>CAJQZJ010033015.1:8400110-8429406 GCA_907164525.1 Lophiomys imhausi | reverse complement strand
TTCCTGCATAGAACAAGAATATGTGACATCTGGATGGACAGCCTACAGTCTAGCTTTGGCTAAGGGGTGCCCAGCCCGGTCTTGTCCTGCACAACTTAGGCTATTCTTGGCCTGACAGACCGCTGTCCCTTTCAGCAGCTGTTACCACATGGCAAGGAGATGCGCACTGATTTTCAGGAGGGAGAGTGACAGCATGGCTTGTCCTCAGGGCCCTAGAGGCAGCAGCATCCACAGAGCAACTGGAGGTGTAGCAGAGATGAGATGGCCTGCTGGTTCACTCCTGTATTCCTAGCACATGGGGGACCGAGGCAGGAGGACTGCCAAGAGCTGAAGTAGCCTGGACTACGAACCAAGCTCCAGGCCCGCGCGGGCTATAGAATGAGACCCTGCCTTAAGAAAATGTTTTTAAAAGAATGATACAAGTGCCTACCTGAAAGCTCCACCTGGTGTAAGACAAGGGTAAGGATGAAGACGAGAAAGAAGGTCCGGAGCAGCAAGACACAGCCAGCCATGCTGTCCCAGAGCCTGGCGGGCCCAGGCCGGGCAAGGTCTGCAAATAGCCAAAGTCCAGGGCCCTGGGAAGCACTGTGGTCAACATGTGCCTTAGAACATACAGGGGTGAGACTAGGTGACCCATGGACCTAGACGTTGATGACTCAAATAGGAGATACACTCTCATTGTGCTCCCTTCTTGCATTTAATGTTAGCCAGGGTGGGAGGAAGAGGTAGACCCAGAGGGGAAGGGAGAGAGGCCTCTACACAGGTGGGCTTCTTTCCTTGCAGGGGCCCGTCCTGGGTCTGGACACAGCAGGGAGCAGGAAGGATGCCTGTCACTACAGAGAATGTGTAGTCTTAGAAAGGAGGGACACATAGAATTGACAGAGAAGGGAATGAGACAGTGCCAAATTACACGATGAAGATGGGCAGGTGAGAGCACACAGTATGATCTGAGATTTATGTGAGGAGCCTCGTGGTGTGTCTGGAGCCAGATTCATAGGGACACTGGAGTAGGAGGAGAAATGAAAGTATCGTGAGCAAATGGATCGTTACATCAATGGGGCTGGTGCCTCATCTTTTGCTGACTGAATGATACTGACGGACAAAACTCCAACAACACCTATAAATACACTTTATTAAAGTAGAGAGTGGAGACGGAGTAGGGCAACAGCCTGTCTTTAACACATCCATTGTGGAGTTGTTTTTAAAAAGTTGAAAGAGAGGGCTGGAGAGATGGTTCAGTGGTTAAAAATACTGTTCACTCTTCCAAAGGACCCAGGTTTAATTCCCAGCACCCACATGGTAGCTCACAATTGTCTGTAACTCCTGTTCAAGGAGATCTGACACCCTCACACCAACTCACCTAAAATTAAATAGTTTTTTTTTAAAGGTTGAGTGTGGTTGTATACGAATTTAATTGCAGCACTAGGGAGGCAGAGGCAGGCAGATCTCTGTGAGTTTGAGGCCAACCTGGTCTACAAAGTGAGTCCAAGACAGTCAGGGCTATTACACAGAGAACCAAAAGCAAGCAAGCAAGCAAACAAAATACTGGAAGAGAAACAAATTCAAGTGTATCTTTAGTAAGTGACCTAAGACAAGCTAAAAGCTAGAAATTGATTTTCTAGGATTAATCAGGTGAGTTTCAGGCAATTTGGAGATCTTTGTGCTCTGCTTCCTAGGAAAAGGCTGGAGAAATCTGTCTGTGGAGATATATCCCACATAGATATTTATACACCATTAAAACTAATCTTAAAGCCAAGAAGAGCTGCTTGAAAATATGGATCCAAACCCTTCCCCTCAGCACTCAGAGAACTCTGAGGAAGATGAGGTGGGAAATTTGTAAGAGCTGAGAAGTTACAAGATGACAAGGAAATGGCCTTCTAGACACAACGGGACCAACACACATGACCTCACAGAGACTGTGGCAGCATGCACAGGGCCTGTAAGCCAGATGGGGTCCCAGTGCTGAGAGGAGGAGTACATACAAGCCCCATCAGTAACCCAAAAGCTGTCTCCAGTTAGCAATCACTCTCAAAAGAAAAATCAGTTTTCCCCAGTGGAGTCTCACTGGGTATACAAACCACACTTAAAGGCAGGCCCCATGTGCATCAGATGGCCAGTGCAAAACAAACTCAGTGGTATTTTTGGAGGGTTCTGTTTTGTTTTTGTTTTTTTGTCTCACAATGTTTTGTCTGGGAAATTTTTACTTATCTTACCCCCCCCCAATATATATATGGTTTCAGATTTTGTGTTTTTATAGGATTCCTGAGTATTTAAGTATGTTTGTATCTTCATCTGTATATGTTTCTGTGCTTTTTCTTTGATTTTTTAAAGTGTTTGTTTTATCTTATTGCATATATGGAATTTATTAGAGTATCTTGCAGGCTTTGGTCCCTCTGGTCCAACAATGGCTGTCTGTCAGTGGAATGTCCAAGAATCCAGTAGTTGTTCAGTCCACAAGGCTGGATGTCTTAGCTGCCGTTCAGTGTACATTGGAATCCTGAAGAAGTAGGTTCTAATGCCCATGAAGGAATTGACTTTCCAGCCAGAGTTAGGACAACCAGCAAAGAGAGCGAGCTTCCTTCTTCCATGTCCTTTATATAGGCAGCCAGCAGAAGGTGTGGCCCATATGAAAAGTGGATCTTCCCACCTCAAAAGATCCAGATTAAAGTTGGGTCTTCCCACTTCAAATGATTCAGTCAAGAAAAGAAGTTGCCTCATCTATGTTCATAGCAGCCTTATTTGTAATAGCTAGAAACTGGAAACAACCCAGATGTCCCTCAACTGAGGAATGGATTAAAAAACTGTGGTACATCTACACAATGGAATACTACTCAGCTATCAGAAACAAGGAAATTATACAGTTTGCAGCCAAATGGATGGAACTAGAGAAGCTCATCCTGAGTGAGCTAACCCAGACTCAGAAGGATGCTCATGGCATCTATTCACTTATAATCGGATTTTAGCCATATAGTACAGGATGTCTATACTACAACCAACGCACCAAAGGGAACAGGAACATAGACTTTTGTTTTGTTTTGTTTTGTTTTCTCTCCCTGTCATTGAGACACCTTTCACTGGTGGTGCTGCCTTGTAGGCCCCCAGTGTATGAGGAGGCTCTTGGCCCTCATATGACTGCTGAACTTGGGCGGGGAACTGTGAAGTAGGGACACTTCACTCCAGAGGAGTGGGATGGAAGGGTTAGGGGGGTAGAGGGTGGGAGGGCGGGACTTGTAAGGGTGGAAAGAGGGCACTATGATGGAGATGTAACCTGAAGCAACACATAAATAAATTTAAAAAAATAAAAAGAAGGAAAAAAAGAAAGAAAAGACCCACTCACAAGTATGCCTAGCCACTTAGGTTTTAGCTAATTCCAGATGTAGTTGTCTACACCAAGAATAACCATCACAGGCCCTAAACTTTCAGATGCAGCATCTCTGGTCTCTGCTATTTCTGACAGTTGTGTGCTAATGTCACCTTGATGGTACCACATTTTTTTCCTGAAGGAGTTTGTCCTTTGTTCTGTCCCCTGCCACCTAGGAACACTTTAAATGAATTCTTTGGATGAATTTGGGGTCCAAGCAGATGAGCAAATTCCCAGAGTATGTTGTACTCCCCTAGAGCTAAGGCAGGGATGCTAAGCCCTGCTCTGTTTCTGAGCTCTTAGCTCAACCATTCTGTAGGCATGGGCACCTTCCCACTGGTGATCGGAGGGAGGGCTGGTAGACAGCACATCTATTCTAGGAATCAGCTTCCCAAATCCATCTAAATTATAAAAAATACTGAAGATATCTGGGGCTCATGTTCCTCAGCACTGGCAGGGGCGTGGCCACTGTGAAAGCCACCATCCAGGAGGAAAATCTTTTCTCCTTCTCCTGCTTGATAGGTCTTATTTCTGGATCGGGAAATGTTTTTCAGGAGCAGAGCCAAGTGAGGACTCTGTTCTTTCTGCACTTGGTCTAGAAACCACCACCAACTGCCCTGGGAACCTGCAGTCACATTGCTAGCACCACAAGAAGCCTAGGTCCTGATTGCCAGTACTGTGGGAAGCCTGTGCCCACATTGCCAGCACCATAGGGAGCCTGGGTCCCAATTGTCAGAGCCACAAGGAAAGATGTCTCATTAAATCTAGGCCTCGCCTTCCTGGCCCCTGACATTCAGGATCTGAATTTTCTACTTGTTTTGAAATTATTGGTGATTCTCTTAATGTTACTGTGATAAACTATGTCTAACACAAAAGTATTCTTTTTACTCTTTTTAAAATAATTTATTATTTTTGTTTTATGTGAGTTGGTATTTTTCCTGCATGTGTGTTGGTGTGAAGGTGTTGAATCCCCCAGAGCTGGAGTTACAGACAGCTGTGAACTGCCATGTGGTTGCTGGGAATTGAACCCAGGTCTTCTGGAAGAGCAGTCAATGCTCTTCACCACTGAGCCATGTCTCCAGCTCAAAAATTCACCTTTTAATGTCTGTTCAGTTTCCCCGTGGGCTTACCCCACACCCACACAGACTATTGCACTTGTCTTTCTATGGGTTCAGGGACCTGTGTGGGTGCTTTGACCTTCTCCAGGGGTTGTTGGAGACCAGGGAGTTCTTGTTCTTAAGGATAGCCACAAAGTCCATCCACGGAGGCAGGCGAAACTGTGGTCTCCCCACCACTGACCTGTGGGCAGGGCCAGTGGGCCATGCTATGGAGAAGGTCTTTCTTCTTCAATGTCTACATCACCGACCCAGCTATGGCTGCAGTAGTCAGCTCTGCTCTCAAACTCCAGCCTCACTCTTGGCCGCTATGGTTCTAGGAAATCAAGGGTTGTTTTTTGTTGACTTTTCCGAACCTTGCAAAATCTGCTTACAAAGGACTTTGTCCAGCTCTTGATTTGGGGGAAATTTTGTACTAGAACCTTTAAACTTTGCTTAGGAAAGTTATGCAAAGTGCAAGCTATAAGTCCTTTTGGACAAAAAAAAAAAAGTTACTCTATTTACGGAAAGTAAGTTTGCTCTCTGCAAACATTTAATTTGGGACTTGGAGGCAATGGAAGACTAGAGGGGAGAGACATGCCCAGAACCCTGTCCAGTCACCATGCCACTCAACACCTGCTTTGGTGTGTCATGATTGTGTCTGGAAGAGTTCCAGAAACTTCTGGGTTAAGCCCACTCTAGAGACGTAGAATTTAATGTATTGGATAAGGCCAGGACTTAGGCTTTGCAGAGATCCCTCTGGGGTCTCCTAACCAAAGCCAGGCTAAGACTTATGTGTTGTGTGTGTGTGGAGAGGGGTCGCTATTAGCAATTGGTGAGCTGATAAGTGCTCAGGTCCTGTGTGCACACCCAACTAACACCCAGATTAGCACAGGGGAACTCTTCCTCGCACACTCACCAGGCAGCCCATCTTGGGAGACTCTTGTGCACACTCAGTGCACGCTCAGCACACACTCACAGCACAGTTGAAGGATGGGGGGCTGGCTTGGATCTTGGTAAAAGGTCCCTTTATTTATACAAAGGCCTTACTTAGCCTTTCTTTCCAGGATTCTTTACTTTCAGTGGATGTCATGGTCCCAGCACTTCCATGGTGCCCAGTACCCAGAGGAGAGCAAGGGTTCTCTGGCCAGGCAAAGGAGTTTCAGAGTCTGGGGCTCCCAACCTAAAGGGACTGAAGGGCTGATGTCCTGGTTCCACTGTGTGTGTGTGTGTGTGTGTGTGTGTGTGTGTGTGTGTGTGTGCACGCCTATGACTGTGGACATTTATTCCCAAAGTAGTTAAGCACAGTAGGTTGAGAGGGTCAGTTTGACCGCTCAAAATCAAAATCATATGCTGGGATTATGGATAAAGACATAATATGCTCACATTCAAGTGTGAGCAGAGCCCTAACCCCCTACAGTCCTGACTTCCTAGAGCTCAGTATTCCAGACTTGCTCAGGAAAAGGAACCTTTGCTCAGTTAGAGCCTGTTTCTTATACCACAAAGTCAAGGGAAGATCAGACCAGACCAAAAGAGCCCATCACCGCAGATGGGCAGCTACTTGCTCAGGTGGCAACATTAAACAACACCAGATGTGACCCAGCAGCTCTGGAGAGTGGTTGCTTTAATGAAGAGTTACTGGCCTTGGGGTCCCAGCTGTGGGCACCACCCTGGCTCTCATGGACCTGTCAATCCACTTGAGGAAGGCGGTGACCTTTGTGTAGACCCCATACTTCCCTTTCCTCGCACACCCTTCTCCCCAGCTGACAATGCCGGTCACAAAGTAGGTGCCTTTGAACTCGGTGACATGGGGGCCGCCACTGTCCCCCTGGCAGGCATCCTCCTGCTTGGCATTGTAGCCTGCGCAGAACATATTCTGTGTGATGGTGAAGCTGCTGGAGATCTTGCAGGTGTTGCGGTCCACATAGGGCACCGCCAGCATCTTCAAGATGTTTGACTGACGGCCCTTCTCGTGCGTGCGCCCAAACCCGCTCACGATGCCTGTCTTCTGTGTCATCAGCGTGGTCTCAGCCCAGTCTTTCTGAGGCAGGCAGGCAGGGGTCACATTCATGCGGAATGTGATGGGCGTCTTCAGCCTCAGCACTGCAATGTCGAAGTCGTAGGTGTCCCTCACGAACTTGTTGTGCTTTATGACCACGTCCACCTCGTGCACCATCTCGTTGCCATCCTCCTCCTCTGTGTTCCGATCCCCTGGGGCCAGAGAAAGAGCAGCTGGCAGTTAGTTTCCCCGAGGGCCAGGTGTTTGTATACCAGCTGCTTTAAAAGAAGGGAACCTCAATGGGAAAAAAAATGCCCCTGTAAGATCAGATTGTAGGCAAGCCTGTAGGCATTTTTAAAATTAATGATTGACACAGCCTATTGTGGGTGGCACCATTCTTGAGCTGGTGGTACTGGGTTCTATAATAAAGCACACTGGGTCTTTAATTCTATTCCATTGATCAACTGGTCTGTTTCTATGCCAGTACCATGCAGTTTTTATTACTATTGCTCTGCAGTATAGCTTGAAATCAGGGATGGTGATACCTCTATTCTTTTATTGTACAGGATTGTTTTAGCTATTCTGATTTTTTTGTTTGTTTACCCATACGAAGTTGAGAAAAGCTCATACTGAATGAGCTAACCTAGACCTAGAAAGATACACATGGTATGTATTCACTTATAAGTGGATATTACCCATATAGTACAGGACAACCATCCTACAATCCACAGACTCAAAGAGACAGGAACCTAGCATAATTATCCTACAAAAAACTCCACCCACCAGTGGGTCATAGACCCTGTTGCCTGCAGGTGGAACATTTCACCCTAGCTGAGCTGCCATATCAGGCTCCAGTACTCTTAGCCCTCATGTGACTGATGAACTGAGGGGCGTTGATATGTAGGGGCTCCCCTCAGCCAAGGAAGAGAGAACGAGGATGGGGAAGAGGGAGGGAGGGAGGGGAGGACGGGGGGGGGAAGGAAGGGGCTGTGATCAAGATGTAAGTTGAAAAAATAAATTAATAATAAAAAATCATATTAAGTGAAAAAAAAAAGAAGAAGCAGACTGAGCAAGTCTCGAGGAGCAAGCTAGTAAGCAGCACTCCTCCATGGCCTCTGCATCAGTTCCTGGCTCCAGGCTAATGCCCTGCTTAAGTTCCTGTCTTGACTTCCTCTCATGGTGAACTGTGATGTTGGAGTATAAGCCACATAAACCTTTACCTTGCAAATAAGTTTTTACTTAAAAATAAATAACCAAACCCAAGCCAAGAAGTGTATGCTTGCATTCCTGCCACTCAGTCGGATGAGGCAGGTGCCTTATAAATTCAAGAGTAGCCTGTTCTCTGTAGAGAAATCTATCTCAAAAAATTAAAAATAAAGGTACTTAAAAGGCCCTCTGTCTTTCTTCCAGGGGTTCACCTTCTGATCGTATTTTTAAATGGACCCTCCTCCTATGAGATCAACTCTCAACTCTCCAAGCAAGGCTTCTGTGTTTGGGCAAGTGTTGATAACAGATCTCTTGTGTTCTAGAGCTCCTGGGGATGGCAACAGTAGTGTCCCCAGGACTGGCGAGTCACTTACCTACCCTCACCTTGAATCGCTTGGCTTGGTGGAGACAATGGGCTGCGGTGAGGATGTAGAACTCATTCAAGATGGTGCCCCCACAGAAACCCTCATTTTGTTCGTTGATGAGCAGAGCCTGGGACCAGAACAGAATGGTCTGCATGAGGGCCATGCCAAGCTGACTAGGCTGTTTGGGCTCTTTGAAGAGTCTCAAAGAGCCTTTTCTAGGAGGCTTATGCCTGTTTCTCTGACAGCCTTCTCCATCCACTGGGCTACCCTGAGAACATGCCCTTCTGCCCGTCCACTGCTCAGAGAGTGCATGGTGCGTTTCTCTTAGTTCCTGATCCTGGCAGAGACCCAAGGCTCTGCTCTACCCCCACTAGCCAGTCCTACAACTCTTTCTGCCCCTGGTGCCCCATTCCAGCGCTGGACACTGGGTACTGGCTGTGTTTCCTTTCTCCAGGGAATTCCCTACCCTCTAGTGGGAGTTAGAAGCTGCACCCAAAGAGTCAGTGTACATATGGCACTGTACAAGGCTACATATGGCACTCATCTTTAAACCAAGGACTAGGGAGACAGAGGCAGGCATATCTCTTGTGAGCTGGAGACCAGACTGGTCTACATAGTGAGTTACAGACCAGCCAGGCCCTCACAGTGAGACTCTATCTCAAAACAGAAAAAAAAAGGCACTCCACAATATTAAATCCAGAAAGAATTCTTGATTGTTCTTCATAGCTAAAAAGACAGTGAATTTGTCTCTTATTGATTTTATTTTCTCCTTCTTATTTTAAAGATGTATTTATTTTTACTTTTTAAAGTATGTCTGTGTGTGTGGATATGAGCACAGGTGATGAAGGCAGCTGTGGAGGCCAAAGGTGTGACTCCCCTGGAGTTGGTTACAGTAGATTGTAAGCCGCCTAATATAGGTGCCAGGAATTGAACTCTGGTACTCTGGAAAAGGAATATACATTATTAACACTGAGCCATCTTTACAGCCCCTATTTATCTTTGATAATTATATAAACTCAAACCTTGTTTGAGTGACAAGGGAGAGGAAGCTAGTTTAAGACCCAACTCCTCCTGCTTTTCCCTAAGGAGGAGCCAATTTTGGCCCAGGAGCAAGTTTCTCCTATCCAGACTCCATCAGAGCCCCTGGCAAGTATTCTCCAGCCTCCTGGAGATCTCGTGGCCTACACAGAGCAGGTGTTCTGGGCCCAGCACAGCGAGTTCTCAGTATGTGTGTCCCGAGAATGTTGCTCGTAGGATGGAACTCCTGCCTCTTGTCAATAACACCTGCCCCATGCCCTGAAGGTCCAGGGTGTTTAGGTGATCTCTGGGGATTGCTGGTGGCCCTAGGGCACTGGTCCTCAACCTTCCTAATGCTTCAACCCTTTAATACAGTTCCTCATGTAGTGCTGACCCCCAACCATAAAGTTATTTCATTACTGCTTCATACCTGTAATTTTGCAACTATTATGAATTGTGGTATAAATATCTGATATGCAGGATACTGGATATGCGACGCTAAAGAGCTTGTGATCCACTGTTACAGGTTTTTTGCTTCTAGGAGAGGCATTTAGGTTTCGGATGTTCAAAACCTCAGTGCCAGGGATTCTTTAAGGCATTTTACCCCTCTTAACATTTAGATGTTTTTGTTTAAAAAAAAGTTCTCCAGCTAGAAATGGGATGATCACCACTGGGAAAGAACTTTGCAGGTCTGAGTTGCTGACCCTTAGAGGGTCACCCCATAAGCCTTGGCACAAGAAGATTGTTCTACTTGCAGCCAGTACTAGTTTAGGCCAGTTACCTGCCAAGGACACTCTCCGTCACCGCATTCTCGGCCGCCCACAATCCGAGTGAAGTTTCTGGTGTCCTCCTGGTGTTGTGTCTCATTGAGTTTGAGCAGGTCAGAAGGACTCTCAGTAGGGGACAGGATGTCCAAGTCTGGTATGAGGTCTCCAGGGAAAGGCTCACTGCTGCTGGTATTCTGGGCCACAGACCTCGCCCTGCGTCCTTTAATGACCTTTCCACAGGGGAAGGGCACTGAAAGAATAGGGACAGCAGAAGGTCTCAGCAAATGTAGGAGCTCCACAGGCCTAGCGAGGCTCCCTGGAAGGTCAGGGTGTGATGGTTAGGCCTGACAGAGAGTGAAGTGGGAGATTAGTAAAACACAGCTCTTGATTTATCTATAAGGAAGTCTCTAGGGAAGATTAACCAAGAAGGGAAAACATGCCCTGAGCATAGGCAGCACTGTCTCATAGTCTGGGAATACAAATACATTTTTTAAAAAAGAGAGGACAAACCTTGTTGGCACAGACATTTTCTTTATCTGTTCCATTAGGCAAGCCTCTTTGCTCAGCTGTACTTCTCCCACCTTGATGAACTAAAATCTTTGAAACCACAAGCTAAAGCAAACCCTTCTTCCTTTACATTATGTCAGCGACTTTATCACGGTGCTGAAACTCTGGCTAACACAAAAATTGGGGGGTTGTTGCTATGGCTGCTTTGTCATGTGGTTCAAAAGGCTTGGGGCTAGTTTGTGGGAAGAAATTGAAAGCATTTAGAGATGTGAACTAGAGAAAGCTTAGAATTCTGTTGGTGGAGCTCAATGGGTGGTTCCAGTGGGATCACAGAAGATAAGAATGCTGATAGAATTGTGAATGGCAAAGAGAATGATCATGAAGTTTTAGAAAGGAGCAAGAACTCTTCTGGGAATAGGATTGGAGGCCATTGACTATAAAGACATTGTTTATATTTTGCCCTTACCCTGAGACTGTGGGAGCCATACCTTAAAGATGACAGGAAAATTAAATTGGTGTTAGAAATTTTTTGGCAGCCCATCATTCGGGCTGTGGCATGGTGACTGCTAGCTTCTTTTAACCAAGTTTATAACGAGAACCAGAAACAAAAGCAAGAGCCAAAAGATTTAAAAGGCTCTACGTTTTGCAGGAAAAGGTGCAGAAACCAACAGTAAGAAAGGGACCCTGTAACCTGAGGCTGAGCACAGTGGCTATTCTGTGCCAGTGAAGGTTTAAGGTCAGGTGGCTACAATGTGGCCTTTATTTGTGTTTCCATGAGATGTGATTGTGTCCTTACCCAGTGAGAAGGACTGGGGACTCTGTTGCCCAGAGACACGGTGCCGATTGCCCTGCAGTTTGCTATCTGTGGGCTCACATATGTAGTTACAACCTTTTGAGGTTTGCTAAGCAAGCTCTCTACTACTGAGCCATGTATCATGTATCATGTATCATGGATATTAAACTTTATTTTAAATTGATTTGTGGTTATTTCTGGAGTTAAAATAATGTGTACACACATCAAGAAATAGCTCCAGTTAAAATTTTCTTGAACCACCTTAAGCTTAAAAAATGTCAGTGTGTGAAAAAAATCTCCTCGTCTTTTGGTTGTTGAGAGATTTCATGTTGCACTATTGGATTCATCCTTGAAAGATGTATTTGGAGCCACTCTTTTCTGATGGCTTATTTTCTACAATAAACTGTCTCGATGAGCAGTTGATGAGGAGGGAAGAGGAAGAAATGGCTCATCATATTGAGTCTCATCTCATCTGATCTGTATGTTTGGTTGTCTGGGCTGTATATGGGCCTGAGACTCTGGACTTGTAACACACCTGCAGGGTGCTATGGTGGGAATTAGGGACCATCTGTGAACCAACAGGCTGGCTTTTCAGGGTTGCCATCCCTAGTTCATTATGTCTATATGGCCCAGATGAGCCCTTCTCATAGATGTGACAAGGGGTTCATTTCCCTGGCCCTTCATGTTCCTTAGCCTACCTGGGACTCACTGCTCTCTAGAAGCCTTGCTAGTGGTGGTTCTGATAAGTCTTGGGACATCCGGCTCTCACCAGGTAAAAACAAACCCAATCAACATGGGGTTGCAAAAACAATACTGGTGCTGGATCCTTTTCTGGCCCATGGAGGGTCCTGCCCTTGGGATACTGTGACAACTGTGGTTTCCACACCCTCATGCCAGAGGAGCTTGGGATACCCTGCATAGAAGTCACTGCCAGAGCTGTAGGTAAACCCAGTACAGTGATGCCTGAGACCACCTCCTTTCAGCTGCTTTTGTCAGGAATGAGGTGGCAGTGCCAGTCACTTCAGGTGAGGATGCTGAGGCTGAGCATCTCTTTGCCCCAAGATCCAATGCATCTTCTTTCAAACCTAAATCTGTCATGCTTGAACTGCAGGTCCAGAGCTCCAACTCTCATTCTCCACCTCCTAGCACCACTGGCCTTTGCAAGTCCCACCAGAATATGCCACATCAGTACCCAGAGCAGTGGCACACTGTCTCTGTGGCCTGATGACCCCACACAGCAGTGGCACACTGTCTCCATGGCCTGATGACCCCTACCTGTGGTGATGCAGGACTTGCCATCATTACCCAGGAAGTAACCACTGGCACAGGAGCACACCACCGAGTTCTGCTCTTCATTGCAGAACTGATCACAGTCTCCATTGTCTAGGCTGCAGAGTTTCCGAACAACTGCAAAACAGAGAACAGATGATCACTTTTTACAGACACATGATGAATTCAGACATGCTGGCTATGTCCACCTTATCTCAGCCATGCCCAAGCCAGGGTATGCAAAGGACCAGTGTCCCAAGGAAGACACACATGGGTGGTTACAGGACTGTCAGCCAAGTGAGAAGACAGCCCCGTGTAAGCCCTTCCTTATCCCTGCTGCTGCCCCTCCAGACCTTGGGAGGGACCCTTGACATATGCCCAGGTTATGGGAGGAACACCTGGCATCCCCTCTCCACAGGCCCTGAGAGGGACTCCTAACATCCTTATAGGTCTTAGGAAAGACACTCAGCATCTATACAGGCCATGTGAGGAACACTCAGCATTCTGTAGGGCTCTCCACTGAAAAGCTTTGTGAGGGAGGGAGGGAGGGCACACCTTCTCCATTGAGGGCTGTGCACATCCTGTTCATCCAGGGTGCTGTGCTTGGCATGGGGAAGAGTTGCATCCTAGCTGCAACTTGATCAGGATTTGAGCCTTTCCCAGGCCCCGCTGCTGCACTCTGCATCTTGCTCTGGGCATGTTGTGTTTTTGGATCTGGGTTTCGGTGAGTCCCGGAAGGAATAATCATGAGTCACGGAAGGTGTGGGGTGTACCACTGCTCTGTGTCCATGCTGCTGAGTCATGGAAGGCAAGGCACCTCTGGTTACATGAAATTGTGGCATAGTGCCCACTTAATTCCCTTGGTAGCTTCGGTCCTTCCCATTGTATCTTAAGGCTGAGTCCATATGCCTCCAACCACAGCATGGTGGACCAGAGGCACCAATGTGCTTCCAGCACACGCTGATCCAAGTCATGCTAATAACCATGTCTGTAGCAATTTGCTTTACAGCCCTCTACTTGGGTTTGAGTGGAAGAAAATTGTGGAGTAAAATCTACCTGAATGGAATTTTAGCTCCTGGGTTGTGCCCCTCACTAGAGCAGTCAGTCTACTGTGAGCAGATGTCTGCAGTTCTGTGGAATGGTTCATGATAATAATAATAATCAGCATCCACACTGAGGAGAGCCCTGAGGGCATCCAGATAAAGACCTCCTTCGATGAAGAAAGTCATTTAACCCTAGGCATGGTGAAATACATCTGTAATCCCAGCACTTGGGAGGCTGAGGCAGGAGGATTGCTGAAAGTTTAAATATGGAGTGGGGTATAGAGTAAGTTCTAGACCAGCTTTGGGTAAAGAGTGAGACCTAATCTAAAAAAAGCAATAAATAAAGAAGTTAAAGAAATGTAGTTCTTTTTACAGAAAACTGGTCTCATAGTGACCTAAATTTTTATTTAAAAAAATTAGTCACCCATTCTAAAAAGAGTTTTGTGACTCTCCCTGTGGAATCAATTAAGTGCATCACATAGCTAAAACTGGACAATCTAGAGCATTCCTTGTTGATGTTTGTGGTGACAAATGTCAACAAAGGAGATGATTCGGACCATTGTACAGGAACAGAGTGGACAGCCACCCGATTGTCATCTGTACTGCAATGTCACCGCCTCATTGTGCCGTACAACAGCTCTGGCCCACAGAGAAGCAGTGTGTCTCACATTATACCCCGCCAAGCACCTAGAGGACACCTCCAGTGGTTCAGTGTGTCAGAGAATTACTGATGACTTAGGTGGTCTGTTAGGTATTTCAGTGTCTTCATGTTCCCTGCATGAGCCAGAGGTCCATCTTACAGAATTCACAGAGGGACTTACAGAGCTCACAGTTTTTGCCTTCGAATCCCTCCAAGCAGGTGCACGTGTACTCCTTGATGCCATCCTGACACTGACCTCCATTCTGGCACGGATTGTTTTCACACTGGTCGCCATCTGCAAGGAGGATTTGGAAGCTAGGTTGGAGGCATTTCATCATGGAAGCCACTTCAGACACTGTGTGGGTCTGGCCTTTGCAGATAGCCTGAGCTTTCTTCTTATCCTTGAGAATAATTCGTCATACCTAAATTTTGTTTAGCTCCCATTTTGGTGGCTATGTATGTGTATACCCCCAACCCTTTTGCGTCATTGGCTGGGTCTCTGGTTTCTACTGGAATGTATTACAGTGTGTTTGTTGGCCAGGGTGGGGGGGCTTCGCCTCTCTGGAAAGGAAGAGGACAAGGAGACAGTGTGATACTTGTTTCTGAACTGGGTGCTGATCAGAGAACATGGAGAATCTTCTTCCCAAGGCCTCTGGGTGTATATGAGAATCAGAGGATGACCCAGCCCCAGCACAGGCTCACCTCTTTAGGATGCCACTCACTCAGAGGCGGGTCTAATCCCATTTTGAAATAAATTCCAGGTAGTCATGACCAGTATCAGTTCATGGGGTGACCACATTTTAGAGAGTCCAGTATTTCAAACTCCACCTTTTGCTCTAACTTGTTAAACTTATTAAAAATACCATGGCATTTGGTATCGTCAGGTGCCAGACATAGTCTAAACACCTCCAGTCCCCGATACTCAAGAGGCTGTGGTAGGAGAGTGGCTTGAGCTTGGGAGTTTGTGGATACTCTGGACAAGAGAACAAGATCCCATTTAAAAAGATGTGAATTTTAGTAATAATAAAACAGAAATCAATATAAACTTACTGTAAAATACTTACTTAAAGCATTATGTAAACTCAGAATGAAAAAATGTACATTAAAAAGATTTGAACAGGAATGTAATTCAAAATGTTTTCAAAAGTCAATCCTTTCTCTTGATTTAAATATGTTAAGGGGTCTTTCTCACTTAAGATTGGAGTAGGGAACATCTCACCTTTGTATTTGTTCCAGAATTCATTCTACAAGAAAAAATATTTTAAAACACATTAGAAAAAACAGACATTTCACCCTAACAGTAACTAACCATCACCTGTAACCTGCCCTGAAGAATGTTCCAGAACTTCTCCATCTAAAAGGGAAAGCTGTCAGGATACTTCATTCCTGAGAGGGCCTATCTCCCATCTACTTCAACACACAGCTCTTGCTGGGTGTTGAAACATCATTGCAAGGTAACAAACAAGAACCAGGTTAGAAGAAATAACTCCTTTCATTATACACCACTGGAGTATGATATTCAGTTAAAAAAAAAAAACCCATGCTTAAAACTAAGGAAAAGATGATGTCTGTCAACCATCATTATATGAGTGGGAAAAGGGTAAATTACTAATTAACCTAAAACAGTCTGAGGGCTACAGATGGTCACAGTATGCACAGCTGATTCACAACCCTGCTCCCCATTCAGATCTACCTGGGACCTCAGAAGATGATCTTAACTAGAAATGGAACTTTGTGGATGTAAGGATGAAGACCCTGATGAGGTTATCCAGAATTAGCATATCCTCTTAACCAATGAGAGTGTCCGTTTCAGAGCAAGGGAAGGAGCCAACAGTGGAGGAAGGTCATGGGAGATGACAGCAGAGGCCTCAGTGGTCTTCAGAGCTGCCGCAGAGAGTTACTTCCGGTGTGTCAAAAGGTCCCAGCCTGGCCTGGGTCCTGGCTTTACACTCATTGCTTTCAAAATGTCAAGAGAATAAATCCTTCTTACTTTAAGCCATTCAATTATAGGACCCTGTTGTGGTAGTCACAGCAATGAACATGCTGTCTTTAAAATGTTTCAGTTTAGACTAGAGACGCAGCCTGGAGTAGAGCACTTGCCTACTTTGTGGGAAGTCCCTGATTCAATCTCTTCTGAGAAGGAGAAAAAGACAGAGCTCTATAGAGATCTTCTTGGTGCAGAATTTATTTTCTAAAGTCAAACAGAAACAAGCATGACAGCACGTGCCTGTAATCCCAGCACTTTGGAGTTGAGGCAGGAGAACTAAACTTCATGTTATTCCTCAGCTTCATAGTGAGTTCAAGGCCAGCCTGGGCTAATGAGTTCCCATCTCAAAAAAAAAAAAAAAAAAGTCTGATAGTTTCTCCTAATTTAAATGTCACACATTAAAATCCATGTTTGGCACACAATTCTTTAAACTTTAGCACATGTATGGAGTTGTATGACCACCCATACAATCAAAACACACACAGTCCCATCTCCACGAAACCCCTCAGTCATAACCCTCCACCCCCACTCTGGCAAGTGCTGGTACCCACCACAAACAGGCTGCTCTTCAATAAAGCAGTAACCTATAAAGAGTGCTTGATAAATGAGGTCATGCATTAAACAAGCCTGTGAAGTTCTCCACCCCCAGCATCACCTCCAGAACGTGTCCAGGTCCCTGGGTACCCGATTGTGCTCTTCCTGCTGTTGAGTCGTGTTAGTGGACGACGCTCCTGTTATTTCCAGCTTGGGGTAATTACGATTGGAGCTGCTATACACATTTATGCCTTATGAGAGGCAGTTTTTATACGAAAATAAGTTTTTGACTTTCTAGGTAAGTGCCCAAGGATGTTTTCCCCGAAGCAGTGGGTGACTTTACACGGCTTCCTAGGAGATTCACACTATTTCACAGTGCATGGGAGGCACAACCCCCACAGGTGGCACCCTGGTGGTTCCTCAACTCTGCCTGATATCTGTGTAGTCAGCCACTGGCTGCAGGTATATTGATAACCCACTGTCAGTGTAGTGGGTCTCGCTCTGCCTTTACCCTGAATTCCTCTGATGGCTGGTGGTGTGGAATATCTTTCAGTGGACTTATCACCATATTTGGTCTTTGGTGACATAGGCGTTTTGGTCTTTTGTTTGCTGAATTTTCTTAGGTGGTCATTTCTTCTCTTAGGCTGTGAGTTCTTTATATATTCTGGAGCCCTTGTTGGATTGTGAATTGCAAACACTTTCTTGGTCAGTAGCTTGTATACTCATTCTCTTAACTGCTTACTTCCCCAGAGGAAAAAAATTCAATTTGACAAAATTCAGTTGATTAATTTTTCTCTTTTGATTTTTTTTTTTTGGTGCCATGTTTAAGAATGCTGGCAAGAGTCAGACATGGTGGTGCATGCCTTTAACCCCAGCACTTGGAAGGTAGAGGCAGGCAGATCTCTGTGAGTTCAAGGCCAGCCTGCTCTACAGAGTGAGTTCTAGTACAACCAGGGCTGTTACACAGAGAAACCCTGTCTAAAAAAAAAAAAAACACAAACAAACAAACCAACTCCTTATATCTCTGATTCAGTTTGTGTTAGGTTTTGTCTGGTGTGAGGTGCAAGTGTTTGAATACCACCTACATGTATTGCCTTCCAGCCACAGCTTCAAACTCAGGGTTAGTATTCATAAAGAATGGAATCTATATCCTGGACAAGACATACCCTTATCTCCTCTCTTAAGGGTTAATCTTAAGTCTAGGTCAGAGACCTAAGGAGCCACACCTAGGAAGATGGGTTCACCTTAAGATAATGTGTTTTCCTGCCCTCTCGCACACTCCCTAGGAGCCACCACAAGGGTAAGCTGGGTCTGCCCACCTTTCTAAGTCTTGACATAATGAGGGCATAATTATCTTTTTCTTTTGGATGCTGGCCAGAGTCTAACTATACTTTTAAACTCCTCAATGAATGCACTGGGCTCTTGGTTCTTTTAAAGCTCCTCTGTCTGCTGTGTGGCTACCTGCAGTCTGTGGATGACTGCTATGCCACCTTGTCCTAAGCAGCATGACTTCTCTTCCTTCTTTTCATTCTCCTCTTCCACAATCCAGACAACTTTCCTGCCCTTGGGTTGTCCTTTTAAACTCTAATATATTATTAAATGGACTAAGAACCCAAAAGAGAGACCCCAGTTTCCCAGGTATCATATGATGGCTTTGCTGGAACTCCCTGAGATTCCCAGTAATGCTTCTTCCCTGGATTTTAATTTTTTAACTGGCAGTGAAAACCACTGTGTTCTACAGTCCTAGATGACATCATATTAAGGGTTAATGTGGTGATTAGGTCGTGAGAGCTCCACTATTGTGAGGTCAAGGAAGCCCTGTGGAGCTTTCACACACTTTCCTTGTGCTTTTCCTCTGTCCTCCATATGAGGACTAGACAACAAAGAGCCCTCTGGAAGCAGACACAGGCTCTCTGCCAGACACCAAGACTGCTGGCATCTTGTCCTTGATCTCCTCACCCTCCATAACTATAAGCAAAAAATTCACACTGGCTGTAAATTACCTAGTCTAGGGTATTTTGTTGTAGCAGGACAAAGGGATTAAGATGAATTCCACTTATTGAAAAAGGCAATTCTTTATTACTGAATAATTTTGTATTCATATATATGCAGCTATTTTAAGCAGATGCTTAAAATAAAAATAGTTCCCCAAACCATGGATTTTCTCATTAGATATAAACCATTGTCTTGGTAGCAAATAATTAAAAGAATTCTTCCTTCCTTCCTTCCTTCCTTCCTTTATTCCGTCCTTCCTTCTTTCCTTTCTTTTGTGAGACAGGCTCTTACTATGTATCCTTGGCTGGCTGGGAATCTGTTATATAGACCTGCCCTCAAAATCACATCGATCCAACTGCCTCTGCCTTCTCAGTACTGGGATTAAAGGCATGCACCGCCACATTTGGAAATAAAAAGAATTCTTGATTCCTTTCCTCTTTTCTGGTGGCTGAAATGAAATGTGGTCACCCAGTGGACAGCAACATGAGAATTCTCTTGCACACTGTGATCTGCTGAAGTCAGGAGACATCTGGTCTCATGATCTCAGTGACGGCCACTCTCTGGAGGCACTCGCAGTGGCACGCTTCCTGGCATGCTTATCTGCTGCATTCCCTCCTCACCTTGTCTTTTGTGGCAGGAAGCATGTTTCCTCACGTTACAAGCATCTTCCAGAAACTCACCACACAGCGGATGCTCATGCTCCAGTCAGTTATAGGATGGGCCATGTACAAGTTTTCGCCTATGGACATGGATTGCCTCGCCACAATTAATGGTCTTGGCTTACTTTTCAAAAGGCTGTCCCAGCTCAGTGTAAGCGCTACATGCTTCCTTCAAGACCAATAGATCAAAGTACATTAGAGCCTCCCAAGAGCAGCCCCCTGACTAGAAGACTCCTCGTCACCCAACAGAGGAATGTGGGGTGGGGAAATCACCCCCAGCACTATTTCCCTGACAGCTTGCAGAGGAGCCTGGATGTGGTTGGAGGCAGAGGGCTTTAAAAGCTCACACCACATAGGTGTCATGAAGCATTGTCTTGGTTTCTCAAGTCCCTAGTAGGTTGATTGCTGTCAGCTTCATTTCCAGAACTTCCTCAAGCTTCTCTACCATGCTGATTCTCCCCAAAGGTGGGATAAATGGACTGGCTTTTGGAAGGGTATGTGACCATGTTACCACTTACAGAATATCTCTCCATCCCTGCCAATCTTTTCTGTGATTTCAGTGGGATCATAATAGACTGTGTGGGCACACAGAACATGGAGGTGGTGGATTCAGGGCAGTGAACCAAATGAACCTCTAATCCTGGGACTGGCATTCATGTTCCCAACTCTAGTCAATGTCATCAACTACTAGAATCTTACAGTAAAGTTCTGGAACAATCCTCATATCTGAGTCTATATTTGGTTTGTTGTGTCAGGTGATGCAAGGCATGGCCGTTTCTCCAGGGCCAAGGGGGAGATTTTAGCATGCGCGATGAGTTCCTTCCTCGGGAAATCATCTGAGACCAAGGCCAAATGGTTCAATGATGTTGCGCTTTAACATCTTTGAAGTTGAGGTGAGGCTACGGGGCTGAGAGTCCAGAGGCACCCCTGGAGCTTTGTAGAGGATGACACTAATCCTCCCCGCGTTCCTGGAGTTCTGAGCTCAGTATGTCTCCTAATGCCACCTGTTTTTGATGTGCATAAATGAATCCTCTTCTCATTCCCTGACCTGGCTTTGTCTTGCAACTTGGCCTCTCTTATGGTCTGAATGTAAACTGTCCTTCTGAGACTCATGCACTGAAGAACACTTGGTCCCCAGGTGCTGGTGGTATTTTGGGAGGTTCTGCAAACTATAGATGGGGCATATCTGAAAGCCTAGGTGACTGGATGGGTGATGTCCTTGGAACCTGGGCTCCAGCCCCTGCCTGTCTTCCCCTTTGTCTCCTGTCTGCCATGAGGAGGAAATGGCTCCTCTGGCTGCTGCTATAGTGTTCTGCTCATGTTGGTGGAATGAGGTGACCACAGACCAAAGACCCTGTTGAGAGATCTGTGAGAGTAAAAATACTTCATGCCTTTAACTGTTTCCTTAGGTTCTTAGTCATAGCTTCCACTTGGGTCCAACAACTGCCTGGTATAACTGTCCCTCCCTCAGGTCTTCCTGGACTTTTTTTCAGTGAGATCTCTCTTCTTTTTAGCTCATTCTTGTTACTTTGGGCTTAAATTTCCACTGGGGACTAGAAGGTCCTCCCCTTCTGGGGAAAAAGAGCAGGTTCACCCATGCCACTACACAGGTGGTGGTGGAGGTGCTGTGTGCCTCCTGCCTGCATGCTCTTCTTTGTCACTGAACCCTTTACCCACTGCAGTGGGAAGATTGTGGCTATATATATATATATATATATATATATATATATATATATATATATATGTGTGTGTGTGTGTGTGTGTGTGTGTGTGTGTACGCATATGTGTATATATATGTGTGTGTATATATGTGTATATATGTGTGTGTGTATGTATATGTGTATATATATGTGTGTGTATATATGTGTATATGTGTGTGTGTGTCTCCCACAAGTTAACTTGGTCACACTTGCAAGTTCTCATTACTCTTCTGTGATGTGGCATATCCCTTCCCTTCAGTTTTCCTACGCAGGAAGAGAGCTGGAAAGATGTGGAAGAGATCAAATAAATGTCCTACTGGAAACAGCTAGGATAATATGTCTGGTCATCTCACCCCTTGGTTACTTTCCCTGACTACCCTTCACAGGGTTGTGGGTAAAGGTCCAAGTATGGGCCAGCCTTGAGCCTTGCAACAGCCCTGCATCTGGGACAGCCCAGCCTCAGCTAATAAGGAACTGAGAGGACCCCGTCCCCAGCTGGCAAGGAAGTTGGGATGCCCAGCCCCAGCATCTTTGAATGGACCTGGCCTGACTTACTGTCTTCTCATCATCCTCGAAGACTTCGTGGACCTCTTCATAAGAACAAATTTCTTCCTTACACTCTCTTTCCAGATTTCCTTTCTTTATCTCTTCAAAAAATGAGTTTGCCCTCCGAATCCTTGCCAGGACGTTGTTGGCATGTTCCTGGTCAATAAACACTAGAAGATAGGGAAGACAAAAGCCGCTCATCAGTTTCCTGGTCTCCTGGACCTGGGACCTGTGCAGAGGTTCTCTTCCCTGTCTGGAACACTCTTCCCCAGTATGGTGATTAATCCTCATTGTCACCCTAGGAGACTGAGACACCTCTGCGTGTTTCTGGAGAGAACTACTTGAGGGGAAGATGCACTCCGAGTGTGGGAAGTATCACCACCACCCAGAGAGAAGAAAGAGGGGAAACGAAGGCCCAGCAGGCCTTGTGTTCTCCCTTCCCTCTGCTCCCTGGCTGCCATGGTAGGAGCTGCTCCACTCTGCTACACCTTCCCTGCCATGATGGACTGAGGTCTCTGAAATTCTGAGCTGTAGCCAGTCTTTGCTACTTTGTGGGTTCTTCTCCCCACCTTTATACCTGCCAGTTTTACCCCCTAACACTAGATAGGAGAGAAACAAGGATAGAGGAAATAGGAAAATCCCTGAATCTAATTTCTTTTTTTGTTTTGTTTTGTTTCTTCTTTGACCACGGCTACTAGCAAGCCACAACCAACTCCCCTGAATGACCAACATCCACTCACCCTGCCTCTCAGGGATCTAGGATTTATATACCCTCTGAAAAGCTCCCAGACTTACAAATATCACAGAGTCCCAGAAACCATCTACATGACAAAATCATGCTTCTGCAAGAGCACCAGGAAAATCATGGTCAGCTGCTGTAGACAGCTCAAAGCAGCCCCATATTTAATCCCACGCATGGGATTAAAATGAAAACATTCTTGTAATTCTTATAATACTTCTGTGTTTTTAAAGATACTAAACTTCTAAAATTTTGTCACTACAGTGGACTAGAAGAAATCCTTCCTTCCTAAAATTGTTTATGCCAGGTGATGTAAACATGATTGATATGCCCAGTTGCACACAAGGATCACTCCATTGGACGGCCCCTCAGGAGGTCCACCATCTGACCACCTTCACATCTCTTGACACCTTGCCTTGTGCTGTTTCTTGCCATGGTACACAGCTGCTCTCTGATGTTATGAATCTCCTGGTTTGCTGCTGTCACCTCAGTAGGAATGTGGTCCTATGAACAGATCTGGCCTGTCTGCCTGTGGCTTTTCCTAGGGTTGGAAAGAGCAGGTACTTACAAAGTCCCTGTCCAGTGAATGAAGGTGACTGGCCTGGCCTCCAGGTACTGCCCTTTTAACTAAATCTTAGTCTCTGTGAATGGCTTTGATGAACCACTATTCTCCTCCCTAGACAGTCACACAGACTCACCCCCATGGCAGCCATTAGGATCTGAATTGAGTAAAATCAAATTGATGGCACAAAACTAAAACATGGTAAGGTTGTGAACACTTGCCTATGGGAACCAGCAAAGAAACCACATGCCCTGACACATAGTGTCCTACTGCTCACTTCTGGCTGTGTGTTTTGTTACTTGTGGCCTTTGGTTTTCCAGTCTCTGCATGTTACTGTCTGTAAACATGGGGCTGTCTCTGTGGTGCTGACTTTGTCAGTGACTTGCCAACATCAACCCATCGATTGGGTGTTGGAAGGTTTGCCAGCGATGTTTTCATCAGTAAGGACTGAATACATGGAGGGTTTGTTTGCTGAGGTTGCTTCTTGTACTGGTACAAGGCTAGCTCCGTGTGAGCAGAGCCTGCTCTGGGTTAACTGAAAAAAAGCCCTTCTTTTGAGCAGGCCTGGGATCTGCTTGTTGTCTGTTTGTACAACCTTACCTTGTATAGTCCCTGGCCCAGCTGAGCTTCCCAACCTTGGGGACCCAGGCTCCTGTATCTTCCATGCCTGGGGTGGCTTTATCTTTGGGTCACTTTCTTTGCTTATCACCTTCTCCTTATCTCTATCCTTCCCTCATTCCTTTTATTCTCTCTCTCTCTCGCCCCTCTGTTTCTATTCCTTCTTCTCCTTCCTCCAGGTTCTTTTATTCATATTTTCTTGTGTCTTGCATGAGTAGTCGAAGTTGGCCTTAATTTTCCCTTAGAAGCCAGCCTGTGGCTGGGGCAGTGAAGCAACCACCCACCCACATCCCCTCCTCCTGGGCCACTCTTCATTGTGAAGGGCTGGAGGAGCACTTACCACCTCTCCCAAGTAGCAGGAGGCTGGCCAGGACAACATAGAGCAGGCTGAGTCGTAGCAGGCTCCCCATGGTGTGGTCAAGGACAGCAGCTGCTGCGACAGGCCCAGGGCAAGGTTCACTCACCCTGGGCCCCAGGTGGCCATGGTCCTTCTGCTTATCTCAGCCTCCTGATTGGAGCCTGGGCCAGCAATGAGGTCAGGGGACTGGGAACTGAAGTCACCAGTCCTGGCCTTTCTCAGGCAGGCTGTGCTTATCCAAAACTGACTGGCAGGGCTTGCTTTGTGTTGAGAGCAGCGATGCCATTTGGTGGTCATTCTCTGGTCCTCTAACACTCATCCAAGCCACTGCTAGAACTTATATATCTGGCAAAAATGTCACTTTCTCATTGTGTTTAGGAACAGAAGCTGAGACAGAGATGAGGCAAAGCCTGGGAGCCAGGGCAGATGTGGGCAGATGTGGGATTTGCACCCAAGTCCTGAGTCCCCTACCTGGCCCAAGCTGACTCTAGGTATAAGTGCAGGTGTGAGGCTTGTATGTCTCTTGGATAATGGGTATGTATTCTAGTCATGGAACAGGTTGGGCTATTGGAGGAGGGAAGCCCTGAACTGTTGGTGTCTTGACCCCAGTTCATTTTTCTGATATGTGACATCGAGGATAGTCCACAGGGCCCCATGACACATGCCAGGGTTGAGGGCGTTCTGCCCATGAGGTCTGCCACTTACAGCCCTCCTACAGGCCTGGAGGGTAGAGAATGTGTGGAAGGAGGTTTGGTGTTTGATGGTCAACACCACTTCTGCAAAGCATATGGCTCGCACCTTGGGTTGGTTCTGCAAAGGGGCGGCCATTTTTCCCTGGGTCCTGAAAGAGGAGGCTGGGGAAAGGCAAGTCATTCGAGGGCTGTAAATATGGAAACAGCTCCTCTCCCACACTGTGGCCATATAACTCTGCTGTGTGTGGGTGCGTGCGCATGTGTAAGTACATATAATTGGGGTTGCAGGCCAGGTGGTGGGGCTTCCCTTGAGACCCACAGTCTTCCTTGTAATGTCAGACTCATAGGTCCTGAGCACATGGTGTCACCGGAAGGCACCACTGAAAGTCTATGCTCTGGAGTCCCCAGAAAACAACAGCAACATGGCAACAAAACTGCATGAATTTGGCCTGTGAGGAGATAGTGCTCACCCTGTCCCCACCTTCTATAAGTGGACCAGACTGCTGGAGCTCATGTTGACCCCTCCCTCCTTAGAAGCTTCATCTGGTGGAGCTATTTTTGAGGCTAGGGAGCATGCCACCATGCCTGCACATCAGTGGGCAGAAATGGGGCTCCTTATACCCTCTGTACTGGCTGCAGCTTGTGCTGTGTATGGGGGTTGGCTTGGCAATGGCTCATGACTGTGGCTGGCTTACCACCGTTGTCATTGCTGAGAGGGCCTTGGCATGCTGTGGGCACCTGACAAACACACCCGGTGATGTCCCATGTTTAGGCTGGTGCTGGCATCTCACCAGGAGGGAAGTCACTGCCATTAACCAGGCTGTGCCAGACCATAACAGAATTTGGAAAAAATGTGTGGTGCTTTGGTAGCTGTAGGGGCTGATAGGTTAATATAAGTTGGATTTAGTGAATATATAGGTTTCTGATACAGTCTTTTAATTCGGGGCATGAAGATCAACTTCGCTGTGAGCAGTTGGCTTGTCAGCTTGTGGATGAAGTCAGGTGAAATGAGGGGAGTCTCTTTGGACTGAAAAACAAGGTTGAAGCCAGGTGAAGCAAGGAGAGACTTTATGACCTGGCATTGCTTTCAATTGCTAGGTGGGCAGAGCCCAAGTTAAGCTGAAGCAGGTGGAACAAGGAGTGATCCTATTTAAGGACAAGTGGATGAGCCCAGAGGCGCGTGCGTGCTAAGGGCCCCCGATATGAGAGAGCTCCGAGAGTCCTGCTGGAGAAAGTTCTGGTAGATCAATGGCCAGATCTCCGTGAGGCAGAAGGAAGCTGGTGAGCAGAGAAAGCCTCGGCAAGACAGCAAAAGGCCAAGGACTAAACCCTGTGGCTCAGCTTTTGCCTAGAGGGGTTTGACCTGTCCGAACAGTGGCCTGAACGGAACTGTGGCCAGCTTTAGAGACTGAGGCAGAACGGCAGAGTTGCTGATGCGAAGGAGGTAGGTTGGCCTACGGACGGCTGAGGTCTCCCAGAGAGAAGAAAGCCTCAAGCCTTATTTAAAGTGAGACTTCGATAGCCAGTTTACCCTGACGAACCTGCGTCTGAGCTATTCCAGAAAAAGGACTGCTAAGTGCGTTAAAGAGTCTACCCCCGAGACTGGTTTCCTGACGACTGAGGACCTGCCCCAGAGACTGTATCATTCTAAAAGGGTATGAAAGTAGTTGTTATGATTATCAATAGGTTTAGTGGATAGGTTAAAGGGGTTGTAGGAATTTATAGGATTAATAGTTAAGAAATTAATGGTGTTTGTTATAAGTGAATTTAGTAATAAATAAGTGTTAAATAATAACATAAAAGTTCGGTTTCAGGTAGCCATGAGCTGGTGGCTGGTGGCCTGCCTAGCGATGCCTCTGTGGAGGTCACCGTACCTACACAGTCTGTGATGGCACTGAGGGTGAGACACTCATAGCAGGCCTGTGTTCCGAGATTAGGGCCAAACACTGGTTTGAGGGGGCTCTCCCTTTGTCCCGTCCCCTCTCTATGGCCCCCTTCCCAGGAAGAAAGGAAGTGCTGATTCTGAAAATAAGCACATCTCACACTGAGAATGTCAGTCTTTGGGGAGTTAGACCTTGAGTAAAGCCTTTCAGTGGCACTTGGTGCCATCTCAGGACAGCTCTGTGAACTGAATGCCCACGTACCTTCTGATGAGTGGAGAAACTGAGGGCACGAGAGTACTAGACCAAGCCCTGTCAGCTTCCTCTTATTTTGCTCTCTGTCCGCCTTCCCTTTCTTTTTCCTAGGAAGAACAGCCCTGCTGATGTGCACCTGACTTGACATCAGAGGTTCCACTCAGGGAACCAGAAAAGGCCCTTTCAGGCAGACAGAGGGGTACCAGGGCAACAGCAGGCATCCCCAAGGTGTGCTGAGATCATCCACTCAAGTCAGGGGGAAACAGCGAATGGCAGGGGTGCACGCTTTACTTCAGAAGTACTCCCTTGGGAAACCTGGAAGGATGACCCCACACACCCAGATGACGTTACTCATTTAATTGAGATAAAGATGGGTTGCTCATACAAAAATGAAAGTGAACAGTAGTGCAGACGATGTATGCATCATGAGTGCACACACATGCGTGTGCATACACATGTTCTAGATGCATGTGTGCACCCCTACTGTGAAGCACTGAGGCAGAGCACATGCAGACAGGAGGCAGATGGAGGGAGACAGTAGCCAGTGCTGGGCCTCTCCTCCCTCAGGACCACACTGCCCTTTGGGCTGGCTGCCTGTGGCTTCACTGCCCAGCCCCTCTGAGAGTCTTTGTTAGTCACTCACTTAGACTCTTCCCCCTCTGCTTCCTGTTTCCGGTCTCTCAGCTTGTCATATTTATCTCCCCCACTGCTTTCTTTACTCTCTTTTTACCTCGGTTCTCCTTCCCCACCCCAGGAAAGCAGGAGAGTCAATAAAATTTTATACAAAAACACCTCCACCCAGCAGCAGCTTCCGAATCCTTGTAAAGGGCTGGGGTGTCCAAGGAGCTAGAGTAGTGGGATTCGCTGAACCCCAACCTGGAGCTTGGAGTCCATGAGTCTAGTTAGCCAATCCGTGTATCGGGAGACCCTGGTGTACACCCCTATGTGGCCGACAGCTGCACAGCCCTCCCCCCAGCTGACCACACCTGTCAGGTACCATGTACCATGGTAGTGTGTGGCATGTGGGCCACCACTGTCGCCCTTGCAGGCGTCCTTGGTGCCATCCATGTAGCCAGCGCAGAACATGTTCTCCGTGATTTTGGGGGTTTTAGGACTGCGCTGGGCACGCTCCAGGCAGTCCTGGGTCATCAACCGGGGCACTTCGACAGACATGAGCTCCAGGGCTGTGGCACCTCGATCTAGCAGCCGGCCCCAGCCACTGACCCTTGAGAAGCGGATTCTGGCTAGGGTATTTTCAGAGAAGGCCCTTTCAGGCAAACAGAGGGGTACCACGTAGTCAGTGAAGGTTACAGGCTGGTGGAGGCGAAGCAGGGCGATGTCATGGTCAATCTTGCCTCGGATGTACTTGTCAGGGATAATGACCTGCACCACCCTCCGTACTTGCTCGGTCCCATCCTTCTCACTGAAGTCATGTTCGCCTGGGAGGAAGTCATACCATTCATGGTACATATCCTACCAGTGTGGCCATATTCCCACATAGAATTATTATTTGTCTTGCCCCTCTGATGTAAAGTATGTGGACAAGGCTCTGGCCAGTTCAGCTTCTGGTATCTGGAGTACTTTTTAATTATCCCAGGATTCCAGGCAAACTCTGCACCAGGATCCACTGCAGTTGTAGAGGGAAGGTTGTGAATGGGCTGAACCTAGGGGAGTGAGGAGTGGATGGGACCCTTGACACCTGCTCTGAGTGGGCAAGATGAGCAGAGCAGCCCCAAATCTCCTTCCTTTCCCTGAGGGGAGGGAAGGCTCAGAGGACAAAGTGGGCCAGCTCCAGTGTAGGCCTCTTAGAAATACCATCTGGTCAGGTACATGATGGGCCATTTAGCCTCAGCCCCTGAGCCACAGTTAGTCTGAAAATGCCCTCGGGTCAGAGCCCAGGGATAGTCTATACCTACCCATCACCACTGTCACATTTCTCGAGCTCCGGATATTATCAAAACAGTGGGCTGCGGTCACAATCCACCTGGTGTCCAATAGGATGGCCCCACACAGCAATAACCCATTGTTTGTCAGCACAGCCTAGGTAGAAGCGCACAAACACAGAAAGTCATGCTCTTTCATGGTTTCCTTGCCCCTGAGGAAGCAGCTGGATTGGCAAGATCCCTACCTGCAATACAGGGTTTCTGGGGCTTCCCCAAGCAGAGTAGAGCATCCCTGGCTCTGGTGGCTCTGGTAGACAACAGGGGTGCTGGATGATGGGATGAACAGGTGATGGGGTGCATGGGTGATGGGGTGCATGGATGATGGGGTGCTGGATGATGGGATGAACGGGTGATGGGGTACATGGGTGATGGGCTGCATGGGTGATGGGGTGCATGGGTGATGGGCTGCATGGGTGATGGGCTGCATGGATGATGGGGTATGTGGATGATGGGGTACATGGGATATGGGGTGCATGGATGATGAGGTGCACGGATGATGGGGTGTGTGGGTGATGGGGTGCGTGGATGATGGGGTATGTGGGTGATGGGGTGCGTGGATGATGGGGTGCATGGGTGATGGGGTGCATGGATGGTGCATGGATAATGGGGTGCATGGATGATGGGGTGCATGGGTGATGGGGTGCATGGGTGATGGGCTGCATGGATGATGGGGTGCATGGGTGATGGGCTGCATAGATGATGGGGTGCATGGGTGATGGTGTGCATGGGTGATGGGCTGCATGGTTGATGGGCTGCATGGGTGATGG
>CAJQZJ010033015.1:8382047-8395737 GCA_907164525.1 Lophiomys imhausi | reverse complement strand
GAGGCCTCCTGTGAGTGAGTGTGAGGCCTCCTGTGAGTGTGAGGCCTCCTGTGAGTGAGTGTGAGTGTGAGGTCAGTCTCCTGTGAGTGTGAGGCTTACCGTGAGTGTGAGGCCTCCTGTGAGTGTGAGATGTGATATCAGTCAAAACTGGTGAGAAAAAAAAAATCCTCGGAGAATGAACAATAAGCCCCTTACAACTATCCCAGGACCTGTGATTGACTATTTTCTCCAGAGATGATGACAAAATGAAACAAGATGAACCCAGTCTCAAAGCCTTATCCTATCCTGACACCCTTCCCAGGAAAAACGCCCAAAGGCAGATGTCTAACCAGAGAGGACCATCGTCAATGATGCATACATATGCCTCTTTTACAAAATGAGACCACAGGGCCAGACAGGGTAGCACATACTTGTAATTCCAGCAATTGGGAGACAGAGGCAGAGGCAGAGGCAGGAAGAGAATTGGAGGTTTGCCTGGGCTACATAGCAAGACCTTGTCTCCACAAACTAAAAGAAACAAGCAAATGAGAGAGAAAGAGAGAGAGAGAGACTCAGAATGAAGACAAATCTTTGCACATGGTCTGTGAGCAAGGAAGCCACAGTATTCTTCACACGTTTCCAGTGAGGACTGTGTGCGTGTGCGTGTGCGTGTGCGTGTGCGTGTGCGTGTGCGTGTTTGTGTGTGTGTCCAACCTTCTCTGGTGGGGTGATCTTTCCCTTTCAGGTCAACTTCTGGGCAGCTCTGGATCCTTAGGGAATAAGGGATTTTCCTTTGGGAAAATACTCATCACGTGTGATTTAGGAGTTGTATTTCCTGTTGTAAAAAGTTTGCATATGGCGTGGTTGGCAGTAGATGCCTGTGTGTGTCAGGGTCCCTGTGCATCTGTGAGTCCCGAGGGACAACCTCCACAGTAATGGGCAGACAGATTCATATACACAAATGTGACCCTCACAATCCCAAGCTCACTTCCTTCCAGTCTCAGTGTGCCACAGAGCTTCTGGCACCCAGGGAGAGGGGTACTCACAGTCCTCTCAGGGCTCTTGAAGATCTCTCTGGCCTCCTCAAAGGAGCATTGCTCCTCCCTGCACTCTCTCTCCAGGGAGCCTGGCCAAAGCTCCTCCATGAACGAATTGGCACGCCTTTGCCTTTGTAGGACACCATGTGCTTCTTCCTGAGTTATGAAAACTGAGAAACAGAAATTCCCATGCAGTACTGGCACCTTTCCTCAAGCTGCTCGGAAGCCACCCACTCTTGACAGTCCTGTCAGTAATGGAAACACCCACACTGGATCATTCCAGTGAGTGAAGGAGAAACCACACTGGGTCAGCTCATGAAAACCACCCACACTACAACTGTCAGTGATAGAGACACCCACACCCATCTCCCTCAGTGATGGAAACACGACCTTTACCACATGACCCTGCCTGTCAGTGACCTCGACAGAAACTAGGTGACCAGTATCCCCACTTGGCTTTGGACTAAGCAAAGTTCTGGTGAAGGCAGCCATAATAGTTTGGGCACGCTGAATTTGAGGGTTTTGGGGGGGGATACCTCAATAGACATGGAGTCTGAATCATAGATGTGGATAAGGATTTTAAATCACCTAAAGTTAGTCAGGGGTGAAAACCAAGAATGAAGATGAGGCCCCCAAAGTCCCCACAAGACAGCTATGAACTGTGTGCTCAGGATGTCCGTGAGAAGGGTAGCCGTGGATGAGAAGGTGTACAACTGGGATGGGGGAGAAAAGAACAGGAAGAAAGGCAGTTAGGGAAGAATCAAAAGCAACCAGTGTATTCCAGAAGAGGACTAAAGAAAGCAGAGCAGACAGGGTTTTCCTCTGCAGAGGAGGCACATTTAAGGAAGGAAAACCCATGCAGGCCTTTTTGGGGGAAACTGGGTCTAGGTGGGGCTGAAAAGGTGGCTCTGGTCGCCAGGAGAATGCTGGCATGCCCCCAAAGGAGGGTCCTCTGGAAGGACAAGAATGGAAGTCAGATGAATCATTTTGAGAAGGGACAGATGGAAGAGGAAGGGTCCAGGAACTCTTTTTCTCTTAAGTTGGAGTCTTTTGTAACTGGTGTTCCTAGAAGGAGAGGATGGGGACACTGTTAAACAGGAATGACTGATCAAGGACCTTCACCAGGCAGAGAGACACATATGTCCAGCTATTGGGACACATACACCAGTGGGTGATCAGGGAGGAGGGGAGGAGTGGAGGAGGGGAGGAGAGGAAGAAGGAAGTAGGAAGGAGAGGAATCAGGGAGGAGGGCAGGAGGGGAGAAGGGGCCCTTAAGAGGAGGCAAGTTTGTTTCAATCAAAGCAATCAGGGTCCCCCACGCTGCTGCAGAGAACTTGGGAAAGCTGAGAAAGGGCAGCTGAAAAGCTATTGCTGTCCTGTTACAGCTCGGTTCCACAGGAGAACAATCCCCTACAATCCCCACTTGCCGTGGACTTCAAAGGGGACAGCACTGGCCGGACCACTGATGTCGTTACACATGGCAACACTCACGGCAGCATCTTTCTGTATGTGAGACTAAGCAACTTTTGATGCATGTCCCCAGACTTTCTCCCCTGAGGCCTCAGAGCCACGTGTGTGTGGGGGGAGAGATGAGGGGCTGTGGATGTGAACATAGAACCAAGACAATGAGCAAGCCCTGAAGCTCAGTGCTCTGTGGCTGTTCTGACATGTCTGACCCCTTGTCCCAGAGTTCTGAACTGAGGGGCCCCCAGGGTCCAACTTCACAGGCAAGTTTACATAGGGTGTAGGAAAGCACCCGACTTCCAAAGTCTTTGGAAAATGACAGCCAAAGCACCCACTCCCTGAGGAACGGCCTATCTCTGGTGGCAAGCATCCACACACTATTTGCTTTTGTCAGGAACATCCGTCTAATGGAGCCGCCTGCAAGGATGTTCCTGTTGATGTTCCAGGCACTGCTACAAACACTTTGGGCCCTCAACTCATCCAGTTACAGAGGAACCCTCCCTGGACAGATGGACTTACGTACCTACAGCCCCTAGGGGTCCCTGAAGCTGGAGCAGAAAGCAGAGAAGCACCAACCCTCGAGTCTGAGGAGCCATGATGACACTGCTGCTTCTTGCTGGGGACTGTCCAGATGCTGCCCGGAGGGTAAAGGGCAGCAGGGAGGGGAGAGGGGCGGAGAAAGCTACAATGCTGGCTGGAAGTTGTGTGAGGCAGGCTGGAAATGCCACTTGTGTCTGCAGAAGCTGTACATCCAGTGAAAGAGGAAAGGTATGGCAGGTAAAGAGGCTCAGAATGGAGGTGGGAACAGATAACATCCACAGTGATAGCACTATAGAGGACAGGATGTGGCATATGGGCCTAAGGAGATAACACTATAGAGGACAGGATGTGGCATATGGGCCTAAGGAGATAACACTATAGAGGATAGGATGTGGCATATGGGCCTAAGGAGATAACACTATAGAGGACAGGATGTGGCATATGGGCCTAGGGAGACCTGGCTGTGCAACCTTCACTGACTCTCAGGGGCTGTTCAGCCCCAATTCACACACTGGAAGCAGCTGTCTGCAGGTGGCCTATGACATTCCTCCATGTCCTGTGGCTCAGGTCGCAAGTGGGGATTTCAGACACTGGACTGCCTGAGATCTTGGAAGGGTAGACATGAGGATCATTTGTCTGTCCCTCTTCTGGACCCCTCCCCTCTTACTTTCTCAGGGAAGATAAGCATGCATCCAGGAGTCCTCCTTGTATGCATTCCTTGTATGTGCTCAGGCACCACCCGCCCCTACTCTGGATAGGAGACACTAACCCCATTCCAAGCCAGCCTCATTTTTGTCGCTTTCCCCACAGCCTGCAGAATGGGACTGGGACCCTCGGCATGCCATCACATGTCAATCTCTCCCTTGCACACCTGACACAGATGAGAGAACTGTGAGCATGAGCTCAGAATTATCTGGGGGACACACATGCACATGTACCTGTACATATGCACACCATCTTTGCACACTTACATACCATTCTTACACATGTGTATACACTACCTACACAACCCATGTCCACTCGTGTGCATGCATGCAACACTTAAACCATATGTGTGTGATACCTCCACATATATAGGCTCCCTCACTCCTTGAAGAACCAGAATCTTAGGAGTGGTCCTAAGGACAGCTTGAAGACTCCCGTGGGTGCTGATACCCTGCGAGGTTGTGGACCAGTGGTGATGCTGTCAATAACTTGAAGTTTAAGAACTAGAGAGGTCTGGCATGAAAAGAAAATGGCCTTAATTTCAGATTAGAATGTTAGACTGCAGGTGGCTACAGAGATTACACAAACTTGATAGCAGCTTAAAAGTTTTTTTTTTGTTTTTTGGTTTTTTTTGTAGAGGTATAAGCTATTTCCATGGTTTGGCATTAAAAAGCAGGTAACAGGTTTAAAACACTGTAAATAAATTAAAGGTGACAGCTGTTCAACCTGGTTTTACAAACCTCCAAGAGTTGAAAAAACTTAGAGCTAAGGTAAAATAATGCATGGTGTTAGCCCATGCCTTTACCTCCAGTAGAGACAGGAGGATCACTATAGAGTTAGTTGTCTTATAAATTCTAGAGTTACAAGAAACAGGGTGGTGATGGTGCACACCCTTAGTCACATCATTGGGGAAGAATACACCCTTAATCCCAACACACTAGAGACAGAAACAGGCAGATCTCAGAGCTCAAGGCCACCTGATACAAAACAAACTCTAAACAGAGAAAAACTTTGATCCAGGGGTGGAGGAGCACATCTTTAATCCCATCAGTTGGAAACCACATGTCTTTGATCCCAAAATTTAGAATGCAGAGACAGGCACATAGGATTTGGAAAGATTTAAGTTTAAAAGCTACTTACAAAAGGCAGGCTGCAATTCAAGCAAATTGTCCTTTGAGATCTCAAAATATATACACTAAAGGTTTGTTTAGCTCCAAAATATCAAAATAATTTCTTCTTTAATCCGGATTGAAAGGTAATACTTTATATATTATCAAAAAACCAAATTTGCTCCAGGAAAAATATTACCTGACCCCCCCAAAAAAAGGTAATTGTCCCAGAGTTAGGATTAGGGCAGGGCTCTGTTCTTATCTTTCCAGGAGATTTAAAGCATCCATTCAAGGAATCCAGGGACAACTGGACAACGGAAACCTCAGCAGAAAACAGATCAGACACCAAAGAAGACGAGTGGCCCAGATGATCCAGCCTTGCAGACTCCTTCAATAGCAGTTTCCTCAAAAGTCTATAACCACAACAACTCAAAATCGCTAAGATCGTTCAGCTCCACAGACTACTCCAGCCAGATCTTCAGTAAAGTTCTGAAGATCAGCTTCTGTCTATGAACTTCGTAGGACATCTAAATAGCTGAGCACAAAGGGACTGAACATCAAATGATTCTATTAACATTTTTAACCATTTTTCCATTCTTATTTGGGCCCCAAACAGGTTTACTACATCCCAAATCAGCAGGAAGTCACTTTAAGAGAACAACGTCCCATCCCCAGAAGGTGGGGAGGGTGTTCTTCCCCTTTGGTTATTTGATAGATAATAGAAAATTTTGTTATTTAGGGGAAAAGACTACAAGCTGTTAAATGGGTTTTGGAGGTTAGACCCAGGGACTTCTCTCTTTTGCTTTTCTGTATCCTCCTTTCTCTCCTATATAGGAGTGAACAGACTTGAGAAAAATGGGACAGAGACATAGTATAGGAAAGAACAAGAAAAAAGGACAGATTATTGAATATAGCTTTATACCTTTGTATACTGATACAAAATTAATATTATATTTGGCTAAATTGGTATTGATCATTGTATATTAATGCAAATTTAAGATTGTATAGGGCTACATCGGTATTGATCTTTGTATATTGATACAAAATTAAGATTATATTTGGCCACAATGGTATTGACCCTAGTATATTAATGTAAAATTAAGATTGTATTGGGCTACATCGGTACTGATCTTTGTATATTGATACAAAATTAAGATTATATTTGGCCACATTGGTATTGATCTTTGTATATTGATACAAAATTAAGGGTAACGCTTCTTAAAGGTATTGTTCGTAGTAATTCTTAAAAATGAAATGTCAAGTTTTGACCTCTCGCTACCAACCGACATAAACTGTTTAGGATAATTAAGAAACAGAAACTAATAGTCATGAAAACGTGTCATTTTGTTAGTTACTATGACAGTCTATCACAGTTATTTTCTAAGCTACTCAGAAATCAAGTTGCTAAGAGACAAGCAATATTTGCTTATCTAAATATAAGAGATAGATTGGGCATCTTCAAAAACCTCAAGAGATCTGCAGAATATGGCATTCAAAGATGTTTTCTTAACTTAAGATTTTTTGATATCGAGACATGTCAGCTCCTGACAGCATCCCCTATATTACTCCAAGTAGAAGATGAGCATTGAAGAATCTCCAGTGGGAGATGATTAAATTGGTGGTAAGCCATTCTCTTGGCAAGAAAAACCACTTGCTTCAACTGTAGACAGACTTCTGTCCAAAAAGGACAAAACTTGGAAGCAGGTAAGTCGACAGCCTAGCTCTGCCAAGACAGGGTAGGTAAGTCCTTCATAATTCCTGCTCTACAACCAATGTCTGTCAGAGAAATGGGGCCAAATGGCTGAAGATTGATGCTGTAATGTATGGAGAGAAAATGGGAACTGTCCAGGCAGCCACTGGTATGTCATTTTTTAGTTTTGGAAGCTGCAGGCCCTGCACTTCCTATATAATCAGATATATTTATCCCTCTCAGGTCTCTGAGGTGGTTGAAGAATAGATAGCTAGAGTCTCATAGTTAAATTTTGAGTTGTTTAGGAATCAAGAGGGTGTTCTGGATCTAAGAAGATATTTTTAAAACTATGAGGCAAGTTAGTATGAAAGCTGAGTTAGATATAGAACTTTAAACTCATGGAGATGGTTAGATAGTAGAATGTTAAAGTCAGGTGCCAAATACATATGGACTGGACATTGGGAATGTATGCTAAGCCATATAACTCTTATAATCGTGGCCTATTTATTTCTGTTGTTTTGTATTGTATTTATAGTTATAAGAAAAAGAACCATTATTTGGACTTAAAGGGAGAGCTGTTGGGGGGAAAAATAAATACCTTAAACTAAAAAAAAAAAAAAGAAGGGAAGAGGATGGTGGGGCTGAGGGGGAGGAGGGTGGAAGGGTGGGACTCGAGGGGGGAGTAGGGAGGGGATTGTGATTGAGATGTAACTTGAAGAAATAAAAAATAAATTATTTAAAAAAAAGAAAAAAATAAATAATTTAACTGTATTTAGATTATTGTTAAAAAAAAAAAAAAAGAACTAGAGAGGTGACCTGAGTCTGAAAGATTGTAACTGTATCACGTTTATCTTCTCTGGATCTGTGTCTTGCTTTGTGGATTAGTCTTGAGGAATCTATTGCTAGCAATGGGGTGAATGCTCCTGGGTTCTCTATCTTTAAATCCACAGGATTCATTTCGTTTTTCTTTGTGCTATTCCATAGTATTTCTAGTAAATGATCTTAATAATGGGGCATTCCCATGTTTGTCCTCTATGCTGTGCTCTTGCTCACCCCTCTCTTCTAGTCCTACTTGGATAAGGATACTTGAGGCATCTAGATACTTAAAGTTTTAGCTTTGAAGATTGTTACACATGCTTTAATGAGGTTAAAACTGTTTTTTAAACTGTGGTGTGATATCCATGATAAATGATCAATAGAAATTTTTGTACTTCTATGAAGCTGCTGAGTCTGGTGATTCAGTTTAACATGATAAATTATAGCAGTATTTTTCTGATATTACACATACTTGCATTACATGGAGAAGAGGCCTTTAGAAGATGGAAAGATCTCCCATGCTCATGGATAGGTAGGATCAACATAATAAAAATGGCCATCCTACCAAAAGCAATATATAGATTCAATGCAATTCCTATCAAAATACCAACACAATTTTTTATAGATTTGGAAAGAGCTAGTCTCAATTTCATATGGAACAACAAAAAGCCCAGAATAGCTAAATCAATCCTATACAATAAAAAAACATCTGGAGGTATTACCATCCCAGATTTCAAGCTGTACTACAGAGCAATAGTTGTTAAAAACAGCATGGTATTGGTATAGAAACAGACCAGTAGATCAATGGAATCGAATTGAAGATTCAGAAATAGACCCACACACTTATGGCCACCTAATTTTTGACAAAGAAGCCAAAATGGCACAATGGAAGAAGGACAGCATCTTCAACAAATGGTGCTGGTCCAACTGGATGTCCATTTGTAAAAGAATGAAGTTAGACCCATACTTATCACCTTGTACAAAACTTAAGTCCAAGTGGATCAAAGACCTTAACATAAGGCCGGTCACACTAAATCTACTAGAAGATAAAGTGGGAGAAACCCTCGAACTAATTGGCACAGGCGACAACTTCTTGAACAGAACACCAACAGCTCAGGACCTGAGATCAACAATCAATAAATGGGACCTCATGAAACTGAAAAGCTTCTGTAAGGCAAAGGACACTGTCATTCGAACAAAACGGCAGCCTACAGACTGGGAGAAAATCTTCACCAACCCCACATCTGACAGAGGGCTAATATCCAAAATCTACAAAGAACTCAAGAAATTAAATGCCAAGAAACCAAATAATCCAATCAAAAAATGGGGGACAGAGCTAAATCGAGAATTCACAAAGGAGGAATCCCTAATGGCTGAGAGACGCTTGAAGAAATGCTCAACATCCTTAATCATCAGAGAAATGCAACTCAAGACGACCCTGAGATTCCATCTCACACCTGTCAGAATGGCTAGGATCAAAAACTCAAATGACAGCACATGCTAGCGAGGGTGTGGAGAAAGAGGTACCCTACTCCATTGCTGGTGGGAGTGCAGGCTTGTGCAACCACTATGGAGGTCAGTCTGGCGATATCTTAGAAATCTTGGAATAGCTCTGCCTCAGGACCCAGCCATACCACTTCTGGGTATACACCCAAATACCTCTTCACGGAATCATAAGGAAGTTTCCTCATCTATGTTCATAGCAGCCTTATTTGTAATAGCTAGAAACTGGAAACAACCCAGATGTCCCTCAACTGAAGAATGGGTTAAAAAACTATGGTACATCTACACAATGGAACAGCTATCAGGAACAATGAAATTATGCAATTTGCAGCCAAATGGATGGAACTAGAATAGCTCATCCTGAGTGAACTAACCCAGACTCAGAAGGACACATATGGCATCTACTCACTTATAGTAGGATTTTAGCTATATAGAAGATATCAATACTACAACTAACACACCAAAGGGAAATTGGACATAGACTTCTTATTTTTAATTTTTATTTTTTATTTATTTTTTATATATTAGTTATATTTTTTTCTATTTTTTAGTCTTTTTTATCTATTGTATGCTTATTGATTTGTTTAGTAGTTCTCTCTCCCAGGCAACGAGACACTTTTCACTGATGGTACTGCTTCGTAGATCCCCAATGAATGAAGAGGCTCTTGGCCCTCATATTACCTCTCAACTGAGATGAGGGACTGTTATATAAGGACACCCCACCCCAGAGAAATGGGATGGAAGGGTTAGGAGGGAAAGAAAAAAAATGAAATGTGATGTTTCGGCCTTTTACTACTAACTGTCATAAACTGTTTAGGATAATTAAGAAATGCAAACTAATGGTTATGCAAGCCGGTCATTCTGTTAGGTACTATGACAGCCTATTATAGTTACTTGCTAAGCTAATCAGAATAAACCTGCTAAGAGACAAGCAACATCTGCTTACCCTAATATAAGAGATAGATAGGGCTTCTTCAAAAACCTCAAGAGATCTGCAGAATATGGCATTCAAAGATGTTTTTGTAACTTTAGATTTTTTTATATCAAGACATATCAACTCCTGACAGCACCCCCTATTCTCCTCCAAGTAGAAGATGAGCATCGAAGAATATCCAGTGGGAGATGATTGAATTAGTCGCAAGCCTATCTCTTGGTAGGAAAAGCCCCTTGCTCCAACTGTAGACAGAATGCTGTCCAAAAAGGACAGAACCTGGAAGCAGGTAAGTCGACAGCCTGGCTCTGCCAAGACAGGGTAGGTAAGTCCTTCATAACTCCTGCTCTACAATCAATGTCTGTCAGAGAAGCGGGGCCAAAAGACTGAAGAGCGATGTGGTAATGTATGGAGAGAAAATGGGGACTGTCCAGGCAGCCACTGGTATGTCATTTCTTAGTTTGGGAAGCTGCAGGCCCTGTACTTCCTATAAAATCAGATATATTTATCCCTCTCAGGTCTCTGAGGTGATAGAAGAACAGATAGAGTCTCATAATTAAATTTTGAGTTGTTTAGGAGTCAAGAGAGTGTTATACATCTAAGAAGATACTTTTAAAATTGTGTTGCAAGTTAGTATGAATGTTGAGTCAGATATAGAACTTTAAACTCATGGAGATGGTTAGATACTAGAATGTTAAAGTCAGGTACCAAATACATATGGACTGGTCATTGGGAATGTACGTTAAGCCATATAACCCTCATAACTGTGGCCTAATTACCTCTGTTGTACTGTATTGTATTTGTTATTATAAGAGAAAGAGCCATTTGTTGGAATGAAAGGGGAAACTGTAGGGGGAAATAAGATACACCTTAAACTTAAAAGAAAAAAAAAAGGGAAGAGGATGGGAGGTTGAGGGTGGGAGGGTGGGACTGGAGGGGGAATAGGGAAGGGACTGCGATTGAGATGTAACTTGAAGAAATAAAAAAATAAAGAGAGATCCTGACTCAAAAAAAAGGAAAAAAAAGAGAATAAGAAAATAATTTTAAATATATAAAAAAAGAGATATAGGTATATTTGAAAAAGATTTGCTTCATTCTCTATCTTTCCAGTGAGGAGTTGTTAGGTGTGTTATTATTATTTTGTGTTAATGTCTCTACTGCATGTCTCTGGTCCCCTTCACATTTTCCACGATGTGTTAACTGTTACTATGTTAACATCATCACTGTCTGATAAAGTATATTATAACATACTTGGTTCCTGCACTTCCTCTGCATCCTACCACTTCCCGCCTCGTTTCTTATACAAGCCATACTGGGTATTCATGACAATTATTAAGTGCTACTGTTCTGGAAGCTCATTATCCTTAGCAAGAGGGTAGACAGCAGGAGTTGCTGGTTTTTATCAAAACTCCATCCACAAAGACTTCTGACTTTAAATTTTCATTTATGTCAGCAGTAGAAAGTAAAAGCAACAGTGAATGAAGTTCGTGTTTGGACACAGGGTCTTACTCTGTAGCCCTGACTGTCCTGGAACTCACTTTGTAGACCAGGCTGGCCTCAAACTCACAGAGATCCACTTGCCTTTGCCTCTTGAGTGTTGGGATTAAAGGCATGTGCTACCATGCCTGGCAAAATATGACATTTTAAAGTGTCTTTTTGAGGACGAGTTCATAAAACAGGGTGGCCTTTTTTTTTTTTTTTTTGGTTTTTTGAGACAGGGTTTCTCTGTGTATCCTTGGCTGTCCTGGACTCACTTTGTAGACCAGGCTGGCCTTGAACTCACAAAGATTCGCCTGCCTCTGCCTCCCAAGTGCTGGGATTAAAGGTGTGCGCCACCACCGCCCGGCTAGGGTGGCCTTTTTAAAACAGGCTGGGCAGATATGGTCCATGATTCTTCCCACATAACATATACACCAGAAATGCTACAGAGTGTTTGCACATTTTTTATTTATTACCATTCTCTGAAGATGTGGCCAGGAATGGCTCTGCAAGCCATAGGACAGGGGGAGGAGGGCATTTTACCTGGACATACAGTGGTGAACGAGCCTCGGTGGCCTCCCATGGCAGCAGGGTGAGGAGACAGGGAGGGACCGTAAAGTGACATATGTTCAGCAGCGTGAGACCATAAATACATCGTTTACAGCAAGATCATATGTACACATGTGAACATATATACACATATATAAAAATATCTGCCCTACTAGGCACAGAAAGTTTCCAAAGAACAGAATGTTTCTGAAACACACACACACACAAGGTGAAAAACAACAGTTTTTGTGGCAGTTCTGTGGTGACTTGAATGAAGGCGCAGGTCCCCCCAGGAGCTCAGCTGCAGCCCCTGCTGCTGCAGGGCAGAAGGGGGGTGGGGCTGGGGGAGGAGAAGTAGGGCCGGCCCTGACAGGGAGAGGCAGCCAGTGCCTGTGTGACTGGGGAAGGCTGGCAGCATGGTTTTTTTTACATTTCCTTTAAAAATAATAAAAATATTGTAATTTAATGGCGTTCTTTAAAAAAAAAAAAACCAGAGTCTCCTTTTTATTGTAGAAAAGAAGGCTAGTATTTTAACTTATACTTTTACACTTCTTGTGGAAACGAAACCTATGCAGATGTAAGACTCTCAATGATTTCCAACCACTTTTGGTGGAGGAGATGCCCCCTGACTCACCAGGCTTTCCTTCACCTGTGACTGTTGTCTTCCAGGGAGTGCCAGGTCTCTGTGAGAGTGCCCCAGAAATCAGTTAGTTGTATAAACAACGTGCTTTGATGTAAACCCCAGTAACAAAAAATAGTTTCATATCAAATACAGTATCAAATTGTTATTTCATGTAAACACAGTGATTCTTGGTAAAGATTTGAGGCCAGAGTACCACAAAAAAAAAAAAAAAAATGGCCATTGGATTCATCCCTGTTTTTAAAAAAAAATCAAAACTTATAAAAGACAAATGTCCCTTGATTCCCCTCCTTACACTGTTGGTAGCCAACTGTTCATTCCTGTTAGAAGTGGCTTCCTTAGGATGGTGTTCCTGCAGAAAGCACCAGGGAGGTCAGGACACCGTGGAGAGGCTGCATAGCAGGGGCTGCTGGCTGCCCAAGTATGGGAAAGGGCTGTCTCCCACCTCTCTGCACAGGGGTCTCCTGACCCAGAGCCCTGCCTCTGTCTGCTCTGGAGTTCTGAAGAAGCTTTGGTGATGAATTGTTGCCTCCTGGCTCTGCACATGCATTGGAGTCCTGGCGCCAAGGCCCCAGTGTCCTCTGAAGCTCATGGTTGATAGGGTCTTCCCGTTTCCAGATGTCTTGGAGCACCATCCCCTCCCAAACTAAGCAAGCCCAAGCAAAAGAAAACTTAGAGATTTGCATGCTGGCGTACTGCACGGTGGCCTCGAGTGCCTGCCACAGAGGCCTGGCCACTATCCCTGGAGCTCGGAGAAGGGAGTGGGGTAGCCCTCGCTGCAGCTGGAGGAGTTGCTCAGCACGGCTGACCCTGGACTGGAGTCTGCGAGAAACCAGTGGAGACAGGCTTCGGCTCTGGCCCCTTTCTCTGCACACCTAGAAACCCCTCTGCTTTTAAACAGGCTCTGGGCTGAGGATCTTGGCAGGCTCAGGGCACAGCTGGAGCGCACAGTGGGTCTTACCTGAGCTGCTCAGACACTGAGCTGAGCTGGATTTGCCCAGGAGGGTAGACAGGCTGCTGGCTGGTACCCATCCCTCCTTGCTGCTGGTCAGGTCTCGAACATACCTGAAAGAGGAAGTCAGGCTGTAATTTACCACATGCCTACAGTCTGTGGTTGGGTGTCTCTGAGGTGGGCACATGGATACATTTGGGGAAGGAGCATACAGAAGAATATCTCAGGTGGGATCACACAGGTCATGTTTGAGGTAGGATCACACAAGTCATATCTCAGGTGGGATCACACAGGTC
>CAJQZJ010033015.1:8358546-8379474 GCA_907164525.1 Lophiomys imhausi | reverse complement strand
GCACGCGTGGAGCCAGCCTGACTCAGTTATCATCTACCCTGCTTGCTGTAAGCATGCGTGGAGCCAGCCTGACTCAGTTATCATCTACCCTGCTTGCTGTAAGCATGCGTGGAGCCAGCCTGACTCAGTTATCTTCTTCTCTCCAACCACCGTGTTGCTACAAAGCTCCCATGGGGGGCCTCTATTGAAGCAGAAGCCAAGCTTAGGGACAGTTGGAACAGATGAACACTTCCAAGTACAAAACCTTCTATCATCAGAGACCATACTATATAGAAATCTTAGTCTTCCTTAGTGTATCTATGAGAGACCTCATTCAGCTCAACCTTTGACAACTGCCATAACTCAGAAATATCTGTGACCCAGAGTAGCACCGGGTCACGTTGCTGTCTGTAGCTGTTGAACACTCTATTGACAAGACGCCCACCATGCTGGTCTAGTAGTGTTCAGGCACCAGATATGAGACAAGTACATGAAAGGATTCAGAAGTATGATGAGATACTTCTGAGCTCAAATTAGGTGGCATCATTCTCTTTGTGATGCTGGGACACTGCGTGAGGATGCTAGGCCAGGTCACATGTCACCTGGTTGTCATCTTTTCAACCCAGAAGGCTACATTGTCCCCACTCATACTCCAGGAAAGGGACGCTGGCAGGAATAAAACCGCTAAGTTGGAACAAGGTGGGAACAGCATTTGGCCCAGCCATGGCTGCGCCTGTCATCTTCAAACACTATGTCTCAGGGCAACAAGTGGGAAGTGCTGAATGGATGAAACCAGACCTCCATCGATCTCAAGCTGGTTAGTGAACCCCGAGCATCTATCTGAGAACTGGGAATCTACCCATTCGAGCACTCTAGACAGCTGCTGACCTCTGAGGGCTGCAATTGGGTAATTAGGGCTTGGAGCATTGTCTGGGGGTAGAATAAGTCAGGCAGTATGATGAGGGTGCTCCTGGGAAACCTCTCCTGGGATCTGAGATCCTCTGGGGACAACGGAGAACTTGGGTTTTCTAGGGAAAAGGAAACAGAGATCGAAGGCCCAGAGCGGAGTTGAACTCCAGTGGCCCATATGAGTGACTATCTGCCTGGTCCAAAGACTTGACCCTGCAGCTTGTTTCCCCCCAGAACAGTTGGGCCAGCTGGTGTCTCAGAGGAGGGTGCCGGTGCCATGGTCATTTGAACAGGGCACCTGCAGCCTACACTAGCACTGAGTGATAAATCTCAGTGAAGAGCTCACAGTCGAGCTGTGCCTGGCCCTGTGCTCGCCAACGATGGGTGAAGGAGCCAGCAGGAATGTGGCGTCTCCCAGCACCTCTCACCAGGCATCAAGCTGTGAGCTATCAGTTCCTGCTCCTGGCTTGTCTGATCTACTGGCTCTCATCCTAGGGGCCCCACACAGCCACAGACAGCATGTCGGGCTGGGGTTCAGGGGCTGCCGCACTACCTCGCAAACCAAAGGGAGTCGGGTCACTCTTTACTTCATGCCGCTTAGCTTTTTTGTCAGGACTGGTCGGAGAGGCTGCAGGAAGAGGAAGAGGCAAAAACACAACAGTAGAGAGAAAGCTGAGGAAGTGTCCAGTGGAGGAGGCAGGTGAAATGTTCGTGAGATGGAATGACTGGGGGTCTCACAGGGAGGGGAGAGGCCTGGAGGGCAGGCGGGGGTGGTAGACGCTGGCCTTGGCCGTCAGTCATCCTCTTAGGGGCCGCCCTCACCTCTGCTTTAGAAAATGCAGGAACAGAACAAGTGCTCTCTTGTTCAAATTTGAAGCCAACTAAGAATTATAAATTGCGAAACCCTCTAATTCGTTGGACCCATGCCTGCCCCTTGAGGTTGGCTGGAATACTGGGAGCCCAGTGCAGAGTTGAAGCACGCCAGGGATGTCCCAAGCTTCAGCCACCGAGGAGCATCCTCAGGGGACAAAACCATTTCAGTTCGCAGTTGAAAGGCTTCTTCTTTGACACTGTTAACCAGCAAACACCCTCGAAGATACCTAGCCATGGCACTCAGCACTTGAGAGTCACGGTGGCAAGAAAGGCAGAGGCCTGCAGAGCTGATGGGAAAATGCAAGGTGAGGCACAGGGAGGAGGGGAGGACATCAGGCTGGAAAAGTGGTTAACAGCCCCAGTTTTTAGTAGGCTGCACTTGCAAAGCTGGCTCTCTCTGTATCCAAAAGGCACCCCTAAAAGATAACGTCGGGCATTTGCATCTACACACCATCAGTCAGCAAGAATGATAGGGTGGGAGATGGGCTTGTGTGGCTCCATGTGGCGCCAGAGGTCGCCACGAGAAGATGGCGTGGAAGGCAGTGGGGAAACTGCCTCTTTACCTTTCTGACCTTTCAGGTTAGCCAAGCCCTGCAGCGTGAAGCGCTTTCTGGAAAGCGCAGAGCTTTCAGAGGTAGAACTAGGGACCGCATCGTCTAGGAGGGAGGAGAGACAGAATGCAGAGACAACATCGGGAAGGAGGAGGGTGACATGCAAAAGGGACTAGCCATGGCCCCATGCTCGGGAGCTGGTGGGCAGAGAGCAGCTGGGAATTCTAGGGCACAGCAGGTGGAGGCACACAGCAGCCATGAATTTCTACTGCGCCATTGTGTGCTGGAGGGCCCCTGAGCTCTCCCATGCTAGCTGGTGGACATTCCATGAGCAGTGCCTAGATGGCTCCCACTACAGTAGACACTCACCTTTGCCCTTCTCAGAGGGCTTTGGCAAGGATGGGCTCACATATCCTTCCAGGCTGAGTGGGTCTGTCTTCCTGTCTTCAAGTTTCTTGACATTTCTCATGTTCCCTTTTGTGGGACTGAGGGCATCAGAGGCCAATAAAGAAAGAGTATGTTGGTTAGTCTCTCAGGGCTGTCTGAGGACCGTGGACACTGAGACATGTTGGCTTCTGGACTGTTCTCCAGGCACAACCCTCATTTAAAGCTGGTGACCAACTGGCTGTAGCCTTGGCATGCTGACTATCGTGAGAAGTAATCCACAAACCGGAAGCAGAGGACCTGCTGAGGAAAGTAGGGCCTGACATCCAGGGATAAGGCACTGACACAATCTCCAGATGACATTTAGGGGTGTGGGTGCGTGGCACTTGACACGGTAAGCGCAGTGGCATGTGAAGAAGTGCTGCTGCTTCTCCTTAAGCTTTAGGGACAGTTTCACTGCATTGCTTTAGTAGACCCTTTTGCCCCCGTGTCTCGTGTGCTGGCACCATAGGCATGCCCAGAGAGAAACTGTCTTAGCCGGCTGACTGACAGCTCACCTGGTGCTGGATGGTGTGGGCAAAGGAAGGCTGTGTGACTGCTCCAGAGCTCTGTGTTGGCTGGCCTCTGTGGAAGGGCAAGTGACACGCACCGTTTATCAGTGGGGACTGAGTACCACTGTGCTCACAGCTAAAGGCTCTTGGGCTGCAGGCAATGGCGCATGAGAAAACACGCAAGACCCAAAGGCAGCCTCACCCCGGCAGGCCTGCAGCTGGCTGGTTAGCACTTTCCGAATCTCATTCACCCACGCTGCTTTAACCTCAGGAGTTGGTGCCTGTCCCAAAAGAGAGATGGCAGTCAGTGATCAGAAAAACGCGCTGCAGTTTCTGCCACAAACCCTCACGGACAATGTGAGGAACCAACAGACCCCCATGCATGAGGGACAGAAGGAGCAGGTGGCAGGAATGTCCCCTGTGGGCCTCCTAACCCTGTAGCATAGGATTGGCTGCAAAATGCCATGGGCTTGTGCTCGGGGCTTGGCAAAGACAGCCAGTTACTAGCAGGGAGGCCACCTTCTGTGCTGATATGATGACACATGTGGCATGGCCTCCTGGAAGTTCCCTATATTTGACCTTGCTTTAGGTGATAGGCACAACAGGGAGTCTCACACTCACACATAGACAGCCAGATGGGTGTGACCAGGCCAAGAGTGTCACCTGTGGCCAGGACTGCTGTCCTGTGTTAGTAAAGGAGTCTGAAGCCCAGCTTGCTGCTGGGCCCAGACCCTGATTCAGCTCTGTGAGGCTTTCTGGGCTAGGTATAAAACTACAAGGCACTCTGGGGCTGCCACACTACTGTGGCCACTGTGTGCTGGCCAGTTGTCAACTCATCTTCCGTGATTCTGAGGGCCAGTGACAGGCCCAGCAATGTTGAGCTAGGACCTTGATGGTGTACTTGGGTTTGTGACAGATCTCATGGAGAGGACGCTATCCCCCGAGTCTATCTTGAATCTTGGTCCTCTCTCCCACGGCCAATAAGGACAGGTATCTCACACATTCCACTGGAGAGCCAGGCTGTGTGGACAAAGTTACTCAGGCCTACTGAGAGATGTGGGAGCTAGACCAATTTCTAGCACACTATCTGCACTTTACCAATTTCTGTCTTCAGCCTAGCACATCCTGTGCCCCATTATAGCAGCTCCTGCTTCTGGGGTATAAACTTCATGAAGACTGTTCACCTGGTTCTCACCAGAAGTCTCTCAGTGGCCACCCCGAAGAGGCTTGAGGGCTCCCTTGGTCCCTGGTTTGCAGGGCAGGTAAGTGGCCCTACCTGAATGATATAAACCTCCTCTCTTGCATTGTACCAGATCTCGAACTTCTTGGCGTCACCCTTCACATTCTCTGTGATGCCAACAGCAGCCATCTGACAGGGACAGGAGCAGAGACAGGAATCAGTGTGTATCTTACTCAGAGATGATGGGAGCTGATTGGGAACTTGGGGGTAGGTTAAGAGCTAAGGATGGTGGGAGCCCCAACTCCCATTTCCATGGGTAGGAGCTGGGTGTCCGATAACCCTTAGTGTTGGCTTGAGGCTTCTTCAACACAAAGTGGTGACTGATTTCCCTCCCTCTAATTGCTGGTGGAGCCACTCACGTTCAAGGACTGCTTGTAGCTGTAGGAAGGAGCCTTCTCATACCCCTCCCCGTTCTCCTCCCTCTTCTTGCAGAACAGGACAGCCTTCTCGTGCAGAAACAGGTGCCGCTGCATGGGCTTGAACCTGGCTAGCTCCTTCACTTTGGTGTGGCCCTTCTTGTGGTCTGTCCACACACTGAAGGACCCTTGCATCAGCAGCTTCCCCAAGTCACCAAGGTTTCCCTGGAACACAGGACACATGTTGGGGCATGTAAGGCAGGTGAACTTGCGTGGGCTGCTGTTCCCATGCACATTGGAAAGGCTATACACTGTAACACTGTAGAGTTCTCCTTGCAGGACATCCCAGGGGGGCAAGTCTGGGAGGTGGCAAAGCTCAGACAGCAGCTGCAGGGGTTGGGGAAAAGAGGAGGCGTAACATGGAGGAGCTATGTCACACTACTATGATGGAGAAGGAACACACCCAGAACCTAATGCACAGTGGACTTCAGCTAGTGATGTATTTCCACAGGCCTATTGGGTGTCATAGGTGTGTCACTGAGACTGAGGCTGGGGCAGGGATGGGGGTTTATGGAATCTGAGCTTCACACTCAATTGTAATAAATCTAAACCATTAAAAATCAATAAAATTTAGTCATTCAAAAATCAGAAAATTAATGTTAAATGTACATCCAGAGAGGCAAAACCCTTCTATTTGGACTTAGATGGGACTATACAGACAAATTTACTCCAGCCAGTCATTTGTCATCAGCCAGTGGGACGTACACCGTATCACAGGAAACAGAGGGCCCCACCTGCTGTCCAGGAGGTAGGTAGGAGGGAAGAGGTTTCGGGAACATCCCTGTTGAAGAGGCCTCACCCTTCGAAGGGTGCAGTCTTGGTCTACTCCACACACAGACAAGCCCCTGATTCAGAACCTAGGGATGCCTTAGGCCCTGGGCCACATATGTTCACTTCAAGACCCAGGGAGCTTGAAGTATTGATAGGACTGACCCTATCAAACTGGTCATGAGATAAGGACCAAGACAGGACCAAGGCCAGCATGTCCTTAGCACCGAGGTGCCACTATGGGGCCTTACATCATAGCCAGTGATGGCAATGAGGTGCATGGAGTCATTCACCGCCTTGAGGATGCCCAGGATGGAGCTCAGCGCCTCCTGCAGGTCCTCTGCCCCCTCACAGTTCTTGCTGTATTTCAACATTTCCTGAGGATGGATACAAGAGGAAGCAGTTATACACCAAGATCTTCCCTCTATCCCAAGGAGCAGCTGAGTATCCTACAGATTCAGACTCCAGGCAAGGCCTGAAGACGGGATCCCTAGAAGCATGCTGTGGTCCCTGGACAGACTCTGGCACACCAGATTCCTGCTGCTCTTCAGGAAGCCACTTTATCCAGCCTCCCTGGAGCTAGGATGACAAACGGAGGGCTGGGTTCTGCAGAGCAGGAGCTGCCTGGCTGGAAGAGTGTGCACTTATCACCTTTGCCTTCCATTTGCTGCCATGGTCCTGCTACAGGCACAGTGCTAAGAACCCTTTCCTGCCCTGCCATGTCACACTGAGAAAATGCCAAGACAGAGACCCCTTACTCCCCACTATGCTAGGGACCGACAGGACAGACAGGGCTCAGCTCTCATCTTCCCCGTGGAGAGGCCATGGGCTATCAGCACAGACTTCTGGTATAGCTGGCCATCTCCTTGTCCCTGGAACTCTACAATGGTCAGCACACAGTAGGCCCACACAAATGTTGAAAGAATCAAGGCCACGGCAATGTCGGGGCTAAGTGGCTCATAAGGTACCCTTGGGCTTGGGGCCAGGGCTTGGTGAGGAAGATTCCTGGGCTAGACCCTGGGCCCCCGCCGACACCTGGCCAGCAGAAGGGTGTGGTTGAGCCAGGGCAGGTGCCCTGGAGGCTCACCTTGAGCAGCAGCTGGTACTTGGTTATTCTCTGCACAGGTTTCAGCAGGTATGAGTCAAGGCTCAGCTTGTGGTCCAGCTTCTTCTGGCACTCCTAGAACCAGCAAGCACTTGGTCATGCAAGGCCACGGCTGTCTGAGGCCATGAAGAAGGAAGTACTAGTGCAGGGAGGGGACTCAAGACACACCTGGAAGAAGGGACAGTCAGAGCATTGTCTCCACAGGCTCTCGGAGCGTGGCTTGTTCTGACAGTACTTCTCGTAGATCTGGAACTCTTCCATCTGCAGCCGGGAGGGACAGAGGACACAAGTTGCATCCTTATCATGGAGTAGCTTTCTGACCCCAGGGTTGAAGCTGGTGCTGCTCACAAGCCAACTCTCTCATCCAGGCTTGCGTTCACCAACATCGGAGCCTCACACCCTAACCCCCTTGCTCCAGAGCATTCACAGCCCAGAGAGGTAGAGAGAAAGCTCTGTTGAGAGGTGGTTCATAGTACAGTCTGTTTATGTACATTAAATTCCAGGGTGCTCTCAGGCAGTTTTGCAAATTATACAGGTTATTTTGTAGAAATACACCTGAGCAGGACTCAAGAGATTGCTCAGTGGTTAAGAGCACTGGCTGCTCTTGCAGAGGAGACAGGTTCAGGCCCCAGCACCCACATGGCAGCTCACAACTGCCTGCAAGTCCAGTAAAAGGGAATATGACACCCTCTTGTGGCTTCTGTAGACAACACACATACACACATACACACACACACACACACACACACACACACACGGCATACATACATACATGAAGACACTCATATGTACATATTAAAAAATAAATCTGAATATTGTATAAAATCAATTGGTAATGCAGAAGGCCCTAGGGTGTGGCTAGGTCTAGAACAGACTGCTCTGCATGTTGCAGATGATTTGGGGGCACAGAGGCTCTGGGTCTTTAATGGCCATATGGTACATATGGCTATAGATCACAGAAGTTCCTAGGGTATGGATGGATCTGAAATACAGGGCGTTCTGGAATAAAGCCTGTGTGGGATACAGTCTAGGACACCTATTTTGGGAAGCAGATAGTGTTGAGCATATTGTTTGAGACACAATTGTTTCTGAGGCATGATACGGTTTTGGGAGTATAACCTTGATTTATGGGCACAAAGGACTCTAGGGTGGGATAATCTCCATGGTGCCTTGAGCCCAACCTATCCTGGCTTGTGTAAGCAGGATAGCCAGGGTGAGCGCTTGCATCCTCTGCCTCTGGATGCCCTGCTCCCTCTGATTCCAGGGTCCTCCTGGCCTCTGATTTCTAATGCTATCTCCATTCTGTGAGACCCCTGTCAACTCTGAGCTGAGATCAAGTGAATCTGGGGTCAAGCAGCCATGGATGGGGGACATGGGCAGGGCAGCCTCAGCTGCCTGTGGCAGGGGTCTTGTGCCTCAGTCTCCCTGATGATATTGCTGCTGAAGGTGGGCACACTATGGGCAGTTAGTGAGTGTGGAGCACTGATAGTTCCAAAGATACAGGGAGGGCAGCCTGCACCTCACTGCTATCAGTGCTGGTATCTGTGGCCTCAGGCTACCCAGCCCTCACTGTCTGACAGCTGGGCAGCACCCCCCACCAGAAGATCACTTCTTAGGGCTGTGTCAATCCTAATTGCCTTTTCATTATTTCAGAATTAGCTCAACATAGCTGGCTTCTCACCAGAATAAGGAGCTGTTCAGGAACATGGACCCACACAAACTCCTACTCTATAGGAAGACTTTCAGAGCTTAGCCCAATAATTATACTGCAGACTTGAGGAATATTTTATGGGCTGTTTTATAAGAGCATCCCTGAGCTCTGTGTAAAACAAAATTGCCCTTGGCTATCTCAAGGGGACTCAGATGGCTCCCAGGTATGGGTGCTTGTAGAATAGAATGCTCTGGGGTACAGAGGGTTGTAGACATTGGATGGGGGATCCTTGATCAGTTACAGGGGTGCTGAAACTGCTGGTTAGGGACCACCGACCTACAGAATGATGTGGTACCACCTCAGGTTTGGAGACTCTGGGAGATGTAGTAATGGCCAGGCTGAGCCAAGACAAATATGGTTCCTTCTTCCTTCCTACCTGGAGGCAGGGCCTCACTATGTAGCCTTTGCTGGTCTTGAATTCACACTACCTGCATCTACCTCCTAAATGCTGGGGTTAAAGGTGTGAAGATGAGCACCACCATGCCTGGCCCTTGGCAGTAACTCACCAGGGCATCAGCGTCCAGGCCCTGCCCACTCCCCGGTTTAGTGTGAGATAGGATGCGGCACTTGGTGTGTGCTGGACAAGCATTCTAGCATGGGGCTGTACTCCGCAGCCCTCTAATTCTTTATTTCACAGCACTGCTTTGTCTTTTCCTGTCAGTGACCTCCCTCTTACATGTGAATCTCCCAGTTCACAGTGCTCAACATGGCGACATCCCATGGTCTGAGAGAAGGTATGTGTGCATTCTATCCTGCTCAAAGCATCTCTACACATTCCTCTTTTTAAAGTCATCTCCAGTACCCTAAGAGGGAAACACCTATGATTCCACAGAGGAGAAAAAGGACACAGAGAGAGCCCAGTGCGTGGTCCAGTGTTGTCCAGCTAGCAAGGCTTAGACAAAAAACAAAAAACAAAAAAACCCAACTCACAAGGAAAATTTGGCTGCATCAGGCCTCAGAAACAATAATTCCCATATGGTGTTTCTCTTTTTCTGAAGTAGTTCTTAGCCTGCAGAGTGAGACCATATATTTTTTTTCTCCTCTTCCCGCTATACTGGAAGCACTGTGCTGTCTGGTTTCAGCTGCGGTGGGAGCGTCACCACTCATGCCTTCTGCACGTGGTCAGCACTCTGGAGGTACCAAGGGCCTGCACATTCCTAATGTTGTCTATTCGGGGCCCACACAGGAGCCCTTAGAGATGTTGCCTGTGTGCCATGCAGTTGGGGATACATACCCTTTCCAGAAAACACCTCCCCACCAGCTCTGGGCAGTCTATGCAACTCTCCAGCTCCCGCAGGAATATTCTGTATGGAGAGAGGGTCAGGTCAGTGAGGCAGTGGACACAGCAGGATCAGATGACCCTCCTGTCTTCAAGAGGCCCTGGACAATCTCATCTCAGTATGGCAGTAACTCCCCACCTGGCCTGGAAGCCTGCAGCCTACACCCATCCCTAGCTCCTCAGTGCCCACAGCCCAGCTCTCTCCCTTTATTTCTGGCCTTGTAGTTCATAGTAAAGCTGGTGCTACCCTTCAGTGGTGAGCTGAAGAGCAGAGATAGGGGTTGACCACTCAGAGGTTCTGCAGTCCCTACACATTAGCCACAAGCTTGTGGGTTTTCTGGGCTCCACTGAACCCACTGTGTTTCCTGTCCAAACACTGACTTGCACCTGCCCCCTGAGGGGGGGGGGGTTTCAGAAAAGGAAAGCTTCTTGGGGTCCACTGCAGGTTGAAGCCACCTGGACCAAGTGATTCTAAGTGATGCTAAGAGGAAGTTTTGAACAGGAGAGGAACAGCTGCAGAAGACCCAGGGTGAGCATCCAAACCTGGAATTCCTGCTAAAGGACATGGCCTTTGGAGGCCCTGAGTGCTAAAGAGGAAACATAAGGGCGAGATGGCTTCCCAGCACCCCTACTCTACCAGCAGGCAGCTTGCTATCACCCAGCTACCTTAGGCATGAGACAGCAGGACATGGGGTCACAAAGGTGCTCAGAAAATGCATCATGAACACCTACTACATGCACCTGTGGCTCTCTGTCAGTTCTCCCTGGAGAGATTTGTTCCCAGCCAAGTACATCCCAGGGCCTGTGGATTCCTGCTCCCTGAAGGCAGCCATGTCAGAAGCAAGAGATCACAGACAGCCTCCATCTACATTCCGATGAAGCGCCCTACCTGTTATGGAAGTGATAGATTTCCTCCATGTTTCCAAACAGAATGTTCTTCTTGTTTTGCAGGCCTGTTGAGATGAGGTGTGCCATCAAGGGGTTATCCATCTCTGCAGCGTAGCCCTGCAAGGGAGGGGAGGAGGCCGTCAGCAGGAGAGCCACACGTGCAGCAGGCAGGCAGCGTGGCAGGCTTGGTGTGTGAGTGAGTGTCAGGATCCAGGGAACTCTCTGTGTTTTAAGTGAGCCAAAGGCTGAGGTGGAATTCAGTGGCGACTGCCTGCCTGGCATTCATGGTGTCCTGCGTTCCATCCACAGAGCCAGTGAACACCGCGTGCTACTCTTATCTGTGCATATTTGCGTGAAATGGTCATTTGGAAAAGATTCACAAAACACAAGCAACTACACACAGCACCCAGTGTGGAGGCAGGTGGAGCTTCCCATCTTCCTTTCTGACCTTCCTATCCAGGTATAACCTACACAAGGCAGAGGCCATGCTGTGCCTGTGTGTATCCAACATGTCTAGCTGTCAACTTCCAGGTCACGACTGCAAAGATTCAGAACCCAGGGTCTGCTCTTCAAAGCCCTCTGACTCCAGACTGCCTTGTTCAGGAACCTTCTCTTTCTTCTTCCTCTTTTTCTTTTGTGGAGCAGAGATGAGATTGAGTCTCATCCTATAGCCCATGCTGGCCTACACCTCCTTATGTAGCCCAGGCTGGCTTTGAACTCTCAGGGAGCCTCCTGCCTTAGCTCCTTAGTGCTAGGATTACAGGGTGCACCACTATACCACACACAGAACTGTGTGCACTGTTCCAATGGCTGCTATCACTGTCACTGAGGTACGTGGGTCATTTGTTCTCTACGTGCATGGGCTTTTCTATCTGCTCCTGTGCAGCCACTATCCCTGCTGATGGTCATTTGGGCTGTTTCTTGTTTGGGCCTGATACAAGTAGACCAGCTATGAAAGTATATTTTCATATACTTTGTTGTGGGCATAAGTACTCATTTGTAAGCAGCATTAAAAAATCTTTTGTGTATGTGATAGGCATGTGTATGTATGTGTGTGTGCGTGTGTGTAGTGGTGGTGTTAGAGATGAAACCGGGGACCTCACATACACTAGGTAAGGGCTCTTTTCACTTTTTATTTTGAGATGGGGTCTTCAAGTTGGCCTTAAACTTGCTCTATAGCCCAGGCAGGCCTTGAACCTATGATTCTCCTGCCTGAGTCTCCAGAGTGGCTGGAAATATCAGCCTTTGTTAATAGGCTTATCTGTAGCAATGATTTAAAAATGAAGCTATGGTGTGATGGCACACCTAACACCTAGCCCCCATGCCCAGCCTCACCTCTAAGACACAGAGCAGCTCCTCCACGTAGGCCCGCTCCGTGTCCAGGAGCTCATTCATCACATGCCTGTGGATGGGGCATGGAGAGCAAAGATGTTAGAGCAGGAGCCCATCTGCAATCACCGAGTCCCTAGACTTTCTTGTGAATGAAGAAATCATGGCATCTAGGACTTGCCCGGTATGGGGGGGGCTGTGGAAGAAGCTGGCTCCCCAGCTCCCACTGCCTTCTGGGACTTATTTCTCCACCCACTTTCTGGCCTTTGGGGCCCATCTGTATAAAACCAATGCCACCTTCACACACACTGGTGAGTCAAGACACCTGCTTCCTTCACAAGCCACGGGAGTCTCACCAAGACATCTTTACCAAGAAGATTCTCCAACCCCAGAGCCTCTGAATAGGTGTGGCTCTTCAGTTTCATTACCAGCTCCTACTCTGCACATGGTAGCTGCATGGTGACTATTTGCAGCCTTCCAATGTGCCTGTCAGTTGTGGAGCTCCAGGAGGAGATGAGGACAGGCTTACAAAGCATCCAGTCATTCATATGAGGACATGAGGGCCACCTGTCAGTGGCCTATAGCCAATCTGCCCATTTCATCCACAAAGGCCACAGCCCATGGCCTAGTAGGTTGAGACCTTGGTGTGGACTTTTGTACAGCAGCCAACTGCCAAGTAACTAGGACCTGCATGTGCGCCTGGCTTAGCAGAGTAAAGAGGCCTGGCCCTGCTTCTCAGCCACAAAATACACGGGCACAAGGGAGGCCACCTCCATCCCAGGGCCCTATGTGTGTTGCCCGGCCTGGAAACTTCTCTATGGTCTACCCTTCTCTGTCTCTTGTTTGTCATCTGCATCGGAAGCCAGAAGTGTCAGAATTTTCCTCTCAGCTGGTGTTCTAGTTCCATGACCCACCCATCCCGTACCTCCTAAGAGGGGCCCTGCTGAGCTTGCCAGGACATCTGGAAACACGCTGCCTGTGTACACTTGTTTGCTCCCATGCTTCCAAGAGCACTTCTTCATTCTTACTGTACACAGAGCAAACATGAAGAATGAGGACAACGCAGGTTTGACCCCTTTCTTCTGTCCCTGATGTCATGACCCCAGCTCCCGACTGACACACCCCAGGTGTTTTCCTCCTTTGCAATTTTACACTCTTGTGTTCACATTGTCTGGCCTGGACACTGGTCAGAGACCTCATGAGTGAAGGGGCTCAGCGGAAGGCAGATGGACAGGCAGGTTTCAGTGGGGACATCCTAAGTGCAGATCTTCATTGTCATAGTGTTCACCCATTGCTCTGCAGGCGCCTTTGTGAGTAGGTATGTTTGCCCTTAGAGCAGAAGTGACAGGTGGCCCCAGTAAGGGCTCAGATGGTCATAAGCCCAGACATCTGCGTGTGTCCGTCCTACAGCTTATGCGTTTGTTTTCAGGCAGCATATACACGGTGCCCGCCTCCTTCCAGCCCTGCATGTCAGGGTAGAAACGCTGCTTACCAGGTTTGTGTCCCCGATACCCAGACACTCTCAGCCACCCAGGTTGGTCAGAAGAATGGCCACTTACCTTCGCAGGATGGCCAGGCTCTCTTCCTCGTCCCCTGTGGAGCTGGTGCGGCCCTGCCGGTTCTCACTCATTTCACTCTGAGGAGAGAACAGCATGCTGGGCTTGAGAATGGGAAGTGTTGCCTCAGGGACTGACTGCCCAGCCTCATCCCCACTTGGAATAGAGTCTGAGGAGGGCATGGAGATGCCGCAGAGGCCAGGAGACCCAGAGAGAGTGGACAGCAAGGTCAGACCCAAGCAGGAGGCTGAGTTGCATTCCTATGGCTATGAACAACCATAGCCTGAGCCTCACCTTGGCTCTCCTGTAGGGCCCTCTGCGGAGTGCACTGCCCTCAGAGCTGGAGTTCTCAGAGCTTCTCCAGGAGCCTGGTGTAGAAAGAGGCAGAGAAGGCTGTTAGCTCTGTTGAGAACTGTACTCAGTGGAAAAAAAGGAGGAGAAAGGATTACAGCAATAAAGATGGAAGAAAGGGGTGATCAGTGGGTGAGGGATGGAGGAGGGATGGCTACCTGAAGGAGCCACTGACTGGGACCTCCACAGCCCCTAAACTGGGAACAGCTACAGCTGACAGGGTGACAGTGGGCAAGAGGGAGGGAACTCACACTGGCACCTTGGAAACCTTGGAATCCCTGGCTAGGGGCATTTCTCTGCAGGCCAGAAAGTAGCTATCCTTTACCACACAGGCTGGGGGTGGAGTGGCTGCTATTGGCCAATGCAGACGCCTATTCATCTCTGGGTTTCTTGTCCCAGGGTGGAAGGGAAAGAATGCTCTCCCGATGTAGGGAGGAAGAAGTCTCTAAGCAAAGGTGAGGGTCAGCAGGCCATGACACCCTTGCAGCTCATGGGGCCTGGGACATGGTTCCTTAGTTAGCGACCGCCTGCAGGGCTTGGGAGGACGTCAGAGCTGATCCAGGGGCACAATTCTGGCAACAGCACAGATAATGGATGGAGTGGAGAGAGGATGGGTCAGCAGAAATGACTGAGGGCCTTTCCTAAAGGGTCAGTCAGTGTTCTGCGGGCCACCAGAATTCAGGTGAAAGGACCCAGCTCTGCTGTGGCCAAAGTATAAAAGCAGCCATGTTGATGACACATAGTGGAGTCCCAGTAAAAATAATCAAAATGGGTGACAGACCAGGATAAGCTGTAAAGTATTGGCTGCTGACCATGGAGTGGACCAGGGAGGGCAGGGAGGAAGCATGACAATAGCACCTGATGTGTTTGGCTTTCTCAGAAGGGTCACTTGGCTGCCTGGGAGGAAGAGGCCACTCGTACCTGGCGAGGGGGAAGGGGACTTGATGAGTGCTTCTGGTCGGGGGGCCACAGGCTGCACAGGCCGCGTCTGCTTAGCTGCCAGCTTCTTGAGGCTGGCCTGCCTGCGGTGGAACATCTCCTCAGTGCTTTCTTGCTTCTGAAAGACTTTTTGCACATGTTCCTGAAATGACACGGCTACTGAGACACCTTGCAAATGTTAGTGCCAGCCCTTAAAAACACACTGTCATCCATAGCGAGTGTCGGGGTGTGCAATGTTCTCTGCCTCAGGTGAGAGAAAAGTGTCCACAAACAGTGCACTGCACTGTGCCAGCTCTGTGAGAGCTTTGTGAAATTCCACGGCAAGACCAGGAGCAATGTCCAGACTCTGAAAGGATGGCTGTGGGAGATCAGTCTCTTCCTATTGTCCCAGGGTAGAGTCAGAGCAGCTGGCTGGCGGCAAGGAGGAGCCAGCCTATCTTTGGTATAGTATCAGAGGTGTCATGGCATGACCAGGGTTCCAGGTAAAGCCACACCATAAACCCACACCTGCCTCAGGCGAGGCTCTGGTGGCAGGGGAATAACTTCTGTGATAGAGGAAGGGCTGAAGTTGATGTTCCCCACCCCTGGACTTCTAGCCAACAACTCTCATCTCCCACTCAAAGGGTTCTTCTAGGGTTGTATATAGCTCATTAAATAGGGGCTTGCATAACATATGTGAGGCCCTGGGTTCAGTCCTCAGCATCTCAAAAACATGTTCTTTGAAATATCCTACAAAGTGGGCCCCGGTCCCCAGTCCCCAGTCCCTAGGCAAGAAACCCATGTTGGCATTACCAGAAGGTCTTGGTTGAGTATGCATTCATATTCTTTGTAAATCTTATTGAGCTCCCAAATCTTATTTTCTGCACCAGTCTCCAAAAACTTCTCGATTTCCTGGAGGGCGGCCTCTGCACCATCCTGGGACTGGCACTTGTCCACAGGCTGCGAGGCCAGCAGGAAGATCCCCTCGTCACACCATTTCATGGACTGGAAGCAAAGGAAGACTGTCAGCGTCAGGACCTGCTGCACCTCATTTCTCTCTATGGTTGCCTTCTGTGGTGCCGTGTGCTCCCCACACCCATCTCCTGACTGGTGCACCTGCAGGAAATGAGGTGCCCTGCCACTAAGTCAAAGGATCCCTGCAGGGGACGTGACATTGGAAAGCTGACTGGGTTTCTAGGGCTTAACTCACCATAGGAGAGTGGGTCAGAATAGAGCAGGACTAACAGGGAACCCAAGTTGAGGTCCCTTCCAAGAAATCATTACTGGGACAAGTGAGTGCATCGGGACCGATGCTCTGAGTGGACGATACAGAGGATGCAGAGAGGGAAGGTGCTCTGGCTGTCCTGTTAATGACTCTGACCAGCTCAGTAACCTCCTTGCTGGTAAGAGAAAACAGCTGGTTTGGCCCATTAGCTCAGTTAAGTCCAGTTGGATTTCCTACCATCTCCAGGAGGCTATGGAGCTCCAAGGACTTGCTGAGAAGGCCCCTCCTCCTGGTGATCTCCGTGGCAAAGTGGTCACAGAGGTGCTGGAGCTCTTCACACTTGGGGTGGATGGAGTCTACAGCATAGTGCTTGTTCTCAATCAGCTGCTGGCCTTCCAGTGACAGGGCTCGGGCCCTGTCCACGGCCACCTGCAGAACGTGTCAAGTTTAGTCCTATGTGGAGAGACACTTGGGGAATCTTGTCCCATGGGTATCTGTACTGGAGGTAGGCAGTGGACGTGGAGTTTGTGGGCTTCTGTGGCTCACTGAAGCCTTTGAATCCTTGGGGCATTCCGAGGCCAAAGTTCCAGAGGGTCAGAAAGGTGTTGGGTTGCCCTGGCCTAAAGTAAGTCCGGGTTTTAAAGTCAAGGAGTAACAAGAGAGCTAGACAGGGAGCCATAGAGGACAAGGATGTATGCCTGAGATGGAGGAGGGCACTTTGGGCTCCCTGCACACTGCCTGTGTTAGGTGCCACAGGAGCTATGTCCATGGGGGAAGCTCAGCTCCTGTGCCCTCTGCAGAGCTAGATGATGCTGTGACCACCCTTCCCCCTTCCACCCATGCCAGACTCTCACGCTGGACTTCTCCTCAAAGTTGGTCAAGTCCTTCAGGAGGTGCTGTACATGCGCCAGGCTGTTGCCAACATCAGTGAAGGCAGCTATCTTCTGGGACATGGAATCCAGGGTGGTTTTGACCTGCAATGGAGGAACATGTGTGCCTCGTTCAGAAGCCCATGCCTAGAGGGGCAGGGGACTGTGGCCCCGATAGCAGCAAGGTGATGAGAGCTATCAGGGCTCAGCCAATCTACTCAGGCCTGCAGAGCCTCCTGGGGTGCTGGGCCCCCACGGTCTCACTCCCTGAACACTTGGGAACCAAACAACCCCACAGTACTTCTAAATGACCCACAGGTCACAGAGGAGGCTTTACTCAATGTCTAAGACATGACATTAAATTAAAATAGAAGTATAATATATCAAAATTTGTAGGACACATCAAAAAAAGTGCTAAGAGGGAAACTGGTAGCATCCCTAACAAATATGTATATTATCAACAAGACAGGTGTGGTGGATCACGCCTGAGATGCCAGAACTTAGGAGGCTGAGGCAGGATCATTGTGGCTTTGAGGCTAACTGGGCTACACACTGAGTTCCAGGATAGTCAAACCGTATACAGACTGAGACCTTGTCCCAAAAAAAACCAAAATAATAAATAAGTGTATTATTAAAGAATAGACTTAAGTAGCTACTGCAGTCTCCTATCCCAAGAGCCTAGAATAAGACTAAAATAAATTCAAAGCCACCAGTAGAAATAAATGATAAAGATAGAATCAGAAGTCAATTAAACAGAAAACTATAAAACAATTTCTGTCTCTTTGAAAAGATGAACCGTTGCTCTTTGGGTAGCACGCTGTGATAACGCAGCAGTCAGTACTCTGCACTGTGAAAAGATGAAAGCGTCAGCATCAGCAAGAGAGGAGGGCCATCACTGCAGACACCACAGACACAGAAAAACAGAAGCAAGTCTGGATATGAATCTCACTTAGCATGACGCAGAGCGAGATAGGGGACCACCTCCTGACAGCCAACCATTGCATTTTGTTCAGCATGAAACAGCAAGCATTTTCCACAGCTGCAGAACTGCATGGCATGTTCATTCACCACTAACCCCCACCACAACACACACACACACAAAAACACACTCACACATGCTCCCTCTAGGCCCAGATAGCTTTCCAGGGTATCACCTCTAATGCTCACAGAAGAATTGAGGGGCTATACCTCAAGCAGGTTCGGTCAGTAAAGAGTTTGTCAAACAAGCATGTGGACCTAAGTTCTCATCTCTTCTACTCATAGAAAATGCTGGGTGTGCTGGTCTGCATCTAGAACACCAGTGCCTGGGGCAGGGAAGGGAAGGTGGAGGCAAGAGGGTCCTTGGAGCTCAGTCTAGCTCAATCAGTAAGTTCCAGGTTCAGTGACAAACCATGTCTCAGAAACACGCATGAGCGAGGAAGAAGCTGACAGTGTCTTCCAGTCCCTGTGTTCATACATGCAAGCATGTATGCGCATGTACACACTTAGGTACACGCCCACACAAACACATACATATACAAACGCATACATATACAGACCCATACAAAACATTAATATTAATCTATACAACCTTCTCCAGAAATTGGAAGAGTGTCCTCTTTTGATTGATCATTTCCCCAAAATAACATTACCCTGATACCAAGAGAAAGAGCAACAAAGAAAAAGAAAACTCCAGATCCATGTGCCCCGAATTGGTTGCAAAAATTAACAAACTATCACCAAACTTGATTCAGTCATACATAAAAGTAACCACAATTCACAAAATAACCACACACTGTGATCAAGGCTGTGTTTCAGAGATGCAAGGCAGAAGTAGAATCCGAAAATCTATTGATAGAATTTGTAACAGATCAGAAGTCATATAACTCATCAATTGAGGAAAAGTTAGATAAACTGAACATCCACCTCTGAGGTGAAAATATTCGAGAAGAATAACAGCAGACAGACACTTTCTCAACTTGTAAGGAACTCCTGCAGAAGCCAGACAGCTGCCAGGATGTCTGGGTGAGGAGCAGTGAAAGCTCCCCACGCTGGCCCAAGGCTTTCACTGACTTAATTCAAATAGGGAAGCTGTAGCCCGTGTAACAGGGGAAAATTAAATAAGAAAAAAGACACGCAGCCAAAAGGAAGAAATCCAAGTGTCCTTCTCTGCACACAACATGATTACCTATGTAGAAAACTCTAAGAACTCTACAAAAAGAAGCAATCCTGCAACAGGTAGGTGTGTTTGATAAGGCCACAGAAGACAGATAAAGGGTAATAGTATTTCTCTATATAGCAATAGTTACATGGATACTCGGAATAAAAACACAATACCATATATATTATATATTATATATATATAATTTTGGTTTTTAGAGACAGGGTTTCTCTGTATAGCCCTGGCTATACTGGCTATACTGGACTCACTTTGTAGACCAGGCTGGCCTTGAACTCACAGAGATCCGTGTGCCTCTGCCTCCCGAGTGCTGGGATTAAAGGCATGTGCCACCATGCCCAGCCTATTTATATATTTTTTAATGATGTAGTTAAATACATACACAACAAGACAACTGAAACTGCACACTGAAAACCATGCAGCCCTAATGAAGTGAAGCTGAGAAGTTTGAATATGCTGTGGCCCTTTTGTACTGATTGACTAGAAGGTGGAGTATAACTGGACTGGCTGATTTTGTGTGTCAGGTTGACACAAGTTAGAGTCATCGGAGAGAGAGGAGCTCAGTTGAGGAAAGGCCTCCATGAGATCCAGCTGTAAGGCATTTTCTCGATTAGTGATCAATGGGGAGGGCCCAGCTCAACCTTCTGTGGGGCCATCCCTGGGCTGATAGTCCTGGATTCTATAAGAAAGCAGGCTGAGCAAGTCAGGGGAACAAACCATTAGCAGCACCCCTCCACGACCGCTGCATCAGCCCCTGTCTCCAGGTTCCTGCTCTGCTTGTGTTCTTGTCCTGACTTTCTTCAGTGATAGACTACAGTCTGGAAGTGTAAGCCAAATAATGGTCCCCAGGGATGGGAGACATGGGGTGAGCTGGGAGGGGCTGCAAAGGGCAGCCCAAGGGTTCTGGTGTGACAGGTATTCTCTACCTACAGCTTCGATGTCAGTCTAGGCTGCAACACTGAGTTATGGTTTGTTACTGCAAAGGGTGTCAGGATCTCTCTGGATATTCTGTGTGACTACAGGTTAATCTCGAGTTATCTTTGAACAGAAAGTTTGATTTAAAATGCTACCTGGGGCTGAGGTGGCTCAGTGTGTGAGAGCGTCCTGGGTGTGTGTGGCCTGAGTCAAGTCCCCAGTACTCACATAAGAGTTGGGCATGGCTGTGCGTGTCTGAAATCTCAGCATTAGGGTGTGGGGGTAGAAACAGTGGGATCCTGAGAGCTCTCAGGCCAGATGGTCTAAAGAGTAAGCTTCCATTCAGTGAGACCCTGTCTTCAGATAGTGAGGTTCTGTGATAGAGGAAGACATCCAGCCTTTTGCTGTAGCCTACACATGTGTACATTTGGATACATGCACTTGCATATTCACACACATACACCCCTCCCACATGTAAATCAAAAGTACATTTTAAATGTCACCTGCTCTGGAAAGCCTTCCTGAGTTTCCACGTAAGTTAGACCAGTGGCTCTCAACCTTTCTAATCCTGTGACCCTTTAATACAGTTCCTCATGTTGTGGTGACAACCCAACCATAAAGTTATTTTTGTTGCTACTTCATCACTGTGATTTTGCAACTGCCATGTAATGTTAATATTTGATATGCAGGATGGTCTCAGGCGACCCCTAAGGGGGTTGTGACCCATGGATTGAGAATTGCTGAGTTAGACCTACAGTAGGCAGGCCCACTGTCCTCATTTCCTGAAAGGCAGCAACCCATGGCTGGCAGTTCATCCACTCACCTCCCGGAAACCTTGCTCAAAATGCCGCAGCTGCAGGCACTGTTCCAGCTTCTGCTGATGCTTTCCCCAGAACTCATCGAAAGCAGCCTCAGTCTCGTTCAGCTGGGCCAGGAGCCTGAGAAAGAGAAAG
>CAJQZJ010033015.1:8335206-8358536 GCA_907164525.1 Lophiomys imhausi | reverse complement strand
GAGGACAGCCTCAGTCTCGTTCAGCTGGGCCAGGAGCCTGAGAAAGAAAAAGGGGCCACAGGGGTGAGGAAGACAGTGTGCACACAGGCCTCCCTGATAAGCTTTCTGGTGACTCCCTGGCCCCATGCACTGACTCCTACGGTCCTTGGGGTTCTGGGGGACACAAGGGAGATGCACTTCAGACAAGACCTCAGACTCCAAATTCTCCCCTGCACTCCCACCTGTGTCACAAGGACACATCAGAGCAGAGCCCTGTTTGTTAATGTGTGTCGGCATGTGTGTGTGCCTGTGTGTGCCAGGGGTTGACACCAGGAGTCTTCTTCAGTTGCCTTCCATCTTGTTGTTTGAGGCAGGGTCTCTCACTGAACCTAGAGCTTGCCAATTCTTCTAGAATGGCTAGCCAGTGAGCTCCAGGTACCTGCGTGGCTCCACCTCCATAGTACTGGGATTACAAATATGAGCCACTACACCTAGGCTTTTTTTTTAAACTGGGGACCCTAATTCAGGCTTTCGTTCTTGCATAGCAAGCACAATCAACTGTGCCATCTCCCCAGTCCCACATTTGTTAATTCTTGGAAAGCCACTGGGTTTATTGTTGACAACCCTGGGCCAGAGTGAAGAGTAGTCAGCTGCCACGGTCCAGGGGTGGTGTTTGCCACCCTCACTCTCACCCCTGGGATTACCTCTTGCTATGGGGGTCTAAACGGAACCAGCAGCACCACCTACTCTTGGAGGAGTTGATAAATTTCCTCAGGATTAAGCTGGCTAGATCTCCTGCTAGTGAGCCTTGGTACCCTACTGTGTGTCTTTCCCATGTTCCCAAGCACAACATGCCTGTTCTGCATACAGCCACAGCATGTATGGGAGAGAACCATGTGAAAGCCAAGAGCCAAGAGCCTGGCTGCCTACTGTTGGGTTTCTGGACAAAATTCTATTCATCCAGGTGCTCCAAGCCTGTCCTGTAGGTGGGAATGGCACCTATCTAGCCTGCAGCGTGGTGAGGAGAGAATGTCAGGAGGCAGATAGGGCTCTCACTATGCCAAAGCATCAGGGCTCACTAGAGGACACTGACTGAAGGCACTCTGCCCTGTGCCCTATTATAAACACAGAGAACCCGTGAGAAATACAGACAGTAATACCCTTTACTGTGATAGTAATGCCCAAAAACAAGGTTGGAGCATAGGCACCCTGAACTGCTCTCCTGCCTACAATGACTCACCGGGGATGCGGGAGCCACGCAAATCCAAGGGGCTCTGCTATTGTTGCTTGCCCAACATTTTCCCATCTGTGAAACTGTCCTTGAATTCCCCCCTCCCGCTCTTTAGCATGGCAGACTGGCCAGAGGGCTACCTGCTGGGATCTGTTACAGGATCTGTTGGTCCTTGCCTAGTAGTCTTGTGTTTTCATAGTGGCTGTGAATCTGCGGAAGTCTTGCACCAGGACTAGAGCAAGGTAGGGCAGGAGGATGCCAGCCTTACCTCTGCACCGTGGCCTGATTGTCCAGCTGGTCCTGGTTCACACTATGGGCAGTACTCTCAGCCAGGGGCTCCCTGAGGCTCTCTAGGATGCTGTTGCCCTCCTTCAGGGCTAGCTTCAGATCCTCCTGCAGAGAGAGTGCACACAGAGCTTGTATTTCAGCCAGCTGGCTGGGCTCATGTCTCAACACTGAGTAGGTGGGGACATCACAGGACCGGAGCACTATGCACTGTGGGTGCAAACTGTATGATCACATGGTGCACTTAAAACTGTCAAGGACATTGTATACATATATGAGATTCTCAAAGAGTTAATTAAAAAATATATATATATAAAGTAGGCAAGGTAGGTGCCGCACTACTGCTCACTTGTGGCAAAGCTAGGGTTGTAGGTCGCTCAGGGTATGGGGATATGGTCAAAAAGTAACTGGAAAGCAGACTTTCTAGCATCCCTCTCCTGCAGTTGGCCTTGTTGTGCAGGAAAAGTCATTTCTAAGGAGTTGGTGACATGCCCCACTGAGATGGGACACCATCGTCAGAACACACAGCAGCTACAGTCACCCAGACCCTTCTGTCTCAAAGCCAGCTGTGATGCACATGTCTACAGAAGGTGGTAGAATGTCTTCACCCTAGAAAGGCTTCTGAACTTGTAGCACAATGGTATTTTATGGAGCGAATTCAACCATAACCTCATCAGCCACTGGTGGTTACCCTGGAGATGCCCTGTCCCCCTCCCACAACAGGGCACACCCACTAGAGGAGCGCTCTACTCTTGGCTTTGCACAGTCTCCGAAGGCCCTCAGGTTTTCTGGGCTGAGGGGTGCCACCCACAGATGCGCATGTGTTCTAACAGGGCTCGCTTATGGGGCTTGAAAATGGTTATGGTCAGTTCTCAGTATCCTATCAAGAGAATGGCTTGCTTCTGGCCTTTCCATGTGGCAATTGACCTGCCATCCTGTCTGGCATCCAATTGCCTGGCTCGTGACCTCAGCCCCAGTGAACTGTACTCACCTTTGCTTTACCCTTCTTCTCTGTGTGCGCGCTGAGCACCAAGCTGGTTGACTGGACATCATTAGGCAGTTCTGTTTCGGCCAGCTCGGTCCCAAAGGCCTGCAGCATCTGGGCTGTCTGTTTCACCATCAGGGCGAAGCTTTCAATTGCCTTGGGAGGGGGGAGAACACAGTCACAGAGTCCCGCACGCAGCCCACGGCCTGCAGCTCTGAAAGTTGATACCGTGACTGCTGCTGGAAAGGAGAGAGTGGCCCCATGCCCTGTGGACACACATGCGCCAGTAAATACCTTCCCATGAGTGTCTCAACATGCTTCTTCAGAAACATACCAGGCAGGCTTTGCAAATGTCCCTGTCACCCAGGGTCATGCTGAGCTCAGGGTCTCTGCCTCCACCTCCTTGTTAGGAGAGTTGTGAGTGTCAAGACCACAACAACATAAAGCTTGGTGTGGTTCTTTTTTTTTTTTTTTCTTTCTCCAATCTTAGAGAAAGCCACACCCAAGCTTATTATTCATGCTGTTTCTTTACAATGACTAAGGTCTACTGAGACCATCTCCTCATTCTTGGGTAACAAAGTTCAGTAAATGTGTTTTTTTTTTTTTTTGGTTTTTCGAGACAGGGTTTCTCTGTGTATCCTTGGCTGTCCTGGACTCACTTTGTAGACCAGGCTGGCCTCGAACTCACAGAGATCCGCCTGCCTCTGCCTCCCGAGTGCTGGGATTAAAGGCGTGCGCCACCACCGCCCGGCTAAATGTGTTTTTTTAAAGGTGGTGCTGTCATGTGAAAACAATTCTGCTATGAACTAGTGAGAACATGGCCACACTCCACCCAGGCCTACTTACTGTGCGGTGGCACAGCCACCTGGAGTGGCAGTAGTCCAGGGTCCCCCCGAGGTCCTCGGTCAGCTGTGACTTGTCAATGTAGCTGTGTAGTTCTGGCACTGAGCTTAGCATCATGACCTATGAGAGAGAGAAGACCATCAGGCCTCTTGCTCCAGACTCCAAGGTGACTCTGGCTCCTGACTTGAATGGGTCCAGCTCTGTCCTCTGGTTGACGGACCCAAAGCAAGCTCCTTATTTACGTTGTACCTTGGCTTCCTTGTCTATACAATGGGCACATTATGATGGATCTCACTGGGAGATGGTGAGGATCTAGTGAGGTCACTGGACATGAACAAGCCCTGCATGGGGTGCCCTGCCTGTCACAGATATCTGATGGGTGCTAGTGCCTTCTCTGGCAATGAGCTCAGTATGCTGAGGGAATAGAGCTTTGCTTCCTATGAAATCAGTTTATGCTTGCTCCTGCTGAGAATGCCACAAACATCATTTTAGGTACCGGTGAGGATCAATTTGGCAGCAGAGTCAGGCTCCCACCTCATCAGACTGACAATGCTGAAGAGGTTCTACTCTGTGCGGCCACAGCAGCCAGCCAAGCTCTTCATCCATTAGCTCGATTTCATCTTTCTCTTGCCATTTTTGAGGCAATTCTACCCATGAGTTTTAGATGAAGATGTAGACTTTGCTTTGTAAGCTGTCAGGCAGATACAACAGAATAAACTTTCAAAGGCTCAGTGGGGGTGTTATTTGACACCATGACATATATAATTCAACACTGAGTCAGTTTAAAGCCGGGGCTCTCTACTGGGGGAGTCTGGAGACAACCTGGGCTGTTCCAATAGAGAAAATGCTCTGGTGACTGCTGGGCAGAAGTCAGGGTTGCTGGGAACCCCGCCACCCAGCAAGGAACCATTCACCCTGCCAAGAAGCAGTACGGACGTGAGGGCCCCACAGAAGTGAGACTGCCAGTTCAAAGTGTTAGATTCTCAGTTTGAGCTAGAAGACAGAGCTCACACAGAGATGCTCCATTTTCTCTTGCTTCTTCTAATAAATTTATCCACATGTTGCCAAATAACGTTGGTTCATGGCCAGTAAGCCAAAAACAGATTGTGTTTGTGTGTGTGTGTGTGTGTGTGTGTGTGTGTGTGTGTGTGTGTGTCTGTCTGTGTCCATGTGCGTGTAAATCCACGTGTGTTATTCATTTTCCACACAACAGATAAAGTGAGGATCCCAGGATTTCTCCTAGAGATCTCCCTTGCCCTGAGGTCAGTACAGTGGAAAAGGTGTCAGATACCGTATAAAAAGCCAAGTCTTTAATAACTCTAGAATTTATCTAAGATTGGTCTGTGAGCTTGCAGGTGCCAGAACAGCTTCCGCAAACTGGTTTTGACACCTATTAACATAATACTATAGAATAGTTTTACAAAGGAGACCATACACTATTATAGAGAACCTCAACATTATTTCCCCATGATGCTCAGAGGGAAGGAAAGCTGTTGTTAGTGCAGCTCACTTGCTGAAGGTGGAGAAGGACCAGGAATGTTGGTGTCATATGATCGTCAGGGGGGAGGGGGCATAGTGTTACTATAAGCATCAGAGGCAAGAGTTATAGACATATCTCTCATATCTAGCTTTGGGATCAGGACTTGAACATCCAGCTGGGTGAGATATTTGCCTGGGTGGTTCTGCCCTTAACTAGGCCTAAGAACTAGGCTGTCCAGAAAGAGATACCACAAGACAAGGGATACAGTATCTTCCCACAGACTTGGGGAAGTGACTCTCAGATCTGCCAAAGCATGATTCCTAGAGAGTCACAGTCACCCCTTGAGGTCTTAGGCCATGCTGAACATCCTTCCCTAGCCATTACTCTGACTCTTGGGGAAGCTTGGGGAGGCAGGGCAGAGTCGGGTAGTAAGCTCAGGCTCCAGTGTTCCTGTTTTGCTTAGAGAAGGGCTCCAGCCTGTTTGGAGCCGAGGACAGGGAACAGTCATGAGGGATGGGCAGTGGCTTTAGACAGCTGGGAAAAAGAGGCTCTCTCCCACCTGAAGACCAAGACACAGCAGACAGCATTGTAGACAGCACCCAGCCCAGATTCTTCCATTTCCAAAAGCAATCTGGGTGGCACTGCTGGGGAGTCCCGCAGCCTGGCAAAGGGCCCTGTGTTTCTGTTCTCTTTGTGAAAAAAGAAATGAACACACAGGGTCACTCTTTGGAAGCTCCTGGGTTCCACATAGATTGTAGCGAGGCTTCACTAGCTTGTGGAGTGTATGTTTTCAGGAACTTTAGATTCTTGGTGTTTAAGGGGAATTAGAGTAACGTTAAGGTCCTTTCTCAGTGCACGATAGGAAGGGGCTGGCCCATACTGCTTGGATACATGGAGATAAGGCAGGAATTACCCTGCTAGGTTGTTCCTGGATGAAGTCCAGCGCATGCCTGGCCTGCAGCTGAGGCTCCCTCCGTGGACTCAGGAGACACTCATATCCTCTTCATCAGCCCCCCTTTTCCTTGGGACATTTGGGGTGTGCCCCTCACTGTGAGCTGGCATAGGACTATGCCCTTACTTACCATGTTCTGACAGAGCTATATCCCCTGGGACCTACCCAAGGCTGTGGCCTTGAATGTATGGACCACTGGCTGGGTGGGGCAGGGCTCAAGGGAAGGGGAAATCATAGTTCCCACCACCAGAACTCAGAGGGAGAGTAGCTTCTGAACAAGTGTTGTGGGATTTTTACTTATGGCCACAGAATGGAGGTCACTCCTTGAGAGTTTACTATGTGCCAAGGATGCACTTAAACTAGGCCCCGCTGACACAGCTCAAGTGAGTACTCACGGGCACTTTCATCTTAAAGTCATCCCTGTTGAACTTGAAGGCGATGTCGGAGAGAGTCCTCTGGAAAAAGCCCGTGGGCCGAAGAACAAGGACAAGCTGCAGGTTTGCTGGGAAAGATGCCTGCAAGAGAGATGGAGGTAGTGGAGCATTTGCTGTGCATACCCCAAGTCATGCAACCGACCTGCCACTGCAGATGATGGTTGGGCTTCGCATTGATGCTGTTTAAAAATTAAAGGCTGAGAGCACTTTAGAGTGGTTAGGGGTTAAATGATGCTCTTCTACTCCCAGTGTGGAGTTCTAAATCTCAGAAATCAGAATGGACTCGTTCGGAGCAAGGATCTTCCCACAGCTAAGGCACCTGAATCTCAGGCTTCTAGTCTAGAGAATAAGTTTCTGTCATTTAAGCCACCCCGCTTAATGCACCTTGCCACTTCAAACACAGGGCACTAATGAACTTGGGAAGAAAAAGAAGCAAGGAGATATATTTGTGTAGCACCTGAAACCAACATCAGTATAAACTCCCCAGCACCACACGTGCATGCATTACCCTTGAATAGTTAATTTCATGTGTTTTAGTTACTCCTTTGACTCTTGCGAGGTGTTTGACCCTCGGTAAGTTCATGCCTCTGTTTTCCCATCTGAAAAATGGTAAACGAAGCCAATGCCTGCCTCACTATGGGTGAGGGAGCAAGTCCAGTTCATGTGGTACTGGACACTGATATTTATCCACAACTGACCTCCAACCAGGACACTGTGGATCAGTGTCTATCACTTGTGGCTGGCCTCCTGTTCAGGAAAGTGGACACTGGCCTTGCCCCGGAAGACAGTGTTCTTCTGTTGAGCCCTGTGCCCTTGGTTCTCATAGGGCCTTCAACACGTGATGTTAATGTCACCTATGTCACCTTTCAGTCATAGGCATGCTGAGAAACAGGGGTCTGGTCAGGGCTCTTTCTGAGGGGACATGGAAGGAGGGTGCTGGGAACTGCTGAGGACCCTGCTGTAGATAGCACCCTCAATTCAGACTCTTTCCCCAGTGACCTGGCTTCCCCCTGCCCTGCCATGGCCAGGATGCTGGGACATGCCTCTGTCCACAGCCTTTCTATATTCTGCAGGCACACGTCCAGCTACTCTGTCAGGAGGGAGTTATGAATAGGCAATTGCCAGTGATCACACTTTGTCCCTGATGCCCTCAGAGAGGGTGAGCGCTCAGACCAAGGACAGGGCACAGCTCTGCAAAGGCAGAAGCCTGGGGCAGATTCTGGGCTACTTAAGACAAGGGCTTCTAGCCTCGTCCTCTATGTGAAATTGGACACCACTGTTTAAGGAGACACTGCCAGGCAGGCAGCTTTCCTCAAGGTGACAATGAGTCACATTTCTCTAAACTTTTATTAGCTTTGTCACCCAGATCCACACCTCCCAGAAGACTGGCTCTGTAGGATGGGATAATGCCTGAATTCTTAAAAAATAAACAGTGCCCTCACATTCCTAATAGGTACAAGACTCCTTGGGGTGAGGTGCTCTCATCACTGGGGAGAGGTGACCTCCAGAATCACTTGCAGCTACTATCTTCTTTTTATCTGCTTTAGTTTCTGTTAAACTATTGAATTTTCATATCAAATAGTTGTATAAAAATTAAAAGAAATGTAAGCCATGTGGAGAGTTTTTAAGAATGTGCACAAATAGCTATTGCAAATGAAGCAGCAGCAGAGTAAATGTCCTTTGCTCTAGACTCATTCATTTGTGTTTAAAGTTGGGGAAAGTCTAAAATACAACCTTCATTTCTAAAATATAGAAGCAGACAGATGGGAATTTGATATTGATGTTTTGTAAAATACTCCATAATTGTGAATTGTAAAATGACAGTAGGTCTCTATCTAACATAAAATCATGTTTTTCTGTTTAGTACATGAGGTAATGTGAGATAATGCCCAAGTCTTCCTCAAGGCACAGAGCTATGTGTGCCCAGCCTGTCCTGTACTTAGTAAAGCAGCTGACACAGGATAAACCTCTCTTGTCTGACAACATCCAACAAATAAAAGTTAATATGAAAATAGCATTTGTATCTCAATGCTAACCAGCCAGAAAATCCTGGATCTGAGTCTGTGGTGCCCTCCTGAGATGCTAAATGCCGGCTGTGGAGCCTCTGATGAGGGTTTCAAACAGGAGCCACAGGTGCATGCGTGAGATCAGTGTTAAATCACAAGCCCTCTGGGAACTGAGACCTCAGGATGGATCAGCACCACCACTCACAGGCAACATGCAACACAATATTACAGATTTGACATCAGTTAGACCTGGGGGAACAAATACAAGGGGATCCTACTATGCAAACTTCAGAGACACTATGTTGGGGAGCCATTAGGAAAATGGGACAATATGATACTGTCAAAAGAGCAGCTGTCTCTCCTGTCCCCACTCCACCTCAAGCAGTTGCTTGGACCTGTTTCTTCTGCTTTGCAGAAGCCCCAGCTGGCTCTTGTCACATTCTCCCTCTCATAGGGGGCAGTGTGACTACAAAGCTCACACTGGGAGCTGGAAGGCATTTTACACACTCTTCTGGTCAGTTTGTAACCTCTCTTTCTTGCAGGGGTGATGGAGTCCACACCTGCCCTCCAGGCAGACAGTAAAGTCATGTGATCATTGGTGTGCAGGCCCGGCTGCACAGATATGGGTGTGCCTGCAGCTTGAGTGAGAACCAGGAGGTGCAGACGGGTGCCAAGCACCACACCCAGCACACTCTCAGTTTGGGTGAGAGTCCAAGGACCCCTGTGGCTACAAGCGCATGAGGAAGAGTGTTGAAGAGCAAGCAGGCTGTTGGTTAATCCCAAAACACTGCACAGATGACATGACATGCTCGTCACAAACAGAAGAGCCATCTTCTAGTGGAAAAATCCAGGGATTTGACCTGGCACATGGGCGCCTTGTACCCACTGTAGAGGTTCCTGCTGTGGTGAGTAGCTGAAGTGGAGGCGAGGGAACGGAGTTGAGGATTTCTACAAAGCTCCTGGCTCCCATCCTTCACAAGTATCAGCGTCACAAGACCTAGCATGGAACCTAAACTGACTGTGAGGTGGCACAGCTGGCTGCTCCCCTTCGCTTGTTACGACCTTGGATTTTAGCAGAAGATATAAAAAGCATTCCTGGGAGATGGGGGAACCTGAATACATAGTTTATTAGGAAATAGACAGTTTCGATGATATATATTCAAGTTTATGGACAATTATTCCTCCCATAATTGTAACAATGTTGATATTACTTTGCCACTGTGAATCTTGGTCACATAAAAGCACAGCTTTACACAGCGAAGAACTGGAGGATAACTTTCCACAACGGTGCAACCAGTTCTCAAATGAGCTCAGCAACCACTGAGTGAGTGTAGGTGTAGGTAAGCTGGTTTGTGTGTGGTATATTCATGCATGTACCTTTGTGCATGTGCAGGAGTGTATATTCCCTGTGTGTGCAAGTGTACCCATATATTAATGTATGTGGATCTGTGTGTGTGTGTGTAAAAGCATCCAGGAGCCCACGTGTGTGCACGTACACCTTTGTGTGTGTGTGTGTGTCCATGAATGCATGTGTGTGCGCATACATACCTATATGCCTGTATTCTTTCATGTGCACATGTATATGTGCACATCTCTGTATGCCTTTATCTTTGTGTACATTTGTATGTGTGCCTCTCTGTATATGTATGCATGTCTAGCACCTGTATATGTGTCTGGGTACATACATGATGAATTTCTGTACACTTGTCTCTATGCATGTTTTTATGTGTGCATGTACCTGTGGGCAAGTTTCTCTGTGTATATACATATTTCTATGTGTGTATGTTAAAGTGTGCAAGTATGGCTGTGTGTGTCTCTCTGTGCACATATCCATATATACATGTGCACATATTCATATGTATATAGGTATCCATATCCATATGGATATCCATGATATCTGCACACAAATGCACACATTGACAAAGTATCAATGATAGCAAGAACACATGTTATTACCTTTACTACCTTACCAAATTTTCAGTAAGCTTGAAATGTTTCAAAATAAAAACTTGGAGGAAGAAGTGCTGAATTTTCAAAACTCTGATTTTCCTTGTAGCCACATCTCCCTTCCAGCTCTACCTCTAACCAGATGCTTCTGAGCCACCATAGAGTAGGCACTCCACCATGTGTGCAATGAGCTCTAAGTCTGAAATCAAGGAAATGGAAAGTCTCCATGGAGATTAGACAGCAAGTCAAGCTCATGAGCGGCCTTTGCTCCACCTGCTGTCTTTCTGTGTGAAAACCTTTCAAGCCGCCCTTTCAGCAATTCAAACCTACAATGCCCAAGTTCTTCCTGGCCTCACAGGCTGGGCTGCAGCTCCCAGACTTGGTGTCTGTGGTGGCCAGCTGGGCTAGACTGAGGTGTCTCAGCCATGAGGGAAGCATTTCCCTCTGGCCAGTCTGTGAGGTGTTTTCAGGGATTAGTTCAGGCGGAGGGTTTAGTCCCATTGGTGAAGACAAACTGCATAGACTCCTGGAGATGGAACTGTGGAAGGTGGGGCTGAGTTGGGATGTGTCCTGTGGGTGTACCCCTGACAGCTGTATCTTGTCCCTGACCACTGTTTGTCATTCCTCTCCAGCTTCTGGTCTCTGTGAGTATATGCTGTCCTTTGTCATTTCCTTGTCTAGTGAGTGTCTGTCTTACCACTGCATTACAGCATGGAATGGAACCTTTGAAACTGTGAACCAAACAAACCTTTCCAACTCTAAACTGCTTCATTGTTTGTCAAAAGAAAAACTATGGAGCAGGTCCAGTGGGACAGGAGTGCAAAGTGTGAGGCACACATGAGAACTTCCCCCCCTAAATATTAAGACTGATGAACATCATTAAGAAAACAAATCTTAATAAAGTAAGAAAGCAGGATCACTGAATGGAGGGCAATTATTTAATTAGACACCCTTCAAGTTGTGCCCACCTTCCTTCTGGAACATTCTGTACAGACAGACCATCCCTTCGAAGTTGTTTCACTAGGACCTCACTATAGGGAGAGCTCAGACTCAGTGATGGGAGGGGGCCTAGGCTGCCTCTCCCAAGCCATCCTAGCCTCTTGTGATGTGAAACTGGAGCATCTCACAGGAGCACGGAGTGCCCGGGTGACGTCCCAGCCTTCCACACAGACTCACAGGGGCTGCGTCCTTCTGTGTACACATGTTCATGTAATGTTCAGCTGCCTACACGGAGTACTTGTGCCATGTCATCTCTCTACCCTTCTGGTCACTCTGTGGACTACTCAGTAGGAGTAACCACATGACCCACTCTCTCTGCCCAACTTCTGGGGTTCACTGACCTCGGCATGGTGGCCCAGGGGAAATCCATCTGCTCTGCTGGGAGAGCAGAGCTATCCTGCCCCCTCTCAGATACCTCTGCCTGGAAGTCCTCCAGAGCTGCCTCTTATTTTATGTTCATGACTCTCCTGACCTCTGGTGGCTGCTTGACTTTGCAGGCCCAGTGAATGGCGCAGGAGAGGAATCGAAGGGCAATGTTTTAGTGCAGCTAATGTGAATGCTGGCTGGATGACCTGCAAGCCCAGGTCCCTTACACATAAGTTTTGTACAGTTCTGCACAGACTAGATTAGTCCCAGAGCAAAACAAACAAACAAACAAACAACAAAAAACCATTATACTTCTGGGCAGACTGCACAATACTTTAGATTCCATTTTCTTGGAGTTGAGGAGATAGGTCAGTTAGAAAATTACTTGCAGTGCAAGTTCAGGCCCTGATTTCAATCCCTTGGAACCACATAAAAAGGGGGGCATGTTAGCACATGGATATGGCAGCAGTACCTGAAACCCCAGAACCAGGGAAGTGGGAACAGAAGGGTCCCTAGGTCCGGCTGGGTGGCCAGTCTAGCTCGATCAGGGTCCTCGCTCACTCATGCATATATACATTCTCTCACACACACATGTTCACACATAAACATACATAAAATCAATTTCCTTGAGTGAAACATGCTAGGCCATAGATTTAGTTTGAACAAGGCCTCCTGTGTGTATAAACATGTACACTCTATGATGATATCCTCAAATGCTAACACACCCATGAAACACACAGACAGACACATACACAGTATAGCAGGGAGGACGTGACACTGACAGAGTTACTAAAAGTGTTTACTCGGGTGTTTTATATCCCTGTCAGGGTGGCTACTCAAAACTTTGAGCCAAATGCTTGGCAGTGAGGAGGTGCTTGGACTCTCATCTTTGGGGTCGGCCAGCTCTGTCTTTGCTCACGGATGGAGCCCAGGAACTTGAAGTATTAACACGCATGGGTAGATGGACTCACACTTTGCTCTTGATGGAGGCACTGGGATTTTAGGGAGACTGGATTTTTGGCTCCACCAGTTTATTTTTTAGTTCCAAGCAAAGCTGGAGGCATCAAAAAGGAAAAAGATCACCCCAAAGTAGGGAATGCCAACTCACGAGGCAGCACAGATGGTGGCTAAGAATAGCAGTCATCCCTGAGTCTTACATAAGTGCAGCTCAGCAGGAACCTGGGTGGCAGGAGGCAGAAGCCCCTTTGGCCTCCTTGCTTCTGTGGCATCCTGAGGTGGCACTCTGAGAGGATCTATTTGAAAGGACTCCTGGGGGCCTGGCTGGTTGAAGCAGTTGTTTCCATGAACCTACCTGGACCACAAAACCCAGTGGTTGTGGAGCTCCTAGTCTAGGTGTCTTGCCCACAACAGGCTGCTTGTGGGCATACTTGGAAGCCAGGATCCTGAGGGAGCCATGCTTATCTGCCTCCACAGTGTGTACAGTGTGGATGCAGCCTGGACAGCCTTCTGACTTCCAGGCTCTCCAGGTACAGACCCCATTGTGCCCATACTGTGCTTCCTTGCCAGGTGACGCTCAGAGGCTCAGAAGGAGGACAGCTGACCTTCCATGATTGGAGCCTCATTTCCTAGTGTGCTGCCCTTCCCTGGGTTTCAGCTAGTGAGGCTGGGATGGCTTCCCTCACTACAGGAATAAGATTTTATGTCTCCTCCTGGAGACACGCTCAGCCCTCACTTCTTCTGCCTAGCTCTGCCCTGTGGTATACTCACACACACGCAGCAGGCCCTTTCAGAGGGCCTTGCCAGGAATCCTAGTCAGACAGGAAGGAGGGTCCAGTCCTAGAACAGCAACAAACTGGCTTGTAGATCCTGTCCCCACTCTGGGGATCTCAGCACCTTCCTGCCTGCTGCTGCCGTCCCCAGCACCCTTAAAGCAACTTTCTCTTGCTGTACTCCACACCCAGCTTGGCTGTGTATTCTGGGATCACTTCTGTCTTCATTCAAACAGGCCCGCTGCAGGCCTGGCGTACAGTAGTTGCTTAGAACACCTATTGGATCTGTGTTAATACCATTGGTCATTCCTTGTAATGAGAAAGCACTAGAGATCAAAGAGAATTCACGACAATTTCACTGGAATAAGTGGTAACTTCTGCTACTTCCTAGCACTGGCAAAAGCTGAGAGCCATAGGAAAAATATCTCCCGTCTTATATTGTAAGACTCAATGCAAGCTAGGCATGAGCTGAGGAAGGAGGGTGAAGATTCCTGACCAGGCTTAACTATAGAGTGAGGTCTCAAAAACAGGCAACAGCAATGTAGAAGACAAAGGACAATGCAAACATAAAAGTCAAATTCTCTGGAGTCGCTGTGTTCACAAAGTGAAGTTTTAAAGATGAGCCAGCTTGACTCAGAAACCCACCTCATTCTAAGCTCAGCCACACCCACACTTGACAAGAGGAACCCAGCCTGCACCGGGTGTTCGAGGCAAGGATGCCACATGTGAGGTAGGTCTGTGGGACTGCTTCAACCTTAACATGGAATTTCTGTGTTTCCTGGGAAAACATTTTGTATCTGGAAACACATCTTCTAACCTGAGAGTGAACCACTTGATAAAACATAGGCGGTTCAGCAGGTGAAGGTTCCAGGACACACGTTAGAAGGGAAAAAGCAACTCCCACGAGTTGTCTTCTGATCTCCACACATGCCACAGCAATGGGTTCCCCAAATAAGTATAATTTTAAATCTCTCTCTCTCTCTCTCTCTCTCTCTCTCTCTCCCTCTCTCACTGTGATGGTTTCTCCAGACGTATGACCAGGTAAGTCCATGTGTTATGAGTGCAAAGAAATGATGGTCATGCCGGCCATGTGCAGGTCACAGCTGCACTTCTGTAAAGGCAGAAGCAAAACAGGAGCCGTGGAGAAGGGAGCTTAGGCTCTGAGCAGGTGTGCAAGAGATGGTGAAGGAGCAGAGGCTGCCCAGGTGGCTGCTGGGTAGTGATAGTGCAGGTGGAGGTATGTGAATGAGGTTCTGAGGGCAATGAGTACTAGCTGGTTCTAACCCCAGAGAGGTCAGGCCACACTGACTCCTGCCACCTCCACTGGCAAAACTTGTCTTGATGGCATCTTTGCACTGATGGGCTACTTGGGGAGATGAAGATGCTGCTGTCAGGCCAGGGCTAAGTGGTGCCAACCCAGAACTGAATGATCCCCTCCAAAGACCCTGTCCTGGCAACACAGTCCACCTGGGCTCCCTGCTACTGGATCTGGAGTAGCCTGTCACAGCATCCTGCACAAATTCATCAGACTGAAAATGTTGGTGTGGACACATGTCTGTCCATAGTTGATGGAACACCAGAAGCACCGTCCACAGCCTGGGGCCAGGACAGTAACCGTGTAATGGGCCTGTGTCTTGAGAGACCCCCATCAGGTGTTACTATTTCACATCAATGATGACAGGGAGACTACTTGTCGAGGGAGACAAGGGAGTTAGGGGCTCCCTCACTCGTAGGCACCCCTGCAGAACACAACGAAGTGGTTACAGCATGGTGCTGTAACGAGGGGCAGGTTTTCACCCAGACTGTGGGCTGTGAGAACCACAGTAGACACAGAGCCTTTAGTTTTCCTTAATGAGGAATGGGTTTCTTGCAGCCACCCAACCATTAGCACAGCAACTCCTAGGTGTATGTCAGGGTTGGGGGTGGGGGGGTGGCCAACCGAATACCTGACTCAGAGCAGGAGGCCAAAAGAACTGACACCATGTGATCAGTTGCCCAGAGGCCTTGAGGGCAGTTAAAACATCCCAGCCCAAGCCTTGGTGCTTGTGGACAACCAAACTTTGAGTCCTTCATGAAGCTGGGGACAGGTGGGGATAGCAAGTGTGGGTGAGCTTGTCTTGGAAGAAGTGGCTCAGGTCTGTGGGTGGATGGAACAGCTGCTGAAAGAAGATTTCTGCTGCCTCAGTGTTACTGTTCTGAAGTAACTGTAGGCTGACACCTCCAGCAAGTCCTGTGACTTTACAGTCCAACTTCAGGAGCTACAGACAGTGTCTGGAACTGAGGGTCTCTGCGTGCTACAAGAACTTTTTAATGAGGAATGGCACATCTCAGGACTAACATTGAAGATAAACAGCCCGACGTGGAAAGGAGAGAGTTGCTTAGAAACAACTATTAGATTCAATGTGCAACTTCCACCCTGGAGACCAACATGCTCAGAATCTTCTCTGTTCAAAACTTGCACATCTCCCATCACTGAGAGAATTACAACGGACCCCCAGGAGTGACCATTTGGGAAAATTAACATGCCTAGAGATCAGGAGGCCCTCTGGGGCTGGCATGGCTCATCTAACCCTGGCCAGGTCCCCTGTGAGCCACCTTCATCCCCCACCTTGATCCACCCAGACTAGAAAGAAAAGCAGCCAGCTGCCTCCCCTCCAGCAGTGCGCAGAACCCCACGAGGTACTCACAGCTATTCGCAAGACCGATGCCTTCACAGAGGTCCATTTGTCCTGCCTTCGGTCTATGACCAATATGAATCCAATGCCGGCATCTTGCAAGCTGAAACAAGGAGAAACGCTTAGAGTCAGCATGTGCTGCCAGCAAACGTGGGTTCCACGGACATCAGTGACCCCACCATCCCATGGCATCTCCGCACTGCAAGCCAAACTGCATGACAGAGAGGTCTCGGCAGAGCACCAGGCTTCTGAAGGCCCAAGTGGCCCCACCCTGTAATTCCCAGGACTTTCTTCTATGTAAAAGAGGACAGATATTTTCAATATGTTGTTTATTTTCTCAGACTCGCTTCACAGATCAGCAGAAGCCCCTCCTCCTGGAGCAGAGTGAAATTTTACTGCACTGCAAGGGCCAAGCCACTTCTTTTTGTGCGTGGACAGCTGATCCAACCATCAAAACAAGCTTGAGGACCCACACGTCATGTTAGTCCTAGCATCTGAGGTCCTGTGTTCATCCACATTAAAAAATGGCTCCAGATGACATCATGATTTGGGGTGAAAATCTCCAAGGCTTGTGAAGGCTCCCTGGTGTCTGTGGGGTGTGAGGCATGAGCTTCCGTCCTCCGCAGCAGCGACATCTGGGATAAAGGCAGGGCAGCATCATGTAGTTCTGTAGCATGCCCTCGGTCTCTCAGCTCAGGCTGGCGGCAGAAGCCTGAGTCACAGGGAGGAAGTGGGAGGTCTGCTTCTGTTGGGTAATTTTATATCCAAGCCAATTGTGCAATGCCAGCAGCCACCGCTGCCAGCCAATCCTCAGCAGAAAGGAATGGGACAGGTTACTGGAGGCACTGGCTCTGAGTGCCTGATTTCCGAATCTATGAGTGATTCTCAGCAAGCCATTTCTGTAGTGAAAGTCAGAATTCTACAGTGCACTATAAATTATGCAGTCAGCAAAGCCGTGTGCTGCATCTCCATTAATAGAGCACTCCGAGTCTTGGAAGTAATGTGTCAGTGGTATACAGCGCACACACCCATGTGCTGCTGACGATCCAGCACACAGGGAGATGAAGAACTCCACATCTCTACATGTTCACTGGCATGCAGAACACACCTGGGTAAATGTTCATTCACAAGTAAGTTTTCTCTCAAACAGCCTTCTGCTGCTGCTGGCTCAGCAGAATTTCAGACTCACTCACCTGCCCAGAGGGTTCTACTGAGCTGGTGCCTGAAGAAGTGGGAACAGATCTCCAGTCCTGCTCTGACCTGGGCAATACAGGCACCTTACACCCCAAGGTAGTATGGGGGCTGTGCCCTTTCTGAGTGGCTCTACATGGGGCTACGCTCAATTTGCTGTGGTGCTTAATGGTTGGTGGGTAAATCCAGCTATCCTGGCCTGTACCATGTGGACCATAGCACAGTCCAAGAGCAGGCAGGAGGTAGCATGATGTGGTGGCCACATGGAGTACAGACCACAGATGATGGGTCCCCAACTATCTTCTCAAGGTTACAGGCTATTTCCCTCTGATGCATGAGGTTTATGTACAATCACAGAAGCCCTGAGGCCACAGGACAGCTGGGCTAACAGAAGCCCACCTCCTGCCTCCCTCCTATACTTCAGGGGATGCACCGGCTCCTCCTCTGTAGCTCTGAGTCAGTCGTCCAAGTCTGATCCTTCTGAGGTAAAGGGTCACAACATAGGGATGTCACCGTACACACAAGCCTCAGACCAAACAGTCCAACTGCATGCTTCTAGTCCCAAACCAGTAACCTGAGGAAACCCACAAAGGGCCAGCCTGCAGGGGTTCCTAAAAGCAGCCAGCACCAAGGGGTGTGCTCTTCTGTGATCCACTATGACCCTCTGGTCCCTCTTCTGCAAACACAGGAATAATAACAGCATCCACCTGCTGGGGCCACTGGGAGTCACATGCAAATGCAGTAAAAGTGGAGATTTGTGGCAGGGTGATCATTTCACAGAGCAGCGCAGCCTGACTCAGTCTCCCCCATCCCTTTTCTGAAGCAATTTCTATTATGGAGGAATCACAGCCTCTTTCTCCAATCTCTTCACATTCCCCTTCATGAGGGAGCTGGGGAGACTGCTAGTAGGTAAATTTGCTTGCCATGTGGCATGAAGGCTGGTGTTTGGATTCCAAGCACCCACAAAGAAAAAAAAAAAAACTGGCATGGCAGTGCATCCTTGTAAGCTTAGAACTGGGGAGACTGAGACAGGAGGGTCCCTGGAGGCTCCCCAGAGGAGCCAGCTGGGCCGAATCAGTGAGTTCCAGATTTGGGGAGAGACACTTACACAAAAATAAGATGAAGAGTGATTAGGGAAGATACTGGATCACTTGTGCATTTGCACCTGTACATACGCCAACATGTACACATGTTACCCATACATTCACACATATGTGAACACACAGATAAAGATACCCGTTCACAGTTCCACAACAGGCCCTAGTGAGCTTCTGAAGTCAGAACATCCTCTTCAGAGGAACAAATTTCCAGTGCACCCCAGGGTCCTTGACCCCACCTCAGCTCAATGCAGAAGCTTGAGAGCCTACACCCACTTTGCCATTTCCTGTGTGCACCTGTGCAAATGACCAAGAAATCACAGACACTTGTTGGCCACACACAGACGTAGCGTGTTCCTCAAGCCTCCATCCCAAAGCCTGTCCCTACACACAGTGCCATCACATTGATACCACACAAGTCCACTCGAGGGAAAAAAATGTTATTACATATGAAATACTGTCTTAGTCAGGGTTTCTGTTGCTGTGATGAAACACTATGACCAAAAGCAAGTTGGGGAGGAAACAGTTTATTTGGGTTACACTTCCACATCACTGTCCATCACTGAAGGAAGCCAGGGCAGGAACCTAAACATAGCAGAAACTTGGAAGCAGGAGCTGATGCAGAGCCCATGGAAAGGTGCTGCTTACTAGCTTGCTCCTTTTTTAAAATTATTATGTCTGCATAAGAGTAGCCACTAATAACCACACGATGCAGTCAATGCTAGGCTGTCTTAGAATCTCCTCTGCCAACACCATTAATCCAAAATTCTTTAATTTGTCCTCAGGCAGATTTTTTTGGACAAGGGCAGAGAGCAGCCCACTAAAATATCTTCACTAAAATATCATAAGAACAGACTCTAGGCCAGTAACTAATATTCTTTTCCTCTGAAAGCTCTTGAGCTGGGCTATCATAATCTATATTGTATCATATTGCTCCAGCACCACTGTCCTCCATAGTCCTACTAACATGGCCCATTAAGCTATGCTCAAAGCATTCAATTGTATTCCTAGTCCAAAGTCCCAAAGTCCACATTCCACCAACCTGCAGCATGGTCATGCCTGTCACAGCAATACCCCAGTCCCTGGTACCTTAGTATTGTTGATGTTCTATTGCTGTGAGGAGACACCATGACCACAGCAACTCTTCTAAAGGAAAACTTATAATTGGGGCTGGCTTACAGGTTCAGAGGTTTTGTCCATTGTCATCATGGAAGAGAACATGGTGGCACACAAGTAGACGTGGTGCAAGAGGTAGTTGAGAGTTCTACATCTGGATCCATCAGGAAGAGAAGGAGACACTGGCCCTGGCTTGAGCTTTTGAAACCTCAAGGCCCAGTGACACACTTACTCCAACAAGTTCACACCGCCTAATCCTGTCAAATAGTGCTACTTCCTGGTGATCAAGCATTCATGCCTATGACCCTATGGGGGCCATTCTCTTCCAAACTATCACAAATACAAAGAATTAAAAGCATACTCTAGAAGGATGGACCAGAGTGCAAGTTGTGTTTCTGGATGGTCTGTCCACTGTTGCTAGTTTATGGCTTGACAACTGAGGGTGGGCAGGCATCTGTGTCCTCATTCTACTACCCAGCAGGTCACAGTCTGTGACACAGAGAACTCCTGGGGCAGAAGGCTCCATCATGGCTCCTGCCAGCCAGGACCAGGCCCCACTTTTGGGGTGAGGCTGTCTGACTTTCTGTGTGGCTATGGGTCACATGTGGGGCTAACACCACCACAGTTCTTTACCAAGGCCTCATGGTGACTCTGTGATGGTGGGGCTCTATATTGTTAACCACAGAAAAGGTTATTTATTTTTGCCCATTATCACAGAGCCCAGATGGTTGTACCTGCCACACTAGATCAATAGGACACTGTGGCTGCCTCCCAGGGTTACAATTATTATACGAACTCTTGGAATGAAGCAGCCCCCTTTCCTTACCATCACTGGCAGCCTCCAGCCTCAGGGCATACCTGGCTAGCTTCCAGCCATAGTCCTATCTTGTGTCCTTCCACATAGGCCCAGGCAGACCCTCCCCCTGTTGCCAACATCTCCCTCCCTCCATGCCAGGGACACTAATCTGTAGGAAGAGAAGGCTCAGGTGAAGGTGGTCCCACCATCAAATGTCTCCTTGACTGCACACCCAGTAAGCCAGGCACTGAGACTGGCCCCAGGAGGTGGTGGTTTCCTTGGGGTTCTGAAAAGAGATGCCCTGGGCCTTGAGAGACAGCTATGGCTGTCTAAAGATGAAGAACTGGAGAATGCAGCAGGCAGGAGCCTCAGATGTTCCCCTGTGTCCAGGCACTAGCATTGTTAGAGACACCTACTGTGGTCTCCAGCTCTAAAACATATTTGTCCCAGCTCCACATGGTCTTGGAGAGATGGTGCCTTTAGCATGATGCAACTGTTTTGGGGTAGCCCATGGACCTGTAAGTAAGCTATCCCAGTCAATTTATCACACTGATAAGATGGATCTTGGCTTGTCATTGGTCCCTCTGGTTGTCACTGGTGTCATCTCCCCAGGAAAAATTACCCCTATAGCTCACATAAGTGGAAGGTGAGTCACGGGATATCAGTAAACATTCAGGGGCCAAACAGCAAGAGTGAATGTAGGTGCTGGATACACTATCCAGAGATCAGAACCCATGGCCTAAACCCACTGGATGCTGGCATTGCAAAGGTTGGTGGAGGGCTAGACACGTAGGATGTGCTCCCCTGTGGCACCTAGATGAAGGGAGACAGCACGTGAAATCAGAAGAGGATGTGGGGGCCTGGAGAGAGACCACCAGTGCTTAGGTGAGCAGAGGCCCAAGGGTCACAGGATATGTTCACAGATGGAACATTGCTGGCCAGTGGGACATGTTCCCTTGATGTCTCAGAGTGTGTGACATATTTCCTCCTACCTGAGCGTCACTGTCTTAGTGACTCTGGAGTTTAAAGCAGATCCTGGAGCACAGTGTGCAAGATTCACAAACTAGTTATTAGAATGGAAACGGGAGAAAAAGCATATGAAACCGGGGGACGTCAGATGAGCTATGAGGCTCACGGTGAACGTCAGGATTTCATAATGGTTTGATTAATGGCGCCCTCGTGTGGTCAGCAAGAAGCTTCACAATCAGGAGGGTGCTGGATCACCCCCTCCCTTAGCCTCCTACCAGGTGCCCAGGCCTCCTCACAGGTTGAAGCCACAGCTGCCTGTCTGGGCCGTCCTGAGAGCATTAAAAAAGAGTTTGTGAGGACTCAGCCAGGGCATTAGGGCAGCTCCAGGACAATGAGGCCATCTTCCCGAGGGCACCCATCTTTCCTGGGCGGCCTGGCTGGCTCCTGTAGGTTCGGGGGTTTTGAACATTGGTCTGGGAGGCCTGGAGTCAGTCATCAGACTGACATCTTCATTAGACTTTCCTGAAACATATGGGGCCTGGTCCCTTCTGGGCAGGAACAGGGCTGGGGTCATGGAACATAACATGCGCCACAGACCGCAGCTGCCCAACATGACAGCCCCAAGAACACCTATTTTGTTTTCATTTTAAATTTAAGTGGCCACATGTGGTCAGTGGTTATCACACTGGATGACAGTTACAGAGAATGGTAACTAAAAAGCAATTAAGAGGAAGTGGCCTCTGGTGAGGTCACGAGATGTGACCCAGGAAGGCATAGGGCAGGACCTCATGAGAAGGTCACTGCAGTGTGAGTCTTCAAGGGCAGAAATTGTGGGGACCCTGGGAAGCTTCAGAGGGCTCCTCTGGACCAGGCTCAAAGCTCTGGACTGTATAAATAAATGCTGAGGTGGGAAGCTGAAGTCTAGAGTAGTTCATGAGAACTCAAGGAGGGATGGTGGGCCCGTCCCTGTGAGCGCGAAGCAGCCTTTACCTCTCAGATCCTCTTGTCCTGGTTCAGAGCTGGCAGGGGGTCTAAGCTCCTCCTGGAAGCCACACACCATGACCACTGAGGTAAGTATTGCCACTGACAACACCGGGGGTGGGGTGGGGGCAGCCAGGAGGATGTCCTGGCCAGCTTTTTGTCAACTTGACACAAGCTAGAGTCATTTGGGATGAGGGACTCTCATTCGAGAAAAAACGCCTCCTTAAGACTGGGCTGCAGGCAAGACTGTAGGGCATTTTCTTAATTAGTGATTGATGGGGAGGGCTCAGCCCATTGTGGGTGAGGCCATCCCTGGGCTGGTGGTCCTGGGTTCCATAAGAAAACAGGCTGAACAAGCCAGGGGCAGCGCCCCTCCATGGCCTCTGCATCAGCTCCTGCCTCCGGGTTCTTGCACTGATGAGTTCCTGCCCTGACTTCCTTCAGTGATAAACAGTGATAGGGAAGTGTAGGCCAGATACATCCTTTCCTCCCAGTTGCTTTTGGTCATGGTGTTTCATGATAGCAACAGTAATTCCAACTAAAACAGAAGAACAAACCTGGATACATGCGGCTAGAGGGAACATCACCTGGGTAGACATTTAGGAACTGTCCTCAACAGGGGACAGAACATAAAAACCTACTAATCTAACAATGGCCCTTCACTGCAGCAGGGCCCCAACCATGAAAGCACGGATCCCAAAGCCCCCTGCTCACAGGCAGGTGCACTTGGCCTATTTAAAACATGGGAGACAGCCGGGCGTTGGTGGCACACGCCTTTAATCCCAGGCAGAGGTAGGCGGATCTCTGTGAGTTCAAGGCCAGCCTGGTCTACACTGTGAGTCTAGGACAGCCAGAGCTGTTATATAGAGAAACCCTGTCTCGAAAAACCAAAAAAAAAAAAAAAACAAAAAAAACATGGGAGACAAATAAACAAAGCCAACTTGAAGGATCCCCTAAAGCATTTCTGGACAACAGGCAAGCTGAGACATGGGGCCATGCTGCCCAGCACACATGGGAGTGAGGAGTCTTGAGGTTACCCAACCCTTATCTGTGGTTCCCGGTGAGGAAGAAGCAGAGCTTGCACATTTAACACAGGCACGGCAGTGACTTAGCATGCACACGTGTGCACACTTTCTCTACCTGTACTCTCACACTCCATGGAAACTTCCATCTGAATGTGCGTCAGGAATAAAGTTGTCTTCAGCCGCACGTCTGGCTGCTTAGGGGTCTGTGTGAGTGGGCAGCCAGGGAGGGTGAAACAGGTATTG
>CAJQZJ010033015.1:8316737-8335196 GCA_907164525.1 Lophiomys imhausi | reverse complement strand
TGTGTGAGTGGGCAGCCAGGGAGGGTGAAACAGGTATTGTAGAAGACGCCGCCTGGCAGAGTTTCAGTCCCTTACTTGTACCTCTGGTGCTTGCATCCCACCTCACAAGGTCCTTACAAGCTAAGAATCACTTCAGTGAACACTTGTGGGCATGTGTGTGTGTGTGTGTGTTCATGCCTGTGTGCCCCTGTCTTGTTCATTGCACACGTGGCTCATGTGGGAATCTGTACATGCAGGCACCTCTTAGAGGTAGCAGGACCTCATCACCACGAGCAGCTAGGGAGGAGTCCCCGCGGGCTGATGTGAACTAGGGAAGGAGCTGTAAATGGAGGGTCAATGTGCTGCATGGGAAGGTGGCCCGATAACCCCTGGCTGCTCCCAGTCCTCCAACTGAAAAATGCCTCCAGGTGGCTCACTTATGATCTGCTTAGGGGAAAATCTGTCTGCACTTTGCTTTAAATTTATGCTGGACTAGTGTGTCTCAGCAACTTAACCTAGTTCATTTGGAGGTTGTATAGCAAGCAGCTTTGGGTCTGCTGATGGGGCAAGCCTGCCTATCTGTGGTCAGTGGTCAGCATGCTCCAGAAAGGAAAGGCTCCTGGGAACCCCACACGCCCCTTTCTACCCAGGTCCCTGGATATCCCTGCCAGGGGACACTGGCCCCACAGAAGTACCTACAAACCATGGCTGCATCATTCCCAAGGAGCCAATGACAGCCTCAGCAGAGAGAACCCACACTGTGGCCACTAGAGATGGGCCTTTTCTCTGACCAACATTGTTTCCAGGGGCAGCAATGATATGATTTCCTCCTTCCTTTCGAAACTCATTTTATTCCCTCTTTCCCTTTCCCCCATCTCTCTGGGGTCTCCTGTGTAAACCAGGCAGGTCTCAAACTTGTGGTCCTTCTGCCTCGACCTCCTGAGTGTGAGTTTACAGAAGGAATTATGCCTAACTCCCTTGAAAATTCTTAAAACTTGCAACTTAACCTGATTTCCTTTGCTTTCCCATGTGGTATAATGTATACATGCAAAAACATGTAAATGCACACATGTAAACATGCATGTGAGTATGTATGTAATGTGTATATGGATGAGGGCATTAGCATGAACATATATAGGTGTGTATGAGCACACACATGTTGGAAATACACAGGAATGTGTGTGCATGTGAGAATGTGCATGTGGGGAGCACAGGTGTGAACCCATGCATATATGTATTCAAATGTATGAGTTCATTTGTGAGTATGGGCATGTCTAAGTGCATAAGTACATGGGTGGGCATGTATGTTAGTCTGTACATGTGTACACATGTGACTGTGGGAATACATGAGTGTGTGTGTGTGTGCGTGTACACATGGGTGAGTACACATGTCTGCAGAAAGCTTTGGTGGCCTTACTTGGACCTGGAGGTGGTCATAGAAGGTGTGAATTACTGTGGCTAGTATTGAGTGGGTGAGGCCAGAATGACTGACACTCAGAGGAGCCCTGCAAGCTTGGTTGCATCTCCTGCCAGGCAGGGATAAAGAGGATGAGTCTGCTGTTTGCTCCCTCTCCCTCTTCATTGGGCCACTTCCAGCAGCACTTTCAGGCCTCATCCTGCAGTAGAACTTACATGCTTCTGTCACCCAGCTACCTCTGTGGTCTTGTGGGCAAGCTAAGCAGGGGCTCTCTCTACATACCCTCCATTTTCTCCTATATCCTGCCAAATTTGCTCTAATCCTCCAAGGTGTCCTCAGCAGGGTCCTAACATGCTAGGACAAGCCAGATGGGCAGGACTCCTGATAGTCACTGAAGGGACAGGAGTTGGGGTGGGGCTACTGGTAATGACCTTAGGGGACTGTGGAGGGGCAGGGCTACTGGTAATAGCCTGCTTAGCAAAGTATTCACCTCGAAACCCATGAACTATCCACACTGGGTGGTTATGAACCATCCAAACTCGGTGGTTATGAACCATCCACACTGGGTGGTTATGAACCATCCACACTGGGTGGTTATGAACCATCCATGCTGGGTTAGTTATGAACCATCCACGCTGGGTGGTTATGAACCATCCAAATTAGGTGGTTATGAACCATCCACACTGGGTGGTTATGAACCATCACACTGGGTAGTTATGAACCATCCATGCTGGGTGGTTATGAACCGTCCATACTTGTTGGTTATGAGCCATCCACACTGGGTTTGTTATGAACCATCTACACTGGTTGGTTATGAACTTTCCACACTGGTTAGTTATGAACTTTTCACACTGGTTGGTTATGAACTGTCCACACTGGTTGGTCCTTCCTTCCCTCTAATGGGGCTCCCTCTGTCTGGCTCAGTCCTATATCCTTGGCTCAGTAGACCTTTTACCACTTCTAGGGACACACAGGGCTCAGTTTTAACTCTTCCCCTGTTCTGCCCACCATCATCCCTACCCACCAACCCTCACCCACTCCTAGCCAGGCTGTGCTCTGGGCTCCAAACATAAATATACATTGCTCTGGACCACTTCTCCTTGGATGTCTGGGCAAGTCTCAGATGAAACACAACCACTTCTTTAGCCTCTCTCTCAACTCTATGACAGACTGAAGACAAGCAGCTCTCAAGGAGTCCTCAAGACCCTTGGGCCCAGACTGGGACTTCTGAGACATTCAGTCTCATGAGCCAAACAGTTCTCAGGTTCTGGGCCTCTCTGATGTGAGACAGCTGTAATTGGACTACTTAGATCATACCATGTAAACCAATCTGGTGAGTCCTCCATTAATATACACTCATGTGTATATTAATATACATCAAGTCATGCTGGACTTGAACTTGGGATCAAGTGCTGGGATTACTCCCATGCCATGTAGTCCAGGGAAGAGGATAGACCCAGGATCTGTAACAGTGAACTCTGAGCTGGGAACCTTTCCTCAATGAAGCTCCACCCTGTCCCAGGACTCGGGAGTCTCAATCAAACAGAAAACAGCACAGGACCAGCTCTGGCTTCAGCAGCCCCTACCTGGGGATGCTGGTGAGATAGGTCATGACATTCTGGAACTCCTTGTCCGGGATCTCGCTGAAGGCTGGGTAGTCAGGGAAGGTGATGACAGGGCTTCCGTCCTGTCCCCGCCCACCTGGGAAGGAAAAGGGCAGATATTCAGCAGAGGGTCAGCCTCCTAGCTGTCTCCAATGGCAACAGAGACTTTTCATGGACACTGGGTGTTTCAATGAACCCTCATCAAAGAAGCTTATGGAGACCATCACAGAAAATCACACACAGAGATCAAGGGATTGTGGGGAGCCCAGTCACCAATGGATACTTTTACATCATACCTCCTGCTTCTACAGCTCACGGAACATCATACAAGTGGGGGCAGAAAGGTTTTAAAAGTTGGGAAACCAGGAACTCTTTTTCCTAGAAATGGCTGCATAAACAAGACCGGAACAACAGCAATATCACAGTTAACATGAAAAGGGGGAGAAAGAATTTCTCAGGGTCATGCCCCTAGGCAAGACCCACAGGTAATGACTGCTGGGAGGAAGAGAATTAGCCTCTTCCAAGGATGAGCCACCTATTGGTGGCCCCAATGCAGAGCTGCCAGCCTTGAAACCATATACACAGAGACAACAAAAATGGACTCAGCAGCTTCTCTTTAAATGCGTTTGTGTATATACACACATATGTAACAAATAATATCAAATAAAAGAGGTTATCAACATGAGAGTGGGAGGGTATTGGAAGAGTTTGAAGAAGGGAAGCTGGGAAGGACTGGATGGAGCCAAACCATCAAATTAAACCAATAACAGGGAAAAATCTAAACAGATCCATAACAAGTGAGGAGAATGAAATAATAAGTCTTCCAACTAAAAACTATCCAAGGCCAGCTGGATTCACTGCAGAATTCTACCAGACATTCAAAGATTTGCATCCTGTCCTTCTCAAAATATTTTTTAAAAAAGAGTAACAGAGGGAACACTCCCAGACTCTTTCTAGGAGGCCAGTATCACTATGCCAAAAGCAGGTAAAGACACAATACAACAGAAAACTACATGATGATGTACATCAGGATGTAGTCCTGATGAAGATATATTTTAAAACGCTCAATAAAATTACTTGTAAACAGAATACAGGCATACAGCAAAAAAAGGTTACTCAAGTTGTCTTTCTCCCTGCAATGCAGGGAGGAGTCAACAAAGGCAAGTCAATAAATGTAATAAGCCACATCAATGGGCTTAAAAAATAAAATCACATGATCATACCAATAGAGGCAGACAAAGCCTTTGACAAAAATCCAACATGCCTTCATAATAAATGTGTAGTGATAGAAATAATAAAGGTGATATATAGCAAGCCAGTGGCCAACATCAAATTAAATGCAAACAAACTTAAAGCATTTCCTCTAAAATCAGGGACAAGGCAAGGATGCCCACTCTCCACATATCTCCTGAACATAGTACTTGAAGTCCTAGCCAGAGCAATAAGACAACTAAAGGAGATCAAAGGGATACAAATTGGAAAGGAAGAAGTCAAATTATCCCTATTTGCAGATGATATGATAGTATACATAAGTGACCCCAAAAATTCCACCAGAGAACTACTACAACTGATAAACACCTTCAGCAAGGTGGCTGGATACAAAATTAATTCAAAAAAATCAGAAGCCCTTCTTTATACAAAAGATAAATGGGCTGAGAAAGAAATTAGGGAAACAACACCCTTCACAATAGCCACAAATAATATAAAATACCTGGGGGTAACTCTAACTAAGCAAGTGAAGAACCTGTACAACAAGAACTTCAAGTCCTTGAAGAAAGAAACTGAAGAGGAAATCAGAAGATGGAAAGATCTCCCATGCCCATGGATAGGTAGGATCAACATAGTAAAAATGGCCATCCTACCAACAGCAATATACAGATTCAATGCAATTCCAATCAAAATACCAACACAATTCTTTATAGACCTGGAAAAAGCTATTCTCAACTTCATATGAAATAACAAAAAACCCAGAATAGCTAAATCTATCTTATATATTAAAAAAAATCAGGAGGTATCACCATCTCAGATTTCAAGCTATACTACAGAGCAATAGTAATAAAATCAGCATGGTACTGGTATAGAAACAGACCAGTTGATCAATGGAATAGAATTGAAGATGCAGAAATTAACCCACACACCTGTGGTCACTTAATTTTTGACAAAGAAGCCAAACTGTACAATGGGAAAAGGACAGCATCTTCAACAAATGGTGCTGGTCTAACTGGATCTTGACATGTAAAAGAATGAAATTAGACCCATACTTATCACCTTGCACAAAACTTAAGTCCAAGTGGATCAAAGACCTTAACATAAAGCCCGACACACTAAATCTAATAGAAGAGAAAAGTGGGGAAAAGCCTCGAATTCATTGGCACAGGTGACAACTTCCTGAACAGAACACCAACAGTTCATGCTGTAAGACCAACAATCAATAAATGGGACCTCATGAAACTAAAAAGTTTCTGTAAGGCAAAAGACACTGTCATTCGAGCAAAATGGCAACCTACAGATTGGGAAAAGATCTTTACCAACCCCACAGAGGGCTAGTATCCAAAATTTATAAAGAACTCAAGAAATTAAACACCAAGAAACCAAATAATCCAATCAAAAAATGGGGAACAGAGCTAAACAGAATTTTCAAAGGAGGAATCAGTAATGGCTGAGAGACACTTGAAGAAATGCTCAGCATCCTTAATCATCAGAGAAATGCAACTCAAGATGACTCTGAGATTCCATCTCACACCTGTCAGAATGGCTAAGATCAGAAACTCAAATGACAGCACATGCTGGCGAGGGTGTGGAGAAAGGGGAACACTCCTCCATTTTTGGTGGGAATGCAGGCTTGTGAAATCACTATGGAGGTCAGTGTGGAGATATCTTCGAAAACTTGGAATAGCTCTACCTCAAGACCCAGCCATATCACTTCTGGGTATACATCCAAATGATTCCTCACCAAATCACAAGGACTTTTCCTCATCTATGTTCATAGCAGACTTATTTATAATAGCTAGAAACTGGAAACAACCCAGATGTCCCTCAACCGAGGAATGGATTAAAAAAAAAACTGTGGTATATCTACACAATGGAATACTACTCAGCCATCAGAAACAACGAAATCATGCAATTTGCAGCCAAATGGATGGAACTAGAAAAGCTCATCTTGAGTGAGCTAACCCAGACTCAGAAGGATGCACATGGCATCTATTCACTTATAATTGGATTTTAGCCATATAGTACAGGATAACTATAACCAATGCACCAAAGGGAACATGAACATAGACTTTGTTACCTGTTAATGAGACACTTTGCCCTAGTGGTGCTGCCATGTATGCCCCCAGTGTATGAGGAAGCTCTTAGCCCTTATATGACTGCTGAACTGGGGCGGGGGACTGATATGTAGGGACACTCCTCTGAGTGGGATGGAAGGGATGGGGGTAGAGGGTGGGAGGGCGGGACTGGGAGGGGTGGAAAGAGGGCACTATAATGGAGATGTAACTTGAAGTAATAAACATTAAAAAAAAGCGTAGTGAGAATTCTGGAATTTTGTTTTCTTTTTAAAAACAGAAATATAAGAATATGTTTTGTTTTAATCCCAGGTGTGGGCATGTGGGACTGCTTTGGACTGTCCGCAGCAGCTGACTATGATCTGCCTCCTGCTCTAGCAGAGATGTGGCTTTACCAGCTGCAGATAGTTTCTATGATTGGGTGATGTTTGGAATTTTGGGAACTTTTCAGAGGGTATAAAAATACTAGAGCCTTGAAAAGGGGGTGGTGGCTGTTGGTCAATCAGGGGGGTTGGTTACAGTGTGTTAGTAGTTGTGCTCACAGAATAAACAAGAAGAAAGAAATTAGATTCTGGATGTCTCTATATTTCTATCTTTCTTTATCCTTCCTTCTCTCCTATCTTGTAATGGGGGTGAAATGGGAGGATAAAGGGTGGGAGAAAGAAGAACCTACAAAGTAGCAAAGACAAGCTACAAGTGAAGAAGAAAAAAGAAGAAAAACTTTTATCCAGAGATCTCTCTCTCTCTCTTTCTTCCCTCTATCCTTCTTTCTCTCCTATCTACTGACAGGGATGAAAAAGAACCTACAAAGTAGCAAAGACAAGCTACATAAAAGTCCTAGAGAATGTAGGGCCAGAGGAAACATAACTCAGTGCAATAAAAACTACACATGAGAAATCTACTCCCAATATCATCCTAAATGAAGAAAAACTAGAAGCAATCCCACTAAAAGCAGGCATGAGACAGGGCTGGGCAATATCCCCACTCCTCTTCAATACTGTGCTGAAGGCACTAGCTAGAGCGATAAGACAAGAGAATAAAATTAAAGGAGTACAAATAGGAAAGGAATTATTCAAATTATCCCTATTTGCAGATGACATGATATTATACGTAAGAGATCCCAAAAATTCTACCAGAAAACTTCTAGAAATTATAAACAAATGTAGCAATGTATCAGGAAACAGAATTAGCTTGCAAATATTAATATATTTTCTAAACACTAAATACAAACATACAGAGAAGGAGATCATAGACACCCCCCTACTCACAATAGCCTCGAAGAAAACAAAATATTTAAGGAGGTAAAAGACCTCTACAAAAAAATTAAATATCTGAAGAAAGAGATAGCAGAAAAGGAATCCCATGTTCATGAACTGACAGAATCAACAGTGTGTAATGCTCATTCTACCAAAAGCCATGGACAGATTCAGTAAATCCCAATCAAAATCCACCTCTCATTCTTCACAGAAAAAAAAAAAAAAACTATCCCAAAACTCATTAGGAAGCACAAAAGACTCTGGATAGCCAAAACAGTTCTGAGCAAATTCATTGTTGGTGAGACTGAAAATTGGTCCAGCCACCCTGAAAGTCAGTGTGGAGAACCCTCAAAAACCTAAATCTAAGCCTTCCACCACATAACCCAGCTATGCCATTCTTCTGTACATGCCCAAAGGACTTGACATCCTACTGCACAGATAATTGTTCAGCCATATTTGTTGTGATTCTGTTCACAATAGCTAGAAAATGCAAACAACCTAAATACCCTTCAATGGAAAAATAAATAAAATATGTTACTCTATGGAATACTATTCAGCTATAAAGAAAAATGAAATCTGATGGTGCGTGGATAGAGCTAGTAAAGATCATATTGAGTGAGGTAACCCAGACCCAGAAAGACAAATGTTTGTTCTCTTATCTGAGGTTCCTCGCTTCAAATCTTCAGATGTGAGTAAATAACCTAGAGTGACTGCAGAAACCAGGAAAGTAAAGCAGGAGGTCAGGAGAGCAATAGAGAGGGTAATAGCAGGGCACAAGCAATCTGAAAGGGGAAATAAAAAAGTGGTGGTGGGGGCTTTAGTTAGGGAGGGGGGGAGATAAATATAGAAGGAATGAGGAGGGTGAAATAAGAGGAAGGATGCCTGAAAAATCCATAAGGAAACAAATTATTATTTATCTACCTAAAATCATATACAATACATATAAGCCTGAGTATACATATACATATATAGTTTAAATGAAATCTTCCCTTCGGGATGACAATGCTCCCCGTAAGAGCTATTGATCTAACAAAACGCCAACACCGGCATGAAAACAACCTGTTTGAGTTATTGGTCAGGGTTGTCCAAGAAATTCCCAAAACATTATAAGCTATCACTGTTGCCTTTGGCTGCCCAATAGAGGTAGAAGGTAAGTTCTATTACTGGAAACACCATGCACTTCAAACCCAGGACCCCGAGGACCTGAGCTGGATATGATCTGAAGCCTTCTCCCTTCCATGGTACCAGAAGGTGTAATGCAAGTTTCCAAGGGAGGGTAGTGAGCAACAGTTCTATCCAGATGTGATGCCTGTGAACCACAACAAAGACCAACATGGCACCATAATAAACTAAAGGGTGCAACAGTGGGATACATACCTAGAGGTAACCAGCAGCTCTCTAATTGAACTTAGGTTCACTTAACAAGAGGGAAACCATGCTTGGTACTGGAAAACTAGCCAACAACCTGGGGTTAGTAAAGTCACGGACCTTGGAGGAGGACCTACAACTACCAATTTATTGTTCAAGCATAATTCCTAATTACATTCTAAATATCTATCCTTATATTCACAAATAACTATAGTTATCACCCTTCATCAATGGCTTTTTGCAACAGACAGAAACCATTACAGAAAACCACAACTGATCAAAATACAGAGAACAAGAGAGAATGTGGTGCCCAATTCCAACTGATCCATCTAAAACACAACTCCTATACTAAAGGTCAGGGATCACTGTGAAAAGAGGGTGGAAAGATTGTAATAGCCAGAAAAGCAGGAATTTCTCTGTGACACTGTATCTCCTAGAAATGTCAGAAAGAGTGTACCCATGAAGTCTCATCAACATGGCTACCTAAATAAGACCTGAACAATGATGATACCAATGGACATGCTAACATGAAAGGGGGCTGCTTATGGATCCTCAACCCTAGACAGAGAACTACAGGCAACTAGGGAATACTGAGAGTGGCAGAAATGGTTTTCTCCAGGACAAAGCCCCCAACTGACTATCTAATATCAAGCAGTCAGCCTTGAGATTCATATAAATACATGTAACATTGTACAGACTAAGAAGGTTGCATTTGCATATTTAGGAACAAACAAACACACACACACACACACACACACACACACATGCACACACACCATACACATGTGTATTTATAAAAACAACTAAAGAAAAAAAGGCTATGAGCTTGAAAGGGAGCATGGAAAATCTGAAAGAGAGAAGTGCATAAGAAGGGGTAGAGAGAGGAAAGGGAAGGGGATAATGGTGTAACGGTACAAAAAAACTATTACAAAGATGTAAAATTTCATAGAAGGATGAGGCATCAGAAGGCATCCCTCTGAAGCTCAATATTCATTTAAAAAAGTCCTGGAATGTAAAATTGATATGAGGCCTTCGTGAGTACAAAGGATTTTGCACATAGATTTAATAGTTTTACAGGTATTAGGGTTTTTGTCTATTTGGTGTGCTAAACAAAACACCATTGACTCGTGACTTATAACAACAGAAGTTTCCTTCTCACAGCTTTGGAGGCTGGAAGTCTTGAGTCAGGGCACCAGCAGTTTCAGTTCTTGGTAAGGGTGACCCTACCTGATGCACCATTATGCCATGGAACCTGTCTCCTGATACCACCTCACTAGGGGTTGGGCCACAACATGTGGATGTGGGGAGTCGGGGACAACACACCTACATTCAGACCTAGGCAGCCATCAGCTATCTTGGATACCACATGGCTGTGGACTCCTGAAGAGCTATCCGGAAGCTGGTGGGTGTGGCTGCTTCTCAGTCTCTAGTTGTGTGGGTTACAGCCATTTGATGTTCTCTGGGCACCCAGGGCTCCCAGGTAGCTGTCCACTTCTGCTTCCCTCCAGAGTGATTCTCAAGAGCAGAGACTGCCCCAGGCTGACTGGAATCAGAAGCAGGTGATGCCCTGAGGGTTAGAGGAGCCTGCCACCGTGAACTCAGCCATTAAGTGGAGAAGGTGTTTCAGGTCCATGGGATACTCCATGGGCATGGAGTAGCCTCATATTTGGAGAGAACTTCAGAGAAGCTGCAATTCTGCTGTCAAAGCTGCCATGGGGGAGACAAGGCTATGAACACTGGGAAAGTGAAGCGCCAGCAGAGAGGAGGAAAGGCCATGAAGCCCATGGGGCCCCAGAATCTATGGGATGGCCGGGTGGCTGCTCTGCCAGGCAGAGCAGGCTGCACGACTCCCCCCCCCCCCCCACCCATCAGCCTCCCATCTCTGATATTCAGTTGGAGTGTTGGAGACTACAGGGTCCCAAGCCCTAGGTGAACATCCAATGATGCATTTTCATCTCAATTGTGCTTGCTGAAGGTTTTAAGGAATGGCCACGTAATGAGGTCAAGTGAAAGGCCTGGTTGGTAACTCTCTTGAAGAACATGGACTTCTGTGGCTAAGAATGAGTACTTTGCCAAACCAATTTTGGCCTATAGCAGAGGAGAGGGTAAAGTATAGAATCCCACACCATAGGCACTGAAATCCTTAGCTAACAGTGATTTTGTCTCATATTCCATCATATTCATAAAACCCCTTAACTGTGTAGTCGATTGGACAGGCCAGGGTTGGTTGTAAGTATGAAGCTGTGCCTTCCAGAGGACAGAAATGGACAGGCAAGGAGAACAGGGTTTGTCCAAAGCATGGATGTGGCTTGCGTGCAGTAGACTGGAGATCCTGAGGTAGGGCACCAGGGTGCTCGGGTGAATGGGGGATTGGAACAAGAGAAGGGTGTAGAAACCTGTTGAAGTCTGCAAAATGTCTCAGGTGAGTCGCCATCAATAGTCACAGAAACACAGATGGTCTGATTTGTAGAACAGCTGTACATATTTGGACAGTTTCTAGCAGATTCTCACACACTTGGTCACAAAGAAAACCTCCATTTATCCACTCACAGCTGCCCAGATTGGCTCACAGGCCCTTCAAGTCTGAAGCCAAATCAAGGTGTCTGTGGGCTGTGCCTCACATGAACTGCACCTCTTCCAGGCCTCCTCAGGTTACAGGGGTGTAGCTCCTCCTGGTTCTGCTGGATACCAGCAGGGGCTGCTGTCAACTCCGAGGGCCAGGGCACTCACCGTCACCAGTCACCTCTGTACCTCTGCAATTGGACAGAGACTCTCAGACTCTCAGACAGGAAGAGCTGGTCTCTGAGGCCTCAGCAGATGAGGCCAGGTTCAGCAAGGGACCTTAGCTAATGGAGACCTATGATTTCATCTACTAAGTAGCCTGGAGCTCCCAGGCTGGTGTTCTCTGTGCAGATGTGAGCATGAATGGGGCTCCCAGGGTCTTACCCTCAAGTACCCTGGGCCCCCATATAGGGACATATGGGCAGCTTACATTTAAAGTCAAGGCCAGTGATCCAAGGCGGGGACACCGTGTATCTAAGTCTGAAGCCTCACTGGGGTGGTGACGGGGGAGGGGGGAGGCAGACACTGTTGCATTTTCAGAAGCTTTCTCTGAAGCTTTCCCTTCCATGGTTCTTCTCATCCCTTCTGATGTCCTCTTAGGGGGGACCCTTCCCAGTGGGAAGCAGTGGACTGCCACATCAGCAGGACATCTCAAGAGGTTCCACTTTCTTGCTCACTTCACATGACTAGCTTCTTCCTAATTCAGTGACATACACCCCACAAACTGTATGTCAACTCCACACCTGTCCAACATCTCAGAGCTCCCTGGAATCTATGTGTCTAGAGCATGTTGTATGCTGGTCTGGCCAATGAGTATAGGCTATGAAAACTAGAAAAAGACCCAAGGGTTGGGATGATCCTGAGGTCACAGATATGGACAGAGTTTCTCCTTATGTGGCTAAGTGTGGGGGGGGGGGGGGGTCCGGGGGGCCCGGGGGGGGCCCCCGGGGTGGGGGGGGGGGGGGGGGGGGGGGGGGGGGGGGGTTCAGGCTGACCTGAGGAGACACCCTGAGCTGACGTGGGATCTGGAGGAAGGATCTTGACAAACAGACACATCTAAGGTAGGGGCAATGTCCACATTCTGAGGCTACTCTTCCTAGGGGTCTCTGAAACTACAGAACGTGGGTGCTGTCACAAGCCTGGACAGGCACCAGTGGCAGCACAAGGTAGGACAGCCATGTCTGTTGGTCTTCAGCTTGGTCAGGTTCAAGGCTATTGCTTCTGAGACAGAGCTTGAGAAGGTGCAACATCATACCAAGGCAGGTGGGATATCCTACAGCCCTGATGCCCTGATTACGAAGGCACCAAAGACTGTGGGATTGGCACATACCCACTCATGGAAGCCAAGCTCCAGGAATCCCAGGTCAGGACCACCCAGCTCACCCTTCTCTAGGTCCTGACAGCCCCTCAGTATACTGAGGGCCATGGCTGGGATCCGGGTGTCTTTTAAGTCTTCCTGAGCTTGAGTTTAATCTGGGAGGTTCTGCAAGGCAGAAGTAATCCAACTGTGGTACACAGAGGGAGGCCTTGGGAAAGTGATTAGCATTAGTCGCCAGGCAGGTGGCCTGTGATGGAGTCCTAAGTGGCTTTATAAAGAGACTTGAGAACACAGACACACATAGACATGTTTGAGTACACTCGTGTACCCTGCCTATCACCAAATGATAACTTACATGGCCTCAGGATTCTGCCAGCAAGGAGATCACCCCCAGATACAACCCTCAGCTTTGGACCTTCAAAAACTCAAGCTGAAGAAACCTCTTTCCTCGATGACTCATCTAATCTGAGACATTGCAGTGTGGACAACAGAACACAAATGAGGGTGCTGACAAGACTCTGTCATCTCCTCTCCATGGCCAGAGACTTCACAGACAATGAAGCAGCCACAGATGCAGAGCGGGGTGCTGCCCTGGTGACAGTGCCTCTTTTCTCTCTAGCCAGGCCCTGTCTGTACCCCTCGCCCTGGCTTCCGGAACTTACCAGACAAGTAAGCAAAGCGCTTCTTCAGCTGTTCCTGGATGTCAGCCGCACAGAGCGGAACTATGTCCTGGTGCATGATTTCATCTGCAGGAAGAACAGACACACGGTCACTGGGAGGAAACCTGGTGTCACACCTGCCAGGGCCCTGGGAACAGCCCTCTGGAGCCTCTGGAACAAGCTACAAACACCTAGGGAGGTGTGGTCACGTGACTGGAAAAAAGACATTTCAGTTTCCAATGGGCAGAGTGAGCCTTTGTTTCTCATTGTGCAAATGCTATGTGCTGAGTGAGTCACCATCAATTCTTAAAAATGTGTGTGAGAACCAGAGAAGGAAAGAGGAAAGAAGGGAGAAAGGGGATATGGAGGGAGTGAGGAAGTGCTAGAGGAAAGCAAAGAGAGAGCGAGACAGGCAGAGAGAGAGAGAGAGAGAGAAAGAGAGAGAGAGAGGGAGGGAGGGAGGAGGGAGGGGAAGCACCGAGGGAGGAGGGTGGGACCTGACTCACAGGTAAACAAAGTGCCTCCTACTCTCCTGCTCTGGCAGAGGTGCAGGAACCTCAGGGATCTCACCTGTTGCCTACAGATGACTTGCTGGCTAACGGGCATCTGCCATCACCACAGACCTTTGGCCACTACAAATTCCCAGATGTTCAGGGCCCCCGTGTGGTCTTACCATTCACCTGATGCCTGTGAGGTAGGCACTGAGATCTGGCTGCATGCCGGTGCCTCTGCCCTATTGTTCGCCATAAGCTATAGATTAGCATGGCACAGAAAGGCAGCACCCCAGCTAACCCCAAGAGGGCATAGACAGAAAAGACCGCTAGGACTCTCAGGGGGAAGCCAACCCAACAAAGCAGGGCAGTGCTGTCAGTCCTGGACATTCAGTGTCCATAAGACCCGTGACTCACATTGATCATTGGCAGGTGGCTTCAAAGGTAAGTTCTACCCCTGAAGACCCTATGGAGACTGTTCCCTGAAATCTCCCATGGAGGCATCATGTATTAACTGGACAATATTGACTGTGAGTACTGCTCTTTGGTGATACAAATGCCTGCTGGTGAGGCTTGTGATATCCAGCACATGGGGGGCCCACTCTGTTATGGGACAAAGAGGTGCCAGGGATATATCATGTCTGTCAGAGCCTTGGGGAACACAGCAATGCCACACAAGAAGGCAAACAACTGCTTCTGTTCATCACACTGGAGACACGGCTGGTCTCACGTGAGCTCAACACACAGAACCTGACATCATCAGACATCTTGGCAATGGTACTTCCTTTGTGGGGAGTGCAGGGCCAGAAAGAGCCACCTGATAAGACTGATGTATTTTTAAGTTCTGGGGAAATGATTTAGGACTTGTAGACATAGCACTCTGTGTGGGACACTCATGAGGGTGGCTCATCCTGTTGCCCATCTCAGGTGGCGATGAGCAGGTTTTTACACAGGGATTTTCTCTCAGCAGCATTAACTATAGCAGCAGGTGGGAGGCCTAGGCGGCCTGCTCTCAAACCTGCTTCCAACTTAAGGAAAAATATAATAGAAGCTGACAGTCTTTCTGAACTTTTGAGAAATTTCCAGGCTACCAGGAAGTTTGTGGGTATCACCTTAGGCTGGTGATTTCTTCACAGCTGATAATAGTCCATACAGTGGTCCCCCAAAGTCAGCAACAAGTTGAGCCCTGAGCAGGTCAAAGCTCCCTGGGACCTTGCCATGACTCTGGGGACCTCTACCATAGGACCACAGACCTGCAGTTTTAAACTTGTAGGCTGCAACTATCACCAAGGAAAGAAATCTCAGCATCATGACCCTTGATAGAGACATTCCTACAGAATCCTCAGACTAGATTCCATAAGTTGGACAATGACAATGTCCCCGAGTGACACATTCCTGGATGGGCAGGCGCCAAAGGTTGTGAATTCAGCTCACCTCACAGGCTCCGTTTCATGCCTTAACCAGCTGATAGAGCTGTTCCCATCGACAGGGATGGGCTGATACATGGCTGAGCTCTCCTTGGGGTCACCCAGGAGCCTCCTGGCTCACCTCCCTCTAAGGACTAGCCTCATTGTATTTTTGAGTTTCTCAGACAAGAGAGGCGCATCCAGTCTGGACCTCAGCACAACTACCTCTGGAGCAGTGCCCACTCTGCAGGCGGTCTGACTGCCATGGTTCCAGTGAGACCCTCTCAAAGTCTTTCTTTCCCTGCCTGAGCAGGGCCTCAGCTCTCACCCCATGATCTACCACATGCCCTCACCCTGTCCACTGCTGCTCCCCTTCAAGACAAGCTCATACAAACAAATACCTGGGCAGGGCCAACAGCTCGGCAGGTTAAGTGTCTAACTGGAAAACACATGGATCTGAGTTTAATCTCTAGAACCCATGTAAACAGAGCCGGGAGTGGCACCCACCCTTGTAATCCTAGCACTGGAAGGCACAGACAGGCAGGTTCTTGGGGCTTACTGACCAGATAGTCTACCCTACTTGGCAAGTTCCAGACTAATCAGAGACTGTCTCAAAACAAACAACCACCAGTTCCCACAGGCACACACATGTACACACACCCAAACAAGCACACAAGATAAAATACTAATGAGTGTGTGTGTGTGTGTGTGTGTGTGTGTGTGTGTGTGTGCCTGTGCAGGAGTGTGTTTTTGTGTGTGTGATGCATGATCACCTGCAAGTCTATAAGGACACTACAAGTGTCCACAAGCACTGCCCAGCCAACACTGGAGAGTTTGGTCTATACTGTCCCAGACTCTAGAGCTCAACAGGCTGGTGACATTTTTTCCCTCCAAATTCTAATCTTTTATTCTTTCTGATGTTTCTGCAACTGAAGAAAGATGGATGAGCCTGTGCCTTGAGACACAAGCTTTCTCAGTCTCCTCGCCCAATGTAATCTGTAGACCGGAGGTAAGAAAAGTACAGGGAATTGTACTGCTGGGACAGATCCACAAAGGGCAGAGTCCCGGAAGGTGCCCTGGGCAGGAAGCAGGTCACCCTCTCTCTTAGTGGTCAAAGGCCAGGGCAGGCCAGCTTTCAAAGAGCTCCTCTGTGTGAGCACAAGGAGGTACAGACAACACCCCACACTGAGGGAGCCCAGCTATGACCCCACCAGAGTCAGAGGCACAGTTAGGAGGGCTCCAGGACCCAAGACAGTAGACAGACTGGGACCCAAACCTCCCAACCTCATGGCACCGCCTCCCCCCCCCCCCCCCTCCTGTGTCAGGGTATAGGAAGTAAGGAAAGAAGGCAGGTGTCCCAGCTCTTGAAGTGCATCCTGGTGTGGCCTCTCTAGAGGTAAAGGGACCATCAACCCAGATGAGACAAGGGAAGACTGCCCATCTCAGTCCAGCTCAACTGCTGAGGTTTATCCACACAAAGCAGCTGCTGGATCCTGGCCTGTTTGGTATCTTGAATCCCCATAGGAGGGGCCATTCTTTGGTCTCTAGGTCTTTGTGTTCTACAGAATTAGATGGCTAAGCAAGATCTTACAAATCAACTCAGGGACTCACTTCAGGAGTTTCATCAAGGGAACCAGGAGGGTGGCACCTAAACAGCATCTCACTCACACAAGGGGCATTCTGACCCCTGGCTCTGCTACCCAAGGCCAGAGGAAGCGATAGTGACAAAGGGAAGATGTACATTAGGGTAAGGTGAGTCACACTGAATCACTGGCATTAGGCGGGGTGGGGCACCCTCTGTAGGGGCAGGGGCTGCTGGGAAGTAGGAGGAGCTGTGGAGTTGGATGAAAAAAGCTGGTCCTTGCTTGGCTGACAACTATGACCAGGGCCCTGACCTCCCTCAAGGGGAAAAACCAGAAAAAAGGGCTCCCTGCACTGGCCGCAGGGAGAGCCCGCATTTGGGTCATGCAGTAAAGTCTGCCATTTGCTAATTATCTCCTTTTATTTATAGCCAACAAAAGCCCATTCCCAAGGGCTTTTGCTTACTGTCAATCAAACACAATGCTTCTTCTCAAAGCCCAGGGTTGAAGGTCAAATGGGATTACATCACTAGCCATCCGGGTGGGAGATCAGCCCCATCAGCCCCTTAGAGAGCCTCTAACCGCAGACATGGTCATGTTCATGGAAAGGGGACATGAGGAAAGCAGTCAGGCAGCTACGCAGAGTAAAATTTAAATTAATTCTGCAAAGTGATGCTTGAAGTGACAGGCTTCAAACCTACTGCATCCCCAAGGTGGCTGGCTGGTCTGGACAGAAAGTCACAATATGGCAGGCAGTCACACACTGGAACTGAGGGCAGACCTGTTACATGTGCTTAGAGCTACTGACCAGAATTGGCAGAATCTTTAACATTTTCAAATCCCAGGGTGTTTTATTAGTAATTTTTTTTATTTTTAAATAGTTTACGTCTCTCTCTCTCTCTCTCTTTCACACACACACACACACACACACACACACACACACACACACACAGCAACTGAATTCATTCGCTGTCACTAACCATCATTGTACCCTTGATCTTAGAAACTGAGTTCTCCAAAGCTTTAAAATATAGACCCATAATAAAGATGGAACTTGAGTTGGTGGGAAAAGCACCTTCAGGGCAGGAGATTTCCCCCTCAGATTCACTCAGTAGAAAGCCAGGGCAGCAAGGGCTAGAAGCCACCGATGCGCACATGCCACAGGGCGTCTGAAAACCATGTGGGTAACACACCTACAGACTGGCACAGAGGAAGGCATGCACATAATTACAGCACCCAGGGTGTCCCCCCCAGCTCTGCCTCCGCCAGGTATCTTCAGCACCAGCCCAGAGTTTTCAATTCAGTGTGAGAACCACTTGGAAGCTCGTCAGTGCCAGCTGGGGAAATCCACCAGCTTCACATGAATATACGGAACATTCCCTGTGTTGTTCACCCCACACTGGGCACAGCCCTGTGGGAAGGTCAGGGGTTAAACTCTCACCTTCCCAAGGGCTGTACTGTTGCACAGGCAAACACCTGCCCAAGCATTCACACACTGGAGTGTGGGTGTCACTGCGCATGGTGGTTTCCAAGCT
>CAJQZJ010033015.1:8301775-8316727 GCA_907164525.1 Lophiomys imhausi | reverse complement strand
CATGCTACATGAGAGTTGGTAGTACTTGACCTCTGCAGCCACCCCTCCAGTGTCCAGCTCCCATTGTGTCATTTCTAGGGTCAGAGCCATAGAATGTCACCTCTGCCTGTCCCACACACAGAATAATCTGCCATGCTCAGGAAAGATAAACATCACATGCAGAACCATCTGCAGCAGCCACCGCTGGAGATGCCTGATAACCGTATTTCCCATCCCAAACTCTCTGGCCTAGGGTTTGGGGTTGGAGAGACACCTAAAGCAGCAGTGATGGGGGGCAGTGCTGCCCAGGACAGCTCTCACTAGCAGAAGTAGACAGGTCTTCTAGGAAACACTGTCACATCCATTAAGCTACCACCAGGCCAGTATGGGGGAAACCAAAGTATAGAGTCCACCCCTTTCTCTTCTACCAGGAAAGCCATTGCTTACTAGAGTCTGCAGAGGCCAGTTCCCATAGTGAAAAACACAGGAGAACTGTGGGGATCCTTGAACGTCAGTGTCCCAAGCAATTATACTCCAATTGCCTCATAGAGGAAACTGTTCATTACAGCAGAAACAGCGGCCAGTGCTTTCTTGTCATTAATGAATTTAACCATCATGGCCGCTCTGGAGGTAAGGCGACTCCTTGAATGAGTAAGATGACCTGCCTGAAGTCACATGACACCTATGTGATTGCAGGGTCTGTGTCAAGGAAGGGTAGACAGAGGAGCTCGCTGGCTTAAGGCTCCAAGTGGGGACCCAACTTCAGGGTTTAGAAGTGGAAGCTAAGGGTGTCGTTTCTGATGCAGAGGTGGCTGGACAAGGGGCCCTTGGAGGGAAGCACCCTTGGTGCCTCACCAAGGCTTGTTCAGGAGCAACGTCCTAGCTTAACTCCTTGAGCAGCTGATTCACTTGTGAACCCTTTGTCTTTGAGTCAACAGACAGAGAAACAGCTTTACAATTTGCAAAAGAAGAATATGTCTATTCTGTGAGGATTGTATCTTCGATCAGCTCTTTACCACAAACAGAAAGGAGAATGTCTAGTGACCAGAGCAACTGTCCCTAAGCTGGAACCTGCTGCTATAAAGACAAGTGGGAATGTTGTGCAGGATGGGCAAGGGTGGAGGGCATGGGTACAGGTCACGGCAAGTGGGGCCTAGGGTATAGAATGTGGGGGATGGGGCATGGGGACTGGGGTGTGGGACTCCACTTCAGGCCATGGCTGAGGAAGCCAGGACAGCTGATAGGGGAGACTACAGCAGAACCTCCACAGAAGCCTGTCAGCCCAAGGCAGGCTCCACACTGTCCTCATACAAGCGCTGTGCAAAGCTTGTTTACACCTAACATTCTTAGGAATTATTTTATTGTGAGGTTGCATCGAGTCCAGTCCTCACATTGGGGCCCTGATTTCCTGAAACTGTCTGTAGAGTTGCTGGCATGACCAAGAGGAGCCCAGTATCCTGGGTGTGAGTTCTGGCTTGGCCAACAGGAGCTAAGTGATCTTGGCAGATTGCTTGACTCTCAGAGACAGTCTCTAAAAAATCAGGACAAGCAAGGTCTCTCCCTTTAGGGTGGCAGACATTTAACCGTTACTGACATGCTGGATGAACACCCGCCTCTGCCCTGGTCTATGTTCAGGGTAGTATTACCCAGGACCACCTAGCTCTCCAGCCAAGGAGAGGAGCTGCCTACTCCTCTGGTCTCTTCCAGGTGTTTTCTGGGTCTGCATCTGTTCTTGGAAGGATGGTACCCATGGTGCTGTGCATGCCTATGGTTCAGGACAAGTCAGGTTTCCAGATCCCAAAGCCACCAAATGGGAACACAGTTGTAGCTGCCAAGAAGAATGGATGTGCCTAGCCACATATACCCCAGCCTAGCCACGTATACCCCAGCCTAGCCACATATACCCCAGCCTAGCCACGTATTCCCCAGGTTCACTTGTGGCACATACTTGTCCTAGCTAGCTTTATGTCAACTTGACACGAGCTAGGATCATTTTGGAAGATGATTGTAGCTTGTAGGTGTGGCCACCCTCAGGGTGGTGGTCCTGAGTTCTACAAAAGAGCAGGTTGAGCAAGCCATGAGTAGCAAAGTGGTGAACAGCACCCCTCCATGACCTCTGCTTCAGCTCCTGCCTCCAGGTTCCTGCCTGCCCTGGTGATGGACTATGATGTGGAAGTGAAATAAACCCTTATTCCAAGTTGCTTACGGTCATGTCTCGCCACAGCAACAAAAACCCCAAATAAGACAATACTGAAGAGTGATTTACGCAGAAAAGGAAGGTTGGAGTCAGTTGGAGGGGGTGTTGAAGACCAGAAATGATGGTTCTGATTATTTTAACTTATTTCTCAATATATTGTTTCAAAAGCTCTGAATCACAGGAACTATTGTTGGATGAGATCATTCCTCTAGTTGGTTCTGAGACAGGTACTTGCTCTGGGGACCATGCAACTGGCCATAGCATACTCCACATGGAGCTATGGAGTTCGTTATCCCTCTAGTGCTGGAAAAAGAAACATGTGATGAGCAAAGCCACTGGCTGTGTCTCCCTGGGACCCTTCAGTCTCTGTAGGTCCTTCTATAACCAACGATTCACAGATGGCCCTGGGTTTGGAACAACTAGAGGAAGCCTGATGCTGAGAGTCAGGGAAGGAGGGGTCAGGTCCTGTAATTAGATGCTGCCACTCCTATCTGCCTGAGTCCACACCAACTGCTGCTCTTCCAACCTGTCACCAAGCCTCAAACACCACACTCGTCAAATGCCCTGTGACAGTTGTGATAGCTGTCAATACTGCCACTTCTGTCATGCCTGGGTGAGGCAGAGAAGATCCCCCTTATCCCCTTGACCCTTCAGGGAAATGATGGTCTCCCTCTCTGTGTGCGGCAAACCATTCTGCAGGTCTACCCTAGAAAGCCCTCTCCACAGGTCACATGATCATTCTCAACGATTCCATCTGCTGGTTAGTTCAGTGGATACAAGCTCCACCCTCAGTAACACTCACGGCCCAGGGGACGGGGTTCCTATCCCAGTCCCCAAGCTCATGCACAGATTGGCTTGAAGTCATTTCCCAGCTGATCCTTCAGATCCTGACCCTACTTTACCCCCAAGTCCTACCACACAGCACAAGAGTCCCCACTGCTGGCCTCTATCCTTGCAGCTGCCACCCAGTTCTAGGGCAAGACTGTGGGCAGGGCTCATTTCATGGCCATGACATCTCTTCATTGTCCATGGCACGGTGTCTACTGAGCCCTTATAGAATGGGTGCTGAGGTGCTGGAATTGAGGTTTTGGTAATGTTTACTACTTGAACTTCAGCCTTATGTGAATCAGACAACACAGCTCCTATAGAGCCTGATGGTCATGTCAGGTGTGGTAGCTGAGAGTGGACTCTATAGACAGCCATTGGGATCCTTTCTCTGACAACCTTGGCTTCACGGCATCCCAAGCCAGGAGGTAGAACAACACCTTGAGGTCTGATTTTGAAGACAAATGGTGTCCCGTGGGAGATCAAGGCACTTATGAGCCAGCAGGCCCTTCCGAAGCAGGTCTGAAGAGAGAAGCCACTGGCACTCAGTCCACACCCCGTGCTCTTGATTGAGTGAGTGAAGACTGCAAAGGTGCGCAGTCACTGCTGTGATACAGGCTGGGAGTCACATGGCTTGCTGGGGTGGAGTGAGAATGATGGGAGTTTCCCTCACAATGCATTTGCTGTGTATGCATCTGGGGGTGGGGCCAGTGAACCTGACCACATGGAGCTATCAGCACCCCACTGAAGCTGGGGACCTGCATACTGAGCTAACCTTCAACAGCCACAAGACAGCAGACTCAGGCCCAGGGAGGGCACTGGAAAGTCGGTCAGCAGGGCCAGCCCACCCAGCCCTGCCCATGTTTACACTTGGCTCCTGGCCTGTTGCCTCTGGCCTCTGGAAAGATATAGATGAAACATGTTCTTCTGATGTTCATGTTGTAAAGACACCATGCTGCCCTCCATCCCACCAGGCAGCAGAACAGTGACCTGGTCCTGAAATGCTCCCGGCCTTCTACACAGCACGAGAGCCATACAGAACCCTATTAAACTTCAACCTTCCTAGAGGGCACACAGTCACCTCAAATCACCCCAGACGGCAGGGTGGATGGTGTCACCAAGGCCCAGTGCCTCATGAAGTCATGCACAGCAACCATTCACTAGATGGGATGCAGTCGAGCAGCACCATTTGTGGGAGGCCATGCAGGGTCCTAGGCTTGGCACACGCCCTCCAAGTAGAAGGAGATCACTTCCATGCTCTGGAAGACATCATGACTACGTTTATGGGACCAGCCCCACTTCAACCACTGACCTCAGAGGCTTCCTTACCAGTGGGACACAGTGAGGCAGAGACATGGAAATGATGCCTGGGGCCAGCCTCAAAGGCCAGAATCAGAAGCAGTCAAGGTTCTCATAGGGAGAAAAATGAGTCTCAGGCCTGCGAAGGCCTTCGCTCTGTAACTAGCATCCTGGTGCTCCTGGTCCTTCAAGTACCAGTGGACTTTGTTTTTGTCACAGGGGCCTACCAGCTAGGTGCCTGTTGCTTCTCCCAGCTTCTGAGCACAAGTGGCCCAAGGATGGCTTTGAGGAATGCTCCTCCTCTGCCCTGCTGAAAGGAGATAAGCCACATGCACTATTCTAGGGGACAGGGTCCAATCAGCGAGGTTCTGTCACAATTGACATTTGTCTTTGTTTTGTTAAGAAAAAACATTTACAAGTTGGGTGTGGTGGCACATGCCTTAATCCCAGCACTTGGGAGGCAGAGGCAGCCAGATCATTTGAGGCCAGCCTGGTCTACAGAGTGAGCCCAGGACAGCCAGGGCTATACAGAGAAACCCTGTCTCGAAAAGCCAGAGAAAGAGAGAGACATTTCCTTACAGTCAAAGGCTCTTCAGGGATCTTGGAAATTAAACTGTTTTCATGTGACATTAAGAGGTCATTTGCCTTCTCTGTTCTCTGAGCTTGGTGTGTCTGTGCTCAGATATGGTAGGACATGGTATATTCCAGACTCCAGCAGCCCCAGGGCCTAGAAAGTTCACTGAGTCATAAGCCAGGGTTATCAGAACAAGACAGGACCAAGGCCTCTTCCTACAGAGGTCATTCCGGGCAGAGGGGTTATTTTTCAGTAAGAAACACCTTAGTCAGCACAATGGATTTGCCTTTTTTTTTTTAAAGTTAGTTTTTTAAATTTCTGGAAGTTTTTACTATAAATATTTGGCATCAAGCTTTTTGCAATTCTCATCAGGTTTTAAGAGCATGAAGTGTCTGAGAGTCTGGATGTGATGATGGAGAAGTTGAGGTGCACACACTCCACCAAGGCACAGGTCTGTGAGACCTACAGTTACCATGATGGATCCTTGGAGAGCTCGGCATGCCAGCCTTGCCTTTCCTTTTTTTCACAGCAATGCTCACCTGCCTGGTTCTGCCAGCCACAGCTCACAGTTGTGGCCTGGGGGGAGGAGCAGAAACATGGCCCTTGCCCTCCCCAGCTTCAGCTGCCTCCTCTACCTACATAGAGCAGGGTCCACCCCAAGGCCCCAGGTTCTGGGAAGGTATTGGGTCCAGTTGATCAGGATACCCACTGAACAAGGGACAGTTGATCAAATGAGTGTGTTACAGTGAGTTCTGTCAGATCCCTGAATGGAGTACTGCGCATGGCGTAGACTCAAGAGTCTTTGTGTTTAAGGGCCACCCTGAGTTCCAGAGTGGAGATTATGGCATGCCAGACTGTTTCAGTCTGCCCTCTTCCCTGCAGCCCCCAGTTCTCCCCTCTGGCCTCTTAAAGCCCATGTGGCCCTGATGGCAGCTGAGGGCTCATTCTGGCCAGCCCCACCCTGCTGGAAGGGATGCCTCAGCTGCCTTGACTCAGGACAACTGGAGGCCAGCGAGCCTGCTGGGGCCCTGATCGCCATCCAAGCCTGACCTGAGGTCACTGGAGGATGGGGCTGAGGGGTACTTGCTTCTGTTCACTTGTGTCAGACACTTACTGACCCATGAAGCATGGTCACATGACCATGAAAAGGAGACACATCTCCATTTCAGACGCAAATAGATAGATAGATGCTAAGCACAGGCAACGAATAGCTCAAGACTGAAAGGGTAGCACTAGGCCACAACTCAGCCCTGCTCCATGACATATAGCCTCAAGTACCGTAAACCACTCTTGATTTCCTCGGGCTGACAGGGGAGCCTGGAAAAAGGTGATGGAGGTAGGGTTGAGTAGGATTTAGGAAGCATGGGGAGTCCAGTGGACACAGCAGCCTTTTACCCCACAACCCATGGATTTGGCTGTACTCACCAGGCAGACCATAAGGGCATCCTTCAGTTGGTGACCTATGGTGTTAACCCCATCTCCATTGAGGTACATGGACAAATGGATACCATGTGTGGCTGAGGTGTACAACAACATGTATGCTCATACCATGAGACAATTTCCATGATCGCCCTATCCCCTCAGTTGCATGTGTGTCTGTGTGGTCAGAAGAGTTTAGACTCACTCAGGAACTATCCACCAATGCAGTATTAACTGGCATTACCATACAGAGCTTCAGTCAGGCCATTCTGTTTAACTGGGTCTTTGTATTCTTTGAACCCCCAACGCCAACTCTGACAGTAGTAACCAGCATGCTTCAGCTCCCCAGGACCCCACTCAGCACTCTCATTGAGTTTTAAGAGCATAAACAGGCCTACTCAGGGTCTGGGGGCCACTGTCTGGCTGTGATAATGGAGAAGTTGGGGTGGCTGCATCCCCACCAAGGCATGGGTCTGAGAGACACACAGGTCCGTGTTGGGTCCTCAGAGAGCACATACCTCAGCCCTGCCCCCTCCTCCTGCACAGGACTCTGCTCTGTCAGCCACACTGGGGGGTTATGGTGCTCTATTCCTCATTCATGGAAGGGGTTCCAGGAAGTGCAGCCTTTCAAGTCTCCCACAGAAGGAGTGAGGGCACACAGCTGCCAGCTCTCTGCCTGGCTTCCTTCACTTTTCAAGGGCACAAAGCTCCTGCAGGCTGCTGAAATGGCAGGACATCTTTTTAGGGCTAAGCTGCGTCCCACTGAGTCTATGAACCTCTTTCTTTGACTCTGTCGCCCACTGATAACACCGAGGCTGATCTACCTTGGCTGTTGTGGAATGCACCTGTGGACCTAGAGCAGCACGGCTGGTTCATATAGTATTTCTATCTTTAGCATGTCTTCTGAGAAGCTCATACTACTCTGCATTCCCACCAGCAGAGAAGCCTCCCTTCTCTCCACAGATCCTCTGTGATGGCCTAGAGAGGACAAACACAGAGTCTATGTGGCTGCTCATGATGTTCAGTGTTTGACCTTGGTACCTTGGTATCATCACTGCTATGCAACATTGACCCAGAAGCTCCAGACACAGAGCGTCGGGCACTGAACCAGCCTGCAGGGGGCGGGGATGCATTCTAGGCACCAGCCTTGCCCACCACATGCTTCTGAGTTAGGACACAGGGCAATCTGCTTTTCTTTTTTGGCCTCCTGATGTGAAAAAGGGATGAGAACTCTCACCTTATGGGCTGGAGGCCACCATCTGGCGTGTACAGCCTGTGGGTAGTGCTAACATTGCTTATAGCAGTACCCTGGTTTTATGAAGACATGGCCAGGTACACAGTGCCACCCTGCCCTTGGCCCACTAGGGCCAACAAGGGTCAAGGTTAAAAACACCAGAGTGGTAGCTGCAGTTGAAGTCTCAGAGGTTCCTCAGGGGTAAGGTATGGGCCACAGAGTGGGTGACTCCAGTTAGGCTGAAGAGAGGGGACCACCTAAGTTACATCCTTGATCAAGGTCACCAGAAGGCAGTGACACCTCTACCAGCCTCTCCTTGGAGTATCCCTCCAGGATGCCAGAGATGAAGTAGAACCCAGGCAGTGGCAGTGTTAGAAGGGCGATTCTTGCTGGTTCTCGGGCACTCTGAACTTTCCTGTATATCCCTGATGAGAGAGGGAGCCCAAGGAGACCAGTGGTGGCATGAGACGCACAGCTAGTGGGCAATCCGTGGGTATGGGCACCTTCTGAATGGCTCCACCATAATGGCAGTGCTTCAGAACCAAGCACACAACCCAGGTGTAAGAGGTGCCTTTGAGAGGGTTCCCATATAAGAAAGCAGAGTCACTTACTGCTAGAGGGGTGCTCCAGCCCCTGCTGCCTGTTCCTGCTTCCTGTCCCTGCATCTTGCCCTTACCCACCCAGGGACCCCATGGTGTCTTTTGCAGTGTGAAGCAGAAAGACCTGGCTTCCAGATTCCAAGTTTCCAAACACTCCAGGGCAGGGGTCATGGATGTCTAGCTTGCCTCTGGGCTCAGGACAGGAAGGGTGTCTTGGAACGTATCTCTGATGGAGCAACCAGACTGGCCCTGGCATGGTGAGGTATAGCAAAGTGCAGAGTGCCAGGGTATACCTGACAGAGGCTAGCCAGAGGCCCACACGGCACCTCAAGGGCTAACTAACTATGCCCTGTTACCCACAGCGGGGCTTCAGTGCTCATGCAGCTGGGATCAGCTAGGCTAGTCCAAGGCTGAGGGTGAGTGGTGGGCAGGTGAGCGGGTTTGTTCCCTTCCTACCAAAATTATAAAATATTGATGTGTAGGCAGAATCGCTCAGTTACAGCTCAGAGAGGGCAATGCAAAGACTCCCAAGTCACAAGTCCCTGCTCCCTGGGTAGAGAGCAATGTTTTGTTCCCACGGACACTGGGCTCCCCATGGCCTGGGGCTAAGAGCCTCCTGGGATGGATCCTGAGTTCCTTCCCTAAACTGTACAGAGGGACTTTTTATCTCTTATTAAGTACTAAGGCTTGTACAAATCTAAAAACAAACAATTATATCAAATTCACCAGAGATGCTTGTTAAACAAAACCAACATCACCAAGGCAGAAGGACAGAGCTGGCCTTGCAGCAGACCATGGGGACACACAGGAGATGGTTGGCCAAGAGATGGCTGCTGGAGATTCAGAGACAACAAGCAAACTCAGTCGGGCCACCAGAGTGTGGCAGAGAGAGACAGACTCCACTCTGTGGGAGTGACAGTAGTGTGGGGGTGGGGCTGGTGGGGGTCACACAGACTTGTGGGCCTCATGGATCACGGACAGGCATGTGCTGAGCGTGTGTGCTCAAACTTGGAATTCCGGTGCTCCACCAGCTTGTGATAACCTCAAGGCTCCCCACCCCAGCTCAGGGACAGGGCTCCAGCCCACCTGTCCCCATTGAGTTCACAGGCACTGACAAGCATTAGATGTCCCAGAAAAGGGCTTCTGGGTGCCCACAGGGGAGTCCACTCAGAGAAACCGCCTGGAGTTCCAGAAGTCTGTTGCATGAGTAGCTGCTGTTCATTCAGAAAGTGGAGAAATGGTTCCTGGAAGCCAAAGCAGAAACCCTAACCTTAGTCTTACCAAACTCCCCCAGGAAAGTCCTCTGAGTGGCTGACAGCTTAAAACCACAGCACACAATATGAATGCACCAAGAATTTAAGGGGGGGGGGGTCATAAGTGCTCAGAACGCCACCTGGCCAAACCCAAGCAGGCACTGAGTGTGATTCTATGTGGCCCCTTGCCGCTGACATGCTGGGGAATCCTCTGTGGCACACTCACTGTCCCCAGCAGCTTCACTGGACCATTGGATACTCTATATTTATTTGTTGTCACAGAGCTGAGGGCTGATTTATTAAAATTCACAAAAATCCTCTATGGGTCATTCGTCAATGCTTGGCAGAAATACCCCCAGGAAATGTAATTATGAAGAGATGCTTCAAAAGCAGCGCCCTTCCTCTCTTAGAAACAATGGAGGAACTCCAAGCCACTTCCTTTCTGCCAAGCCCCCTCGTTGTCCTTTTTCTCTGGGATGACTATGCTCCCTTCCCTGGGGCCCTTGTGCTTTTAGTGCCAAAGCCTGGCACCAGGCACCATCTCACAGCACCCGCCCTCCCACAGAGGCACAACCAGCTCTAAAGGACACTACAGAAGCCCCAGGAAACAGTCATTTCACTGCCCCGAGATCACAGCCATCTATCTAGTCCTGTATCCTGCTGTCCCTAGGCTCTTGAGTCAAATGGGCAGCTATGGGGATGACACTTGCCAGGCATTCCTGCTAGGAGGAAACCAAAGCCACACCACTGATTCTGGGGTTATTTTTCACTCGCCAGTCAGCACGTCCATGAAAAATCCTGAACAAAGGAGATCATTTTGTCTCCAGTCTTCCAAGAAGGTGTGCAGCCACCCTTCGTCCGGGAGCCGATGTAACTGCTGCTGTCCTCAAGGGACTCCCAGGCAGGGTCTGAGGGGTACTGCCCAGACCATGAGGGCAAGGCATCACACCCCCCACCCTGCGGGAATGGGCAGGTTTTTCTCTATAGCCTAGCCAACCCATGCCCCACCCCCATCTGCACCCTGTTGTACAAGCTGCAAGCTTGAGTCCTCAGCCAACAATAGGACCCCAGCCCCAGAACAAGCCCACCTGGCCTCCTGTCCCCCACTCGATTGTCAGGCACTTACCCCTCTCCAGTCCCCCTCCCCGGACCTCCCCTTACAACACATCCATAGCAGGAAACAGACCCCAACCCCCGGCAGAGCCTGACACACCTGCACTTGTCTTCAGCAGGAGCCACAGGGCTGTGACGTCCTGGGACAGCAGGGAGATGAGGCTCAAAGTCATGCTGCCACTCTCACCACTGGTCAGGAGCCCACGACCTGTCGGTTGGCAAGGCGGCCTGGGGCGCACAAAGGAAGCCAGTGGAGCTCCATCTCGGGCTGCTGAGTGGGGACACTACGCCTCCCGTGCTTTGCTGCGCAGTGCTGGCCTCTGAGTCCCTAGAGCTGCTGCTCCTGCTCCTTGCAGGGTGTCGGATTCGGATTCGATGTCCTGATTAAGGAGCTCGAATCAGCTCACTTATCCTGCTACAGATGATTAACTGTTCAGAGCCTGGCAGCAGCTGAGTCCTGCTGGCTGCAGAGCCAGGCGCCTGTTGTTTGTCTGGACCCTCCCTGCAGGGGCCCTACCTCAGTCAGGTTCTATCCACAGGGACAGCCAGGCTCAGGGACCTAAGCCTTTTAGGCTCAGCCAGGTCCTATCCACCCACATAGCTTCAGGGAGCAGGCCCTTAGCCACAGGAACTCCAAGCATAGCTAGGTCCTGTCCATACAGACAGACCTTGGGTGAAAGGTGTCACGGCCCCCAACCCAGGCAGGGTGTAACCCTCATTCTCTGGAGGGTGGACAACATGGTGGTAGAGAGAAGGGCTCAGAAATGGGGTCTCCCAAGCTCCAGGCCCAACTGCAGCTTGCTGTGAGCTTGGGCTCATGGCTTACACAGCCTGCATCCTCAGTTTCCCAGTAAAACTGGTGAGATGAATGAGAATAGTCTTGTCCTGCTTTGCAAGATTCCACCTTCCTAGATGTTAGTCATCACCCCTGTCCTTGAGGCTACCAGCACCAGGTGGTGGTGAACAAACATGGTAAATCTGGAATCTCACACTTGCCCCTGAGCCTGCTCCTCTGAACACCAGCCATGTGATGGCCTCTCTGTCCCAAGTCCCCACCAGGGTCAGAAGTCACCTCAGCAGCTGTAGCATCTTCATACCTCTCACCCCGGTGGGGTCCCCAATGTTACCTATGCCTAATTCCTCATTCCCTTTACCTGAGTCCTCTTGCCTTTGCACTGGGACTCTGGTGACTGGGCACACGCCCTGCAGCTAACCCGACAGGACCTGCTTCACAGGCATCTGGTGTCCCTGCTGGTTACCTTCAGAATGAAACATGTCTCAGGCCAACCCTGTCTGGACTCTTTGGACATGCCATCAAGGGCTTGCTACCGACTGTAAATAGAAGTGCCAGGCTTGTAGTCTGGGTTCCACCCTCACCCTTCCCCTTGTCCTGACCCTGTCCTTGGTGGGTATCACCTGCTGGGTGAATTCTATCAGTCTCCTCATCTTTCTCACCTCTCCATCCGCATCTGTACTCTGATGGGATCACCCTCACTTCATCAGCCCACAGAGACAGGACAACCACTGGGGCCACCACTGCAGATCAAGGCATGCTTCTTGGCACAGTGGGTTAGTAGCCACCTTTTCCCATATCCAGCTTCTAGCTCCCCCAAACTCAGGGCAGACGCGAGTACACCCACCCATGTACCTACTTTGCAGAGACACGTCCAAGACTGCCAAGGTCCAACCCCATTGAGACTACTGAAGGTCCATGGTGCCTACTGTGCCTGAGCCCAAGGACAGTGAAGGCACAGGGCGACTTCAGGCACCCCCACTGCAGTAGACACACACGCAGAGAAGGCAAAATTGCAGTTCTGAGAATCAAGCTGCTTACACAGGGAGATGTTATTAAGCCCAGGGACAGGGGGAAGTCCAGGGCTGTCCTCTGCTGAGAAGGGGCCATGTGACAGAGGGAGGTGCCTGGGGACAGAAGCAACACCCGTGGAGCTGGCCAGTTCCTTCTTCTTGCCTGCCCTTCTCTCCCATGCTCTGTGTGTCCCCAGACCCGTGCTTGTCACAATTTAAGTGTACGTAATGGCCAGAGATGTACAGGACACATGGCAGATTGTCACCGGTTCATCACGTGACAGATTTTTTAGTGGGATGGGAACCCCACCAAGGCCCACTGTGATGCAGACAAAGTAAGGCCAGCTGCAGTCCTGTGTCCACGCTCCTAGGTGTTCTTGTGGCTTGGAGCACCCACTTCATGGTCTGACCTGCAGGCCACCATCCACCACCCGACTTCAGCAATCCTCCCTTCTCTAACAGCTCATGAGCCTTGCTCATACTTTCAAAATGACAGAAAAGTGCGATGCCAAGGTCCCCCTCCTGGTCTTTTTTGCAGATTATGCCTGAGATTCATATGCAGTCCAACTTGCAGCAAATTCATAGCAAAGTCTGGGAAGTACTGGAAGTACTTTTTTTCTGTGTCCTATTGTGAACAACTTTAAGTGGAGAACCCCAATGAAGGAGGTGTACAGAGAACAGCCCAGAACAGCAGGTGAGATCCAATTCCATTCTTCGTCTGTAGTAAGGTATGACCCACAGTCATCGTGGGGTTCACAGAAACTGGCTATGCTTTTGTCGAATATGGTCAAAAAACTGGATAATTTGGGAAAGAACCCACTGTGAAGGGGGTTATGTTGCATTATAGAATTGCTTGTGTGCCTGTTACCATTCAGGCCCTAGACACACAAGGGACTGATATGGTCAAGTTTCAGCTCTACAAAAAGCAGATTTCCAGACAAGAATGAATGCCTTCTGAGTTTGTGCTATCTTCCCATGGTAAGGCACTTCCCCTGAAAGCTGGGAGGAAACATGTCAGAAGCACATTTGAAACCCCACACTTGTACCACTCCCTACCCAGACATTTCTTCCCAAGGGTTGGTTACCTTTCCTGAGGGCAGCTCCTCCTGCCCTCTGAACCCACTCCTCCTATGGATCCAAGAACTCCTTGTAATTCTCTGTCTGTCTTCCATGTGTGTTAACATGTCATGAGTGTGTGGAGTTTATGTGTAAGAGACCAAGCCCCATGTAGCTAAGCTCTGTCCCCATCTTGCCTCTGCTTTTGGTCCGCAGTACCCAGAGCACCTACCATAGATGAGTATCAGACAGACCAGGCCTCACAGGTGGAGTGGGGGTGGGGAAGAAGCAGGAAGCACAGAGCCACTGTGCAGACATGTTTCTGGGAGCCTCCTCCATGTTTTCCCTGGAGGCTTGGGATAACATGATTCCCAGGCAACTGGTGACAGGGGCCTTGCCCTTATGCCAGCAATCATGTGTTACATGCTCCCACAATCTCACACATAGTGTTTTGTGACAGGCCCCACAGCATCCTCTATCACACCAGGAAGAAAACCTTCTGGCTTCCTCCCCCTTCCCCGAGCACTGATGAGCACTGTGAGTGGAGAGATGGCCCTTAGTACATGTGTGTTCAGGAACACACTCCAAATAGCCTTGTTCAAGACTGGAGGGAAGGAACAAGGCCAAGGGACAGAAAAGAATTTCTTGGACAGCCTCCAGGGCCAGACCCTAGGTGTGGGTGGCTAGATAGCTCTATAGATTCCCCATAGGAAGAGAGGCTAGAGTGTGGGGACAATGCCTTACTTGGTCCATGACTGCTTGCTAACACTCAGGGACAGCTGAATCCTGAGGCCCACCCATGGAAGGTCATAGCCCTGGAAGCAGCTGACATGAGTTACAGGAACTTAAGAGTATACATACAGCTGAGCTATGGCCAGGAGTCAGTGAGCTGCTGGCCCCTGGCAGATGGAGGAGTTTGTCATACTTCCTAAAGACTGGGATAACATGACAGCTGTCATTTCATGTCATTTTCCCCATCAGATGCTCCAAGAGGACACACACACCCACAAGGCCAGTGACGTGAGCCTCAAGCCCACACTTCCCATCCAGTGGAGGTCCAATGTTTTGCCACCAGGGCAGAAAACTCTGCAAGAGAGTTATTTGCTTAAGATAGACACATCATTTGGTGTGCTGGGTGAGGTGGTTCTGCTGACAGGCAAGGCCTTTTTCACCTCTAACAAAAGATAACTCAGGTATAGCTGGGTGGAAGAGACCTTGCCTGGCATGTGCAGGATCCTGAGTTCCATTTCCAGACACACACACACACACACACACATACACACAAATATACATACCACACACACACACTCACATACACACACACAGACACAAATGCAGACACACAGATAGGCACACAGATACACACAGACACACAGATATGCACATACCTGCACACATACAGACATGCACATGCACACACATTCATATGAACACACAGATTCATACACACATATACACATACACCACACCACACATACAGACATGTTCACACAGAGACAGACACATAGATGCACACACACATTCATACACACATACACACATATACCCCATACACACACACACACACACACACACACACACACACACACACACACACA
>CAJQZJ010033015.1:8284439-8301765 GCA_907164525.1 Lophiomys imhausi | reverse complement strand
ACACACACACACACACACACACACACACACACACACACACACACACAAAGGTAATCTGACATTGCTCTACCAACAACACAAGCAGGGAAACTGACAAGTCAGAGCACAGGTCCCTCAGGGACACAGGAATCAGGAAAACCACTGCAGAAGACCCTGAGGAGGGAGCGTCTGGCTTCCCGAGGCTCCAGCTACACAGTGGTTCCCAACCTTTCCACTGCTGTGACCTTTTCATACAGTCCCTCATGTAGTGGTGACCCCCAGCCATAAAAGTATTTCGTTGCTACTTCATAACTGTAATTTTGCTACTGTTATGAATTGTGATGTAATATCTGATACACAGAATATCTGATATGTGACCCCCAAAGAGGGTCACGATCCAGAGGTTGAGAACCACTGAGTTAGAGTCTGGAAAGTGATTGTTGGCTCTGAATTCACCTCTTCACTGAGAAGAACTCCAGGCCCTGGTCCAAGGGCAGTTCAGCCTCCCCTATGGAGAGATGGCTTATTTATGTGAGAAAACAGCACTATCTACCAAATTTCAATATTTGCCATATAGAACTTAAAATAGCATATTTTAAAATATGTATTTGTAGTTATGTGCATGCATGCATGTGTGTGTGTGTATGTGTGTGTGTGTACATGTGAGTGCAGGTCCCTAAGGAGGCTAGAGATGTTGAATCCCTCACAGCTGGAGTTACAGGTGTTTGTCAGCCACCCAATGTGGGCTGCTGAAAACTGAACTCAAGTGTTTTGTGAGAACAGTATTTGATCTTAACTGTTGACCTATCTTTCAGTCTAGAAGTATCATATTTTAAACAGATACTTTAAGTGACTGATGTGGATTGGTCCAGTCCAAAAGAACTACAGCCTGGTACATGTGTGACCAATGACATGGGCTCCTGCCACCAAGTTGCACCTGACCTCTAGGTGAGTCAAGAGGACCAAATCTCCACACAGATACACACACACACAGATACATGCACACTCAGACACACACCTTCTATCTGTCTTTCTTGTAGATTCCTCCTGCCTCAGGAGCAGATCAGCCCTTCCCTAAGGTCACCAGGACCCCACGGCCTCTACACACTGTAGACACACCAGGATGCACCATGGCTGAACAGTCTGATGCATGGAAGTCAGAGCTCAGGGAGACTGTGCAAAGAAACAGCACCAAAGTCAGAGACACCAAAGGAGCCAGAAGAAGAGCTAACCTTGCCCTGCACAGCGGTGCAGCCGGAGCCATCAATACCACCAAAGGTCAGGCCCAGATCATAGACTCAGGCCCTCCTGGGGTACACCTGCCTCCAGTTGCCTCCCTGGTATCCCTTCTCTCTGATTCCAAACAAACCCCAGCTTAGAAATAATTCTCAGTCCAACCTCCCAGACCAGGCCCAGAGTGTCGGACCCTCCTCTTCATTGTTATTTCCCACGGACCTCCACCCCAGCTTCCTTTCTCTATCTGAGATTCCCACAGTCTCCACTTCTGAGTCTCCTGACCTTGGAATACAATTATAACCCTGGGTTTCACCATTTCCTGCACTGTGTACCCTTTCCAGAGTTTGTCATGAATTTAAGGTTTATTTTCTTCCCAGCAATGGTGTGTCTTCATGCCTTTGAGTTATAGGGATAACAGTAGCAGGAGGAAGAATTCCTCTGTTCACCTTTAACTGACCCTTACTTTTTATTTGTGTGTTTTACAGTGTCTGTGATGGTTAATACTATCAACTTTCAGGATCTAGGATCTCTAAGAGACAAATCTCAGGGATGTCTGTGTGGGAGTTTCTAGGTTGAGTTAACTGGCATGGGGAGACACCCCCCCCCAAATGAGGGGTCTATACCATCACATGGTCAGGGCTCCTAGAATGAATTAAAAGGAACAAAGCAAGCTGACCACCAGCATTCACTGCTTTATCTTCTCCGACTGCAGATGTAAGTGACCAGCTGCCTCAGGCTCCTGCTGCCAGGCCTTCCTCACCATGGTAGGCCACCCTGGAGTCAAAATAACTTCCTTCCTTCAGTTGGTTTTGTCTGGTATTTATTTCATCACAGCAACATGGAAAGTAATTAATGCAGTATCAATGAGTGTGGAGGTTGTATTTACATACAACAAGGGTGGAAGCAGGGAGAGGACCCAGTATTGAGGCTGACTCTGGAAACACCCAGAGCCTTGGGAACGTGCAACAGCAGGCCCAGAATCAGCTTTCTGAAGGCCACAGAGCAGAGCCACCACTTTTGGCAAGCCCACCATGCCCATCGTGATTAGCTAAACAGGGAGACCCAATAGGGAAAGCAGATACGCAAGCCCCAGGAAAGCCAGTGACTTTGGAAGATCCTTGCTTCTGCTGAGGTTGGAAAAGGCCTAAAACCGAGGATCCAGTGGGTTTAGGGTGGCGAGCCTAAAGCCCTCCTACCCCCAGGGCTTTACGGGTGATAGCTCTGGTGGACAAGGGTGAGGTCATTGGCCCAGTACCAATGCTGTGGGCAGAGTAGGCACCTCTGATGGACAGCTGCATCTCACAAGCTTAAGCAATCTAGAGAGGCTGGCAGCTGTGGGCAGATACACATCTCGGAAAGCAAACACAGGTGGGACCTAAGTCAAATAAAAGGCCGCAGGATGTGGTCATGTCTATCCTCCAGGATGCTCCTGGCATGCACGGCACTGTGGCCACAGGAACAAAAGGGTTGGGATGGGGGGATACCTTTGCTAAGGTGTCAGACAAAACTCCTTGGACAGTGCTGTCAGATTGTGTTCCCCTAAGCCTGTCACCATCCCAAGACTGGAAGCTGAATCTCACCTGCAGTCACAGGTACCAGGAATCAGGGTGGTTCACAGACGTCCCTTAGAGTTCCAGGAGGTCCCTTAGAGGCCCAGGACCCACCTGAGACTACTGAAGGCTGGAACTGTTCTGCCTGGGGCTCCCCACTCAGGGCATGATGGATTTGAGGGTCCTGCAGGGCTCCCAGCAGCTGCTGCAGAGTGAGTGGACTGAGACACAGCCCAGAGGCCGAACAGCCCTGTGGGAGTGGCCCAGGCTGCAGGTTGTGACCCAGCAAGGCCAACTTCCTTTGGCTGCCTGGCTATACCTGGGCCGGTGAGAGCTGATTAGTTCCACCCAGCTGCCAGGGTGTGCCTAAAGGTCTGTGTTGAAGTTTCGTGGGGGTGGCAGAAGGGAGGGTGAGGCCCAGGATTCCAGGCCAACGGAGCTGGGCTGTGCAGACAAAAAACACAACAGCCCTGTGTTGAGCATTGTGGGCAGGTGGCTGGAACCCTGGATTCAGGGCTGCCTGAGGCTACTCAGATCTGCATCCATGGGCGGAAGGGTGAGGTGAGAGGATGCAGGTGGCAGGAGATGAAGGATGGGAAGCGGCATGCACATTGAAAACATCCATGATGTGTACAAGGAAAACCATGGAGTGGGTGCTGTCTGGCTTGGTCCCATTGCTCTGGCTCATGGGTTGGGAAAGGAGGGAGGGAAAAAGAGATTGTAGGAAGGCCAGAGGGCATAGAGTAGGATGGTGGACTGAGAGATGGACAGGGAGGTGAGAGACAGAAATACTGAACAGACAAGGTAGTAGGAGGGGAGGAAGGTGGTGGATGGGAAGGCACTGGGACAGGGGATCCAAGAAGGAAGGGCAGGGAGGTGAGAGAGCAGGAGTGTAGATAATTCAGTAGATGACAACAGGACTAACAGGAGGCAGGAGGGGGCCAGAGGGTGGCGTGTAGGTGCAGTGGCCATACCCTTGGCATCAGAGACCCTCAATGGCAGCTGGAGAACAGTGCTTTAAAAAATTCCATTCTTATTGCGGCGGAAGAGATGGTTCAGCAGTTAAGAGCACAGTTTGCTCCTCCAGAGAAATCAGGTTCGATTTCCAGCACCCACGTAGTCACTCACAACCATCTGTAACTCCAGTCCCAGGGGATCCGGTACCCAGTTCTGGCCTCTGCAGACAGCAGGCATGCATGTGGTACACAGACACACATGCAGGCAAACAGTCACATACATAGAAGGAATAATTTTTTTTAATTCCATCCTTACTCTCAGTTCCTCTCTAAGCTAATGTGTTTTCCTCCTAAAGCTTCCCACTTCTTCACTACAGAGCAGTGCTCAATGTGAGAAGCTCAGTTACCCTTGGGGACCAGAGAGTCCTGGGACTCAGAGAAAAGATGGCGCAGGTGACTGAGCCTCTGACTGGGCTATGGTATGAGCTGGGGAGCGAGGCTGCTCTTACAGATCTTTGTGAGGTACCCTGCAGCCTGTGCTGTACAGACATGGAAGAAGGTACCAAAAATGTCCCTGTGGTCCTTGCTGCTACAGTCATGTGGAGGCTGGTCCTGTCATGTCTACCCACTGGATCCCCATTTCCAGCAGAGTGTGGTGGGAGGGCAGGAGACCAGCTGAAGCCTTATCATTCTTCGGGGAGAGGACAGAACTAGCTGACATCACAGTTTCCCTGTCTCTGAAAACTCATTCACTTCTATGTTCTATTGAAATTGTCACCAGGTCACCAACCAGAGTGCACCCTCCATAGGTAGGCAGCCCAGACTGAGAATGGATGGCGGAATCTAGCCAGGACTCTTCATGGATGCCCAGGGGAGACACAGCTTGCATCAGACAGTGCCAAACAGGGACAAGGCAGAAGAGAAGCTAGATCTTGGGTCTCAGACAGACTAGAGGCCAACAGAGGTAACGGCCACAATGCTCAGGGGAAAGGTGCCTAGTAGGCACCAAGCTTGCACTGGACACCATGGTGAGTCCTCTGTGTTGTGTTTCCATTGCTTCCCATCATGCAAATGGGCATGTTCTTGAGTGAAGTATAGGCTCTGGAACCAATAGTCTAAGTCCCCATCTTCTGGGTACCGGCCATATTCCCCATGTGCCTCTCCTGGCTATGCTGGGGAGGGTAGCAGCCACTCCCAGATCAAGGGGATGATCCTCTGGGGTGTGTGAACAAAGGCTCATCATACACATTGGGCCAGAACTGACCCCCCCCCCCAGGCCCAGTGACCCTTCTGGGAGAGAGACAGACAGTGTTGCTCTATGGAGAGAAGATAAAACAGAGGAAAACGGCACGAGGAGTGTGTGTAGTGGGTGACCTGTGGAGGCCACAGCGGTGTCCTGAGCAGAAGAATGTGAACTCTGCCTCTACAGCTCTGCTTGTCCCCTGAGACAAGGGCCATGGTATGGCCTCCACAAGCTTCCATAGCTTTGTAGCTGGGGCTCCATCCTGCAGAGAGCTGGGCAACTTGAGTAGCTGCACCCAAAGGAGAATTTAAGTGTTTCAAAATGTTCAAAGTAGTCCTCTCTCCGGCAAACATTTTTACAAGCATAGCTAACAGATTTATATGTGAAAGGACCCCCTTGGGTCCCCAGGGCAGTCATGAAGTCCCTGCCTAAGTCTGCCCTCATGTGAGAAACTTAGTTAACACAGAGCATACATCTGGCACCTCCAGATACACACTTAGTGCACCCCCAAGCCAACCTTGTTAGGTTCTTTCTGATTCAAGAAAAACACAGTGGTGGGGAGGTGATCCTGAGGAGGTCTGTCCCAGGTCCTCATGTCAGCTGGGCTACAGCCCAACTTCTTTCTCAGATGCCACAGGCAGTTCAACTGGCTGCAGTGACCTTCCGACTGCCTGTGGGGTTTCCTGGATCTCATGCCCCTGTGGGGTTTCCTGGATGCCCATCAGTTCTGCTAACTCCTGAGTTGACTGCATTCCAGGCCAGTGCATTATTTTTACCCCCTCCCAGGACACAGTTTTTTCCTGTCTCTTTATTCCCTCAGCGCCCCAGCCCCACAATTACAATCTCATCTTTTCTTCATTGCTAGAAGCAACTCTCAATTCAAGGCCCCATAGTTTTGGATCTCAGCTAGTTTCTCTCTTTGGAAGTTTCTTTCCATCACTCAACATGCAAGAACTTCCTAGAAGACAGACTATAACACATAGGATACAAACAGCTTGTACTTGTGACAAGATGATCCTGGTGGGTCCTAAGCATTGGATCCCTGCATCTGAGGCTTCTCATTGCTGCGTAAAGCCCCATGGTGACCCTGTGTGTATGTCAGGTTCTGAATTGGAATTGAGACTAGACCCAACATGTTGGGCCCTTATATGAGCCATAGGTGCCTATTGCCTCCGTGTCTACACTAACAAGTGACTATCTCACCCAGATGCAAGCCCACATGACTCCTCCTCTTGCCTTTGCCAGCACAATCCTCCAGTGTAGTATTCCCACATTAGGACTGCCCCCCTCCCACTCTCTCGCCTCCTCCTTCTCCCCCTGACCCACCACAGAGTAGGGGATAATATCTGCCATCTTACTAAAGAAGCCCTGGGCTTCCTCAGGACAATTGAAACACCTCTCCTCATCAGCAGCCCTGGGGCCTGGCCTGGTGCCTGGGGAAAGCAGAGCCAATGCTGCCACTGTGGACAGGTAGGACTTGCACTTGGTCTAATCTCTGTGCGTGGCCTATGAGATGCACATCAACTGTTGAGAGCAAGCGTCTTCTTGTATCTTGTTAGAGCTCAAATTCACCTCAACAGTCAGCAATCTCAAAACCCAGAGCTGAGGCTGATCTCTCAGGTTTCAGGGTTACCCTGCTACCAGTGGAACAGGCCCTGCAGCACAATGTAACATGGCTGGTAAATGTTGTGGGGGGTTATGCGCCCCCCCAAAACACTTGACATCAGTTTCATTTAGGGTGTGTAGGGGGTGATCCACTGGGCAACCATGTTCCACATCACTTCCTCACGCTCAGCCACTGGCCCAGCACTCAAAGGGTGCATTGGTTTCCCGGAGTTCAAGGACTCCAGACCCTCATTGATGGGGAGGGGTGAGTCCTTGAAGACCTCTAGAAGGTCCATGGAAGCAGCAATGAACAGCAGCTCAGTACATAAAGTGCAGCCCTCAGTGGCCATCTTACAGATAAGCACATCTCAGATACAGTCCTGACCTTGCTGAAGCAAGAGCCACATAGGTCTAGACATGCTCCTGGGTAGTCACAGTCCCCAGCAAATGTAGGCAACTGTCTTCTGAGAAGGTGGTACCCTGTTTGAGGAAATGGTTTAAATGAAATTGGAGAGACTAAAGGAGAAGTTTTAATAAGAACCTATCCCCATGGACTGGATGCCACCACAGTAGGGCCCTGCTAGGCACACACAAGGGTAAAGCCAGAGTCCCCAGGTAGGTAAGTGAGTGAATAAAGGAATAAGTAAGGAAAGAAGAGCATTTCTTGGACCCAAGAAGTTGTGTGTCAATTTTCTCATTCTTAGCTCATCATTAGACCGCTGTTTTTCTCAAAATCTCCTCCTGTGTGAACACAGCCCCTTCTGTTTGGCTGTGAGACTGGCACAGTCTGAAATCAGTTCACAGGATGGTTATCATTTCCTGTCTGGCATCTTCTAATGGTGCACCATTTCTGTACTGAATGAGGTACAGGGGCCAGGATGAGCTTTCCTGCTGGCTCTATTACCTGTCTCTTTACTTTCTATCCTTGAAAAAACAGACTTCCTTAGAGATGACTCTCCCAGCAGAGCTCAGTTCAACTGTCCCCAACAGGCCTGACACCAAGCCATCCTTCTCTTTACCCACACGGTGAGGCTGCTGGCTTGGCTCGCTCTTGCTGTTTGGGGGAATGGGGGTAGATTCAGTTCCTAAAACTCAGTGGCAGAGTCTAAGCGTGAGGACAAGACCTGAGTCCTCAGCTTGTTTCTCCCTTGCTGTGAGAATGCTGGCATAGAGGTGATCACAGGATCCCATTTACCCCCAGGAGCCTATGGGAAAAGTTCCACCCCCAGGGCACCAGAGCATAGAGTGACTGCCCCACCACATGCTTCCTAGTTCTTCCACACGTAGTAGATGCATGTTTCTATGGTGGCAGGTTGGCTCCCCAAAGGCTGATCTTAGCCATATTTTCTTGCCATATATTAGAAAAAGCAAACATAGTAGACAGAGAATGTAAATAGAGCCCAGAAGCTGCTGTGCCCACATGGCAAACAGCAAATATCTATTTTTGGACCCTGTCACATTTTCTCTGAGTTACAATGGACTTCTCAGAGCCAAGGGCAGCCACCCAATGTGCTGGAGAGCCAGGGTTACATCCTAGGTGACTGGGGAAGCTCTTCTCCAGCCCTGTCACACCCCCTTAGCTGCTCTGTAGACAGGGAACCCTCAAAATGATTTCCTGTGCCTGGCAAGCTCACACTGGTGTACAAAAGGCTCCTGTTACTTGGGGACCCTTGTCCCACTCTGGCTATGATTCAATCAATTCCGTCTCTTGGGTCAACTATGGTGGTTCAGTCACTGCCTCTGTAGTAATGGAGTGGGACACTTCATGCTGGCCAGACACATTTACACACACACCCTTCCTAGTCCTGGTGGGTTAGGGGCCCAGGGCTAGCCGTGAATAACTCAACACCCTCCCTTGCTCCACTGAGGCCACGATGAGCAAGACAGTTTAAAGGCCTACACTCTCCTCATCAACATCACAGAAAACAGCAAATGCACTGTGTGTGGTGGGTGCTGATGACCCTGCGGATGGGCTAACCATGTCCATGAGCTGTGGGTCCCTCCTCAGCACTTCCTTGCAATCTTAAGGAGGAGGAGCTAAGTTCTATGGTCTGGGAGGGCTCTGCCAGGCTGCAGGAGGACAATTTTGGCTCCTGTTAGGCTTCTGATTCAGGCCTCACTCCCAGCAGCCATTACCCCCTGCTCTAAGGCAGCACATCTTTGGGTTTTATTGCCACATGAGCCCTGGAAAACCACGAGGGGAAGTTGGACCGTACAGGAAAACAAAGAGAAGATGGGCTCAAGCAGAAAGTGTCCTATGCTGGCATCCCTCGGGCAGTTCTGGTGATAAATGCAGATGGTAGGTAACCTAGCCCCTGCTGCCACCTAAGGGACTGCAGACAGCCACACCTGTGTCCCTGATTCCATCCTGTCAGCTTAGAGCAATGGTTCTCAACCTGTGGGTCGCAACCCCTTTGGGGTCAAATGATCCTTTCAGAGTGGTCACATAAGACCATCATAAAACACAGATATTTACATTATGATTCATAACAGTATGAATTTTACTGTTCATACTGTAAAATTAGTTATGAAGTAGCAACAAAAATAATTTTTTGGTTGGAGGTCAGCACAACATAAGGGACTGCATTAAAGGGTCTCAATGTTAGGAAGGTTGAGAACCTCTGGCTTAGACACTGTTACTGGAACGCTCTGGAGGAATTCCACACTTCAGGAACCCTGGGTGGAGCTACATCCCTCTGTGAGTGTCCCCATGAGGGAGTTTGTACGCTTTGATCTGTACGTACATGATGGGTAAACATCATGTCCACGGCCCAGCCTTTGTTTTTGACAGTCTGGGCCTCTGAGACTCTCAGACCCTATTGATGGGAAAACTCTAGTTCCCTTTGCCAGGATAATCTCACATAATGGACCATGGTGGTCTCTGTCAAGCACCTACTAATTCTGTGTCCAAACATGGGCTTGTTCACTCAACAACCACCTAGAGTTCTACCCACAGAGACCACAACTCCCCAGCCTCGGAGTTTCAGAAGGAAAGGGTGTTCCTCTTTTTGCAATCAGATAAAACTTCACAGTTGAGCTGGTTGGTGCATTGGCCTCTTCCACAGAGCTCTAGTCCTCACTGGGTCAAGCCTGCCCAACACAGATGTTTCTTTAGGCCTTGGTACTGAGTGTGAAAGCCCCACCTATTACCACCTGCCACCCTTCCAAGCCCTCTATGTGAAGAGTGGGCTGTTCTGGGTGGTTTCCTGCATCCTTCCCCAGGTAGGACCTTCCCCACTTCACCAAGGGCTCTATATGGCCTCATATTACACTCGTGAGCAATATGGACTGTGGAAGAGTGTGGACTGTGTGTCCTTCCTGAGCTTCTCCTGTGAGAGCGACTGTAGCCACAGTGGTCTTGCGCACCCCTTATGTCCTCTTAGGAGAGGTGGCTGAAACCACAAAATACACAGAGAAGCACTTAGGAGACCTTGGTGTTAGCAGGGCTGGCAGCAGCCACCTCTGCCAAGCCTTCTCTCACTGTCCACACACTAAGGCCCCAAGCATCCCTCTCCAGTCTCACCTGTTACACCGTATGCACTGGTGGGCTCTGTCAAATGCAGGCCGGGTAGATTACTGAATCCCAGGCATGGCCCACCTTGCCACCTTCAAAAAGCCCAGGCACAAACCACACAGACAAGATGGGATTGGCTCAACAAAAACGTGGTGCCCACCATGTTTGCCAGATGTTGAGCTCAAGGGTAAAGGATGGTCCCTTGCGGACACTGTGGCAGAAGCTTCGTGGTATTGTAGCTCCCCAGAGAGCTGATCATGCAAGCAGTTTGGTGGCGTGCAGGGACTCCTACACTTGCCAGTCTGCAAAATGTAGTTTACTCTTGGTAGCCAATGCCACAAAATAACTGACTGACAACTATGGGAAAAAAAACCAAAACCAAACCAAACCAAACAAAACAAAACAAAAAAAAAACCAACCAAACAAACAAAAAAACCCTCCTGTACCCCAGATCCCACACTAGTGGCCACAGATCCAAAGGGGACACAGGAATGGGGAAGACCACTTCCCTCACCAACAGAATACCAGCCACAGAGCACTCAAGCTGCACATGTGCCCCCTCCCTTGGAAGACCCCAGGACTCACCCTCAGCCAGAGAGTGTAGCCAGGAACACCACTCAGAGTAGATGTAGTAGAGTTTCATTTCTGCCACAGAAATCCAGACAGGACGTCTGTGTGCCATGGTGTGTGACATGCTACCTGGCATGTCTACTGTGCTCCCCAGCCACCCGGAGCACCTGACTGTACTCGCCAATCACATGAAGAGTGTCCAGGCTCTTACTTTCATTCTGCCATTAACCAGGATGGAGCACTATAAGGTAATTGCTCTCACAAGACTAACATCCCCTCCTCACTCCACCCTGCATATTTACACAGGGATTCCAGGCTGAGGCAGCAGGCAAGCAGCATTGGGAAAAGAACAATCAAGCCATTCTTGCCAGCTTGAGGCACAGGGACTAAACCGGGGACAACTTCCATTTACAGTGATGGACAAAAAGGAGTTACCATTCCCAGGGCAGGGAGGCAAGTGGAGTCAACAAGGTATACCAGAAAGAGGTTAGAGGGGTCCTTTGTTGTCCAAAGGAGAGGCTGCTGCAGCAAGATGAACTTTGTTCCTTATAGAAAAGGAACAGACAAAGGTATATGTATGTGGTGGGGGAGTCTATCTGGCCCCTTCCTTTCTCCAGCATTTCATTCAATATTAGAGGCTTCGTATACAAAGAATAGCCCCATCCAGAGCGTAGACAGCACTGGTATCAGAGTGCATGCTCACACAGCCAATCTAGGGTCAGGACCTGAAGAGGTGCAGGTAGATGAAGCTTCAGTGGAAAGAGGGGCATTTGGAAATCTGACTTCTCTGCCCAGTGATCGAGGCACGGATGGACTCCTCAACCTAAGCAGAAGTATACAGTGACACCTTATTACTTAGAGACTTTAAATCTAGTGACTGGCAGTCCCCACCACTCAGATGTCAGGGACACTATTTCCCCAAGGCTAGCAAATGCACACTGAGGGCAATGCAGGGTCTGGGTAGGTGTATGCTGTTACTTCCATATTCCTCAAGAGCTGAGAATCTACAGGCACCCCAAAGACCCACAGAGACCTAGATCCAAGAGACCCCAAAAAGAGTCTGCAGAGACCCCAGCGCAGGTGGGATGGGTTTCCAGGCCTCTCCATCCTGACATTGTCTTCAGTCTAAGCAAAGTGGTAGCCAATGGCCTGATGAACTCAGGAGCTGGCCACAAGATCCATCTGAACACTAGCTGAACTGACAGTGTCCAAATCTAGTTTCTGCAAAATTACTCCCTTCAACCAAGTTGCCTAAAATTTTAAAAATGATAACAACCCCAGATTTCCCCAGATCAGGAAACGGCTTCTTACAAACAAGTTCTAGGAGCACTGTGAGGAAATGTCTTTCACCAGGGTTTCTCCTGTGAACAAAAGCCCTATAAATCAAAAGGGAGGCCCCTCCCACCTCAGCCCCCTCCCAGCCCTCTGCAAGCTTGCTTTAGAGTTAGAGAGACAGGACAGGATGGCCACGCCCTTCTGCTGGTTATAACTTCTGATGCATGGAAACCTGGAGTGCGGATGTAAATGCCGTGGGCAGGACCATGGCACCAGTGGCCCAGTCTCACACTGTATGTTCCCACTTGGAATAATATGTCTGTATTCTACAAACATGGTGGCTCCTGGGCTGAGCCAGGAGAAGCTTCAGCTCAGTGGCCTGTATGTCCGGTGTAGGAAGGTCATCTGCATCATAGTGACCAGCTGGGACATATGTGGCTCTGGCCTGCAGTGGAGGCTCTCCTAGCCAGCAAGCCTGAACCACAGTGTGACGCTGGAAAGAATCTCACTGAACACACGTTTTAATACTTCTAGCTGGCTGCTGTGGAACATCAACCTAAGGGCAGTAATTTTTCCTAAAGAAAGAAAAAAATTCCAAATGTGGTATTCACTGAGAATTCTTACAAATCTATATAAACAGGCTTCTCCCAAAATTCTTTACAGAACAGTTTTCCTTTGCACCTGACCTTCTCTCCACTCTCCCTCTCATTTTAGGTACTGGAAGGTCAAAATCAAGTACAGGAATGATCAACATAATCCAAATGCCAAAAAAAAAAATCTTTGTGGTATTTTTGCATGTGTGGTGTGCAAGTGTGACATGTACATGTGCTCTGTGATCTTTGTGGTATTTTTGCATGTGTGGTGTGCAGTGTGACATGTACATGTGCTCTCTGTGATCTTTGTGGTATTTTTGTATGTGTGGTATGCAGTGTGACATGTACATGTGTTCCTGTATGATCTTTGTGGTATTTTTGCATGTGTGGTGTGCAGTGTGACATGTGATTGGTTCTGCCCACAAGGCTCACCAATGCCATCCAGCCTAGCTAGGAGGCTTGCTGCTGGGACCTCAGGTGCTAGCATTACAGGTAGACACCATACCTGCCTGGCTTTTCCATGGGTTCTGGGAATCCAACTTCTGGACCTTGTCCTTGTTCAGCTGAACCATCTTCAAGGTCGTAGTCCTTTGCTGACTTAACTGATCCTGACTGTTTAAACTGTCTGTGACAACCTCAAGCACGTTTTTGTAGAGAGACAGCTTTTCTAGGCTTAACTGAAATATGGTCCCAGACACAGCAGAGTAGAGGGGACACCTGCACTGTGGGATTTGGTTTCGTTTTTGAGTTTCTCAGTGAAGGCTGACAGTCAGGAGATCAACCCTAACTTCAGAGTGAGCTGATGACACTCCACTTGTGGCTTATCAGAAAATCATAACCTTCAGCCACACTTTTTTTTTCCCACACTCTCATTTACCACAGGGAAGAGGTGTGGGAAGGCTGACTGACTCATGATCTACCTTAAACCCGACTTTTGTCAATATTCAGCCCAGTGAAAGCAGTGGCAGTGCTTGGAGGGTCTGCATGACGGCTAGAGACCAGCACAGGCTGAATGAACAGCTGTACAAGGCGGGGGTAGAGGCCACACCCACCCAGGCCACGAGGTGTCACAGAACCCGAGTGTCCACTGTGTCCTGTCACCACTCAGGTGATGGGTAATGTTTAAGTGTCAAGAGGCTGCGCTCTCTGGTGGTCTGCCCTGGGTGGGGCTCCTGACCTTAGCTGCAGCTCAGCACTGGTTCAGGGAAAGGGGAGGACAAATAGGTCGTCACTCAGACTTACCGAGCTTGTGAAGGGCGGCACCACAGCCAGATGATGGCGCCTATTCAGTATCAAAGAGACTCTTCCCCAAACCAAAACTGTGATGCCGGGGCCCAGGGCCACAAGCTGCCACTGTGCCTTCTCCGCTGTACGGTGCTTACAGGGCATCTCAATTGTTCCATTCTTCACCAAAAAGCACCAACCGAAGAGGACCCCATAGTGCTTTAATGGGGGTGGCTGGCAGAGCTTCCCTCCCACACCTCAGCGTCTGCACACTGCCCAGGTGAGCACCTGTGTCTCTGGCCCTCCTCCATGGGACTTGCCTTTCTGATCTAGGATCACATCAAGGCTGCTGCCATGGTTCAAGGTTGCTACATGAAGTGAAATGTTGTCCCCAGTCTCCAGTAAACAGTCCCCCATGGACTTCTTTGATGAGAGCCCTAGCTCGCCCAACTCCTTTGCCTGTCCAGACTGCCCACCTCTCAGATCCCATCTTTACCTTTTGATCCTTACATGCTGTCCCTGTCACCTGTCTTTCTCATATCCCCAACTCTGTGGTCAACAACCCTAGCCACAATGGCACATCTGATGATACAGGTAGATAACCACAAACCCCTAGAAAGGCTCCATGTTCAAAAAGCCATGTCACTTGGAGAAATGGACTCCGGGGCTAACTGCCTGCTCAGGTGCTCAGCGTGAACAAGCAAGCTTTTGGCTGTTTGAACTGCTACAGACCTGAGAGCTGCAGAGTGAGCTGTACCTGCTCCCAGCTGCACCTGTCAGAGCCATTTTGCTGCACTGAGCTGCACCTGCCTGAGCTGCACCTGCCTGAGCCGCACCTGCCAGAGCTGCACCTGTCTAAGATGCTCTTGTACCAGGAGGGAGCTCATCAGACAGACTCCACTGAGACAAAGATAGGGCAACAGAGCCAGGAGGGCACCCAAAAATGGATGCCGACACCATCAGCAGCCAAACCAGACAGGTAGCACTGGTAGCCCAGGGACAGGGAGTGACGTCTGAGTGATCTCGAACCTGGCACAAAACATCCCACTTTGTGCAGGAGTACTTTGGGGCCTCCATCTTGGACAGTCTCCCCACATCAGTGTTTTTGGACTGCAAAGGAGGGGAGGGCTGGTAATGGGGCATTGAGCACACTGGCACGCCACCTGCAGGGGCCAGGATTAGCTCAGCCTCTGGCATCCCCGGTCCTGCTGGGCAGATATCGGGGACTAGGGACCTGGTACCTGAACCTGGGTTATCTGTGCCAATTCAGCAGGGCTTGGCCTGACCCACCATGTTAGGGGTACTTTCCATACCCACACAGGAGGGCAAGGGCCCTCTTCTGCCCTGCTGTGCCCATGCTGCATTATCAGGAACCCTCAGGAGCTGCATCCTGGAGTGGAGGAGGGGCTGAGCTTTAGATTATGGATCCCTAAATGGCTGCCCGCCCCCCACCTTCTGCAGCCTGAGGTGCCAACAGGCCAGCTCCTGGTGAGTTGCTTACTCTTACCCCAGCTTATGCAAATCTAAGGAGGATACTAGAAGGCACCGGACCTTTGCACCAGACCTTTATGTCCACAGGGGGACTATACCCAGGAAATTACACCCTGATACCCTAAGGATGCTTACATAAGCCTGAGGTCAGAGGTCACTGCTACCCCCAATTTCCTGCAACCTCCCCATATCCAGGCTCCTGGAGGCAGAGAGTCTTGTGTTGTCTGCCAGGATCAGAAATCAGCTGCAAGACACCTCTCTAGCTCCAGCAACTGGAATGTTCCCACTTCTCTGGATGCTAATTTGTAAAACATTAGTCTGAGATTGAGAATTGAAATGGGCTGAACAAGTGTGCTGCTCAGAAGAGAAACTGCACTGGGGTTGGGTGGAGGTGGGCTATAGCTACTATGAAGACAGGACTGGTGGGGACTTGGAGTGACGAATGTCCACCCAGGAACATGCTCTTCTGGCCCTCCCGGCTGCATCATGGTCATGTCTTCACTGTGTGCCCAGGGCTCCCAAAACTACACCTTCTGAGCCAGGTCCTCAGACCAGAAGACAAAAGAAGTTCAGAAATGAGGCTGATGAAGCTCAACTCCACACCCAGACGGTCTTCACTTTGAGCCAGGATGCCTACCAGATGTTTTTAAGGGCCCTGCAAACATTGCTCATTCTATTTTGAAATGTTGAATCATCACAAGGAAGTGGGGACATTTGTCCTAAGTCCCCAAGGAAGTGCCATTCCTTTTGACTCACCTGGCTTGTGGCGCCCTGGTGCTCCCCGACGCTTCCTTGGTAGTGACCAGAACCGCCGCACAGCACCCCGGGATGCACCCTTTTCTGCCATTGAGTTGCCCTCCTGAGGTCTGAATCTCTGAGAAGCAGAGTCCCAGTGAGTCTTCGGAACCAGTTCACTTGTTAGCCCAAAGAGCCCTGGAATCTTCACTAGGGCAGTGAAGCTGGAGGTACCAGCGACCTGCGGGACACACCTGGGTGCTGAGCAGTCACGAGAAACAGGTGCTAGCGTCCCCAGTGACCTTGCGTTTTACCAAGTCATGAGAAAGAATGGAGTCAAATGGCCTCCTGGATTCCCATTGTCCTTCTCAGTCCCCAAGCCACAGGCTCCACACTCTGCTCTTCTCTCAGATGGTGGAAGAGAAGACAGCGATGTCACTCCTGCGGAGACCAAGTGGGAATGGCTGCGCCTGTCCATCTGTGTGTGAGCTCTGGTCACTTCCTTCCTTAGACAGGGCTGTGCACACAGAGCTGCAAATGCCAGGGAGTTGCTCAGGCCAGAAAACACCTTCCAGGCTTCAGGAAGTCTCAAGTTCAAACAAACAACTACAAACCAGGAGGAAGGGAGGGACTGGCTGCTGGCTTTCTGAAATAAATCGGGAACTTTCCCAGTGTGCTGTCCAGCCCTCCACAGAGGAAACAGTGAGGCGCCTGGCTTGGCAAGGATACTTTCCATGAGATACACTGAACCTCCCAAGCCCATGGCTGCTGACCTCTGCCCTGGTGCCCACAGAAGCTTTGGAGGGAAAGTGAGGGGACAGCATCGTGGTTTCCAGTAGCAGCTGAGTTGGGTGCAACCTCCTGGTTCCATGGGCCCTGCACATCCTGGCGCTTTAGATCTTCGTGTCTGATTCTCCAGGCACTTCATTTGGGCACTGGTTTAACCATGATAACACAAGCATGCCAAACAATTAAGTGTGTTTATTGCCAGTCCAGACACAGGAGACAGTGGCAAGGGTCGGAGTCAGGTGGGTTCCTGAAAGACCTGTGCCACAGCCCTCTGGCCCTCAAAAGTCCACATGAGGAACAGTGTCTCATTTGGGGCGGAGTGGTGCTTCTTTGGCCTCCATTTTCTGTGAATGCGCTCAGGGTTGGGTGCACACAGACCCGCTCACCACCTGTCCTCCTACTGGGGTTCAGGGGATAAGGGGCATCCACCTGTAAGAGGAAGCTGAGGTGCTCACTGTCAGTATCCCATGACATGGGGCTTCTATCCAGAGGTCTCTTGTTAGACCTACACTTCTGAGTATGTCAGACGAGCCAGCCAGGCAGGCTTGAGGAGCCACAGCCCCCCC
>CAJQZJ010033015.1:8230527-8284429 GCA_907164525.1 Lophiomys imhausi | reverse complement strand
CCACAGCCCTCTGGCCCTCAAAAGTCCACATGAGGAACAGTGTCTCACTGAGAACCACCACAGACAGGAAGAAGAAGGTACATGTATTATGGCACCTCAAGGGCCCAAGTCTCCTCTGATGAAGTCTCTTTAGCACACACAGAAACCACCATAGCAGTTAGATGTGATAGCCCAGCCCTGGTACCTCTCTCCACACTTCCTTCCCCTAGGCCAGAGTTCCAGTACCACATGGTGCACTCTGTGGATCTGGGTTAGGAGCCTAGCAGCTGAGTAGGGCAGAGCCTGCACACCTGCAGGTTCCCATTCAATGCTAATACTATCCCCATCAAGTGTGGCTGGTTCAAGTCTGTCATCTCACGTGTTTGTAAAATGTCATTAAAACATTTTTCAAGAACCTGTCTTGAGCTGGGCATGGTGGCACACACTTTTAATCCCAGCACTTGGCAGAGTTCAAGAATTCAAGGATACCCTGGTCTACAGAGTGAGTCCAGGACAGCCAGGCTACACAAAGAAACCTTGTCTCAAAAAACAGAACCTGGGCTAGGTTATGGTCCTCATCCACAACCTCCTCATTTCTCGTACATGATGCAACCTCCTGGTCCTGAGACAGTGGACAGGAGTGGTATACCGTAAGGCTTGCAATCACAGTACTAAGGAAGATGGGAGGTGGACACAGGTGGATCCACTCAACAGCCCACATAACCTAATCAGTAAGCCCCTTTGAGAGCCCCTGTCTCAAAAAACAACGTAAACAGCTCTCAGTGGACAACAACTGAGCTTGCCCTCTGACCTCCACATGTAACACACACACAGGCACTCGTGCACACATGTGCAGACACCTGCAAACATGCACACACTCACACACATGCATATAAACAGCACACACACATGCATACATGTACACACATGCACAGACAGCACACAACACGCAACACACACACATGTACACACACAGCACACACTTGTGCACACAGCACACACACATGTGCACACATGCACACGCACATAGGGAGTGGTACAGCTAAGGGTTCAGTGCTTTGCCTGCTATGTATGGTTCAATGTCCAGCACTGTAAAACAAACAAACAAACCTCCAAAGATGAAGTGCCCTTACAGGATGAAGTCCTATGTGTGGCACGGGTTCCCCACCTAGTCTAGTATCCTGTCAACAATACCATTAATGAGATTTACCGCTGGTTCTTTCCTTCAGTGGATTAAACAGGACAGCTATGTGGCTTCCCTCTGAAGTTGAGAAACTGGATTTTACGCTTTGAGGACTGACTTTAACAGCATTATTAAGGAAGTAGAGGGAAACCCAGAGCATTTGCTGAAAAGCCAATTTAGATACACAAGAGCCACTGAATTTCTGTGACTTACAAAAAAAAAAATTGGCGGGATTGTGTTTCCCAACTGACTGCTTCAAACTTTTTTAAATGACTCCTCCCAGCTATTCCATTTCCTCCTAACATTTGTGAATCTCTTGGGGTTTCAATGAGGACAGAGGATCTGTTGAGGCAAACAGAAGTCCTTGCTTTACGGTCTCTTTTGAGAGCTGTGTGCTGAACTCCAGCCCAAGCACTGTGTGCCCGAGGCCCTGGGAACTCCTACCACAGGGTGGCGCTGCTGCTGTCGGCCAGTTGACCACCTTCCACAATGGGCCGCACGGGCCCAGATGGTCAGCGGCCACAGGGTGCAGTAGGGTTGGCATGTGGCTGCCCTGCTCAAACAGAGAAAGAGCAGATTACCATTGCAGGTGGGAGTGGGCAGGATTTCTACAAACCCACACACAGACCCTCCTGTCTGCAACGCGCAGAGCATCTTTTAGACTCCCTGTGGTAGGAGTTTATTAAAACCAATTGTGAGAATGTTTTTGTTTAATCCCAGGCGGGCTGCTTAAGACACAGGTATAAAGTATTAAAGGTCTCCTGAGCTCGCAGGGTCATGGCTTAACCAGCTGAGCAGTTTAACTCTGAGGACTTGGGAAAGAGGAATAAAGAGCCAGAGCCTGAGGAGAAGGGGGCTATAAAGAGAAAAGAGAGGAGCTTCACAAAGAAGTAAAAGAGAATGGGCTTTACAAAGAAGAGTAAAGAGGCTCTACAAAGAAGTAGGAGAAAGCTCCTCAAAGAAGAGAAAGGGCTACAAGGTGAAAGAGGTTGCTGCTCTCCCAGTTGCTGGTGCTCCCCCAAACTGCTGCTTGTTCTTCCTGCTGCTGTCTCCTGGTTTGCTGGACTTCTAATGAGACTGGTGTTACCCCCAAAGACCCCAATGGCCCTGATCATCATGAAGTAGCTGAAAGAGACCTATGTCCCTTCTCCCTCTAGCCTTCTCTCTCACCTAGGGTTGGGGACTGAAGGGAATGAGGGGTGGAAGGGAGGTGGAGGGATTAAGCACAATACATTAGGTCCAGTAAAATAAAGTGTATAATTAAGTATAATAATAGCCACCTGCTACAAGTGGCGCCCAGACATAGGGCAAGACATATTGGATAATTTAAAAACTTCATGTACACCTCCCCTTTGATGACTGTGCGACATACCAGTCATCCCTGGGTGTCCCCAGAGAGGGGGCTTATGGACCCCAAAGACGTCAAAGCCCACGATGCTTATGTCCCTCGCAGTGATGTCATGTGTGCACAGAACGTCCTTCCATGTAGCTAGATCCAACTCTAGGTTACATATCATGCCTCATATTTCCCAATTCCCACCCTGACTGCTTCTCTATGTGTCACTTGGATCGCTGGGGACAGGAAGATATATATTCCTTCATTCCCAGAAGACCCCACAGCTCAACATGCATGGTCCTATTTCAGGTAGGTATTCCTTTGCCAACAGTCAAAGAACATTTAAAATCTACTTTTAGGAAGAAGGAAGGCTTCCTATATGGATGCCCAGGGTTCAGTTGACCATTTAGGCCTCAGTACTGTGTCTATCACTAACACACAGCCCCAACACAGCAAAGCACAGATCCATGTGATCTCCTGCTTCCAACTCTGGGCAGCTGAGAGGTCTGTCTCATTCTGAACCAGGCTATCACTGGAAAAACAGTATATATAGGTCTTGGTATGAGCCATTGTAACAGCCAGTCACTGGGGGTCTTCACACATACCTTTATTCTGTGAATAAGGGACAGCTTAAGTATTTCATCAACTAACTTCATATTTACTCTTTACATTCTCCCTTACAAGATATTACAGTTAAGATATGTTGATCTAGGGCTGCAGAGATGGCTCAAGGGTTAAGAGCACCTGTTGCTCCTCCAGTTGACTAGGGTTTGATTCCCAGCACACACATGGCAGCTCACAACCGCCTGTGACTCCAGTTCCAGCAGATCCTGAACACCTTCTTCTGGCCTCCTTGGGCACCAGGCATGTGATACACACACACATACACAAAGGTAGAAACATCACTGTAAAATAAATTAATAACAATAATTTAAAAAGATATTTCAGTCTTTGTTGTCCTAAAATGTTGCTATCCATATCCTCATACTTTATGGTAGCAGCATTTAGTGTTAAGTTTTTTCTCTTTTTTATTCCATTTAATGTATTTTCTTTTGTGTGTTCATGCATGCGTATGTGCGTGTATGTGTGTATGTATGTATGTATGTATGTGTGTGCATGTGTGTATGTATGTACGTGTATGTGCATGTATGTGTGAACATGTATGTATGTATGTGTGTGTGCATGTGTGTGCCTATGTGCACACATGTTGAAGCCACAGGAGGATGTCTTACTCTATCATTCTCCACTGTACTGCTTTTTGGCAGGGTCTCTCACTGAGCCTGAAGCTCCCCTGATGGTGATGGCCAGGCAGCTCCTGGGATCTCCGGGTCTCCACCCTGCATTATTGGGGTTATAGGCATGTGTTGCACATCTGGTTTTTTCTGTGGGTGCCGAGGATTTGAACTCAGGCCCCCATGCTCACACAGCAAGTGCTCTTACTTGCTGAAGCATCTCCCCAAACCCACATGCTATGTATCTTTTATGTGACCTGCAGGTAGCGTGGACTGACTTATAGCCAGTTAATCCATCATGGCCTTACAACCAAATGGTTACTATGCATGGGTGGTCAGGAAAATGGATAGATGCTATAGGAAGTATTTCATGGGGGAGGAATAAATACCAAGTTGCTACTTGGCCAGCCAGAACACCTCTTCCTTATCTGTGACACATTGCTTTCCCCCTTTATATGTGGGTCTATTCTGTAAAGTAACCCAGGAAAACCACAACCTTTCCAAGAAGATAACTGGACAAGAAGTCCCTTTCACAGTGGCTGAGCCTGTGACAGAGTCACCACAAACTGTGATGGATGGCTCTTCTGAGTCCTTAGAGTAAGTACCCAGACAGTTGAAAGGCTCATTCTACTCAACTACCCTGCATCCCAAGGACAAATGTCGTGAGCAAGAGGCAGCACCAAGGAGGAGGAGACAGCCCAGTTAGCAGGCCCGAAGATCCGAGTCGACCCCCAAAATCCACACGACAAAGCTGGGTGCAGTGGGGCAAACTTGAAATCCCAGCACTGGGTGGCAGAGGTTGGTGGACTCACTGGCTTGGTGAAATCCTCCAGCTCCAGGACAAGGACAGATCCTGTCTCAAGAAACAAGGTGAATGGCGCTGAAAAAAAACAGCACCTGAAGTTATCCTCTGGACTCCACACACACGTGTACCTGTACACATGAACATACAAGTATACACACACACACACACACACACACACAGAGAGAGAGAGAGAGAGAGAGAGAGAGAGAGAGAGAGAGAGAGAGTGCAGGCAGAACTAATGACATGCCCTTGTTTTCCAGAAATTCTGCCCAGGCTCTATCACTGTGGGGACGAATGTTGGGCAAAGATAAAACAGCCCCGTGTTGCAGAGTACTATCCTCCAAACAAATTAACCATCCATCCACAGCTGTGACTGTCCACAAGCAACACTCAGCAACACTCAGAATCAGGCCTGTTGACACTCTCTCCCGGAGGCGGGGTATGGAGAGGATGACTGGGCTCTCCTCTGGGAATGGAGTTCTCTCTCACACCTCTCCGCTACCTGCAATCTGCTCTAACTGAACGTTGTGGTTAAATGATGGAGGTTAATGTCTATGCAACACTATGAGGGAAGGTAGCAGTTCTGGAAAGAAACTTCCCAGTGACATGGCTGCTTGGGGTCACACACACTCCTATAAATGACCGACCTGTCGCGCTGTTTAATACATGTTACAGACTCACTGGGACTTTGATGGAACTGTGCTTTGGTCTGTTATTGGCGTTCTATCTTGGGGTAGTACGTCTTTATTTGCATCTCCCCCCCAAAAGTTCACACAACAGATAGTTTCTGGTATCTAAGCTGAGTGCTTGCTCATCCCCCACCTAGTGCACAGTCTTAACCTCTGAAATATTAGGAATCCAGGTCTGGATTCCAGTGTTGGCTTTCTAACTCATACATTTGGGAAGATGTTAATTTCTTAGAACTATAATGCTCACCCTTGAGCTCTAAAATAATCAAAAAAGACAGTACATTTTGCTTCCCTGTGTGTTCTATATGCAAAGCCTGACACATCAGCTCCCTGAAGAGCCAAGTATATAATTCACACACCATACATGTGCACTAGCGTGGATGCGGCTCTTCCCTTCCCTGGACTGCAGACATCCAGGATCCCCTGGGAGCAGAATGGAGCTCAGTGGAAGTCTGTCACACTGCTCTAACATGACATATAGCTGCTAAAGCTGTAAATTACAACCCTGTAATGTTGCCCTTTTAGTAAATGAGAAGGCAGCATGTTGGCAGGAATGTGAGTGTATGAGAGCTCTCTTCTAGGCATCCCTGCACAAGCCGTAGCTTTGGAAGACACGGGCCTAGGTGAGACAGGGCATAGAGCAACAGGCACCACAGATCACTGAGAAGAACAAAGAGCCGCTTCCTTTGGTCACATGGTCTGGGGCAGTGGTAAGTGACACTGCATAGCTACACACAGAACAGCCAGAACAAGACATGCCGTGGTGGGGGAGGGGGGGAGATCATCCCTGAACTGCCAGCAGAAGAAACAGAGTCCTTATAAAGGAAGAGAAGGGATCCCAGTGGAGAAAAGATGCACTGGACAGGCAGCAGCATCACCACAGTCCAGAGAGGGCAGAGTGACAGGGACAGATCAAGACATTGACAGTTCTGGAGCCTAGCTGTCCTGGTGCCAGCCTGGGACATGGAGGCAGAAGCAGGCTACAGGGCTCCATCAAGACAAAGGTTTCTCCAGCAAAGATATAGGGAGGTAAATGCCCCTCTACAGAGACTCCCACGGGAGCAGGTACCACACATTACAGATGAGCATGCCCTACCATCTTCATCACAAGCCACTTTGCATGTGTCTCAGCCCACTCTGTATATATCTGGGCATTCAGCCTGATCCTCTACCTACCCTCATGTCTATCCAACATCTGCCAAGAAACTTCAAGTATCAGGTCCACCACACAAAGCTTGCTCACCTTCCATTTCAGCCTTCTCCACAGAGGAGTGACAGAAATGGCTATTAAGTCTCACCTCCCCGGCATCTAGTCAGAAAACACTACACTATCATGGATGTGAGTTTCTCCAGAGAAGCAATTAAGGCAGACAGACAGACAGACATAAACACACACACACACACAACTCAGATGTCATTATGGTAATGACCCTGAGTCAAACACTTCCAAATGGTTGAATAAGCAGTTGAAAGCTTAAGTTTAGTTCCTAGGCTCTGGTGAGCTTGGTGCAGGTGACGGTTGGGGCAGAATGGAGATCAGATGTTTGCATCACAGAGGGTGGAGTCAGACAGGCTCACCAATGTCCCCTATCACCCATGTTCTGAGGCAAGTCAATGACTTGCTAATTAAATGTAACTAGTTAAAATGGCTAAAAGTTTTTTAGTTTCAGCATTGAAACTCAGGTTGTATGAAAACATGTCATAACTTACCTTGTGCTGTTTTGCATGTAATCTCATCTCCGTCTAGCCTGATAGATCTGTCTGTCCATCCATCCACCTATCCATCCACCCACTCATATAGCAATCTACCCTCTTATTCACCACACATCCGCTCACCATCCACCCATCCTTATGCACAACCTTCCATTCACACATCCACCCATCCCTCTACCCACGTGTGTCCACACACCCACATGTGTATCCATATACCCACATGTGTCCACACACCCACCATTCACACATCTGTCCATCTATATATCATCCACCTGTCTGTCCCTCCCTCTATTTATGTCCTTCTACACATCCACCCACCCGCCACTCATCCATCCTTTCTTCCACCCAGTATCTATTCACATGTGATCTACGTTTCCACCCACCCACCAATTCTCTTACCAGTTCAGTCACTCACACATCTGTCCATCCACCCCTTAGCCATCCATCCATGAGAGCACCTTCACTCAGTATGGCTGAAGAAGGAGGGGTTGGATTGAAAGACTCATCTGCTATAGCAGTTTTCCAAGTGTGAATCCTGGGCCAGCACTATCTTCATCATCTGGGAATTTTAAAGTGAAAACTCTCAATGCTGCACTGCCTTTCTTAGTCAAAAGCTCCGGAGTGGCTTGTGTTTGTTCTACCCAGCCCTTCAAGTGACCTGGGAACCCCTCTAGCTGGAACATCAAGGAGCATTCAACTGAGTTCCCACCATTTCTACCCTAAATGTTTCTTGTTTTTTACCACATACTGCAAATCTAAAGAGAAAACCAAAACAGATGAAAATGCTGGAAAGGAGCCCAAGTACCCAGAAGGCTTCTGGTGTTGGAAAGTATCCAGCGTTGGTACAAAGGTCAGGTTCAGGAGTACACATGAATGCTCAAGGTCAAACAGTACAGATCCTGGGTAGTAGAAATCATGCCCTGTGTGTCCAGGGAAGAAAGTCCTGAGTCATGGGGTGAAATATGCAAATCTGAAGGGAGCACACAGCAGCATGGCCCAAACAGCACAGGCTTCCCACTTGCCTGTGAGCTCAGGAAAGAGCCGCAGAAGGTCAGGTGATGTGCAGCTCTAGGGACAGCCTGTGCCTCAGCCCTCAGCTCTAATCCATGCCCTTCTTCTAAGCAGCTTCACCAGTTTCTAGACCAAGCTCCCAGAACTATCTATCCACTCCCGGCCATGACCTTAACATGATTCTGGAGCCTGAACAACCCTATGACTTGAGCTATATTCTATTAGATGGGACTCTTGAGGACATGCTCAGAATGTAAACCCTAAGTGATAACTATGACATAGACTTATCCCACTTCCTTACAGGGATGGACGAAAGCACCTGCATGGTTTGTGCACAACTCTTGTCCCCTTTGCGTGACATATAGTCTCTAATCTTTCTAACCCACCTACTGAGTGCTATAACATGGCTAAAGACTGGGTTATGGTGGGAAGAGGCTAGTGTACATGAGAGGCAGAAAGGGTGCCAGTGTGGGCAACAACATCCTCCCCACCACTGAACAATGGGATGCTCATAAGAGAGGGTTCTGTCAACCATATCTTCGGGTCTGAGTGAAACCTGCAGCCCTAGTCCTGCAGCAGCATCAGAGGGCAAGGGCTGGCAGCTGCTGCTTCCAATGAGACAACAGTGGCCAGCAGGGCCAAGCATCTGAGGATGCTTGGATAAAGGCATTCAGTGAGCATCCAGCCCAGGCCTTGCTCCTCCCGGAGTCTTTTCACAACTTAAAGGACACATGCTGTGTCCTTCAGAGCCCATGAAGAAGCCTCTATCTAACCCAGGGATGACATCACTGGTGGAGCAGTTCCCACTCATGACCCCCCACTCCAGCCAAGCACAGGTGGGAAGAGCAGCAAGTCCCACTCCTGGGAAGGTGGGCAGCTCCACAGGGCTCTGTACTCTTCCAGACCTTGCCCAAGCAACACCCAGACAAATGGGCCACATCTCTAAGAGGAAGGGGACAGATGGCATCAACAGCTTTCTTTTCTTTTCGCCCATTTATAATAAACAACAGATTCTATTGCAAAACCAGCATTATAAAGCAAACGTCTATACAAGTGTCAGGGAGGTCACCCGCTTGATGTTTATGCTGGTTCAGTCATTTAATACACAGAGGGGATGGGTGCCACACCCAACCTAGACAACGAATGAAATTTTAATCCCTCAGGAAAATATTATTTAGAAAACTAGATAATGACACATATCATATAACACATGGCAAAAACAGCAACTTACTTTTAATGGCAGACCACTATTTCCTCTCCATGTCGGAGAAAACTAGGCAGTGGTACCTGATTCTGCAGCGGCAGGAACCATCAGTTCCACTGACAGGGGGCCAACAGCAAGATACACCCTGCCACCTCTGAGGGGCCAAAACCTTCAGAAGTCTGCAGCTGTCCCTCCCGGCTTATTTTAAAGAACCAATTAACCCTGAAAATGAATGTCTAATTACACTAGTCTCCCTCTTTTTAACCTATATTATTTTCAACCATTTTCTTTATGGTTGGACAGTGCATGGTGAGGATTTTCCCCATAAATGAACATCTGTTGCTTCCCAACCCTATGCCATGTCTGAAGGGCCTGGGCTTGGACCATGGGCCATTCTGGGCTCCTAAGTCCAGGGCCACTGCAGCAAATGAGGTGATGTTCCCAAGCAGGCTTGCAGACTCTCAGACAGACAAATGGCTCCGCACACAAACCTTCATCTCTTAGAAAGCCAGTGGCACTGATTTGTAATTCTCTAAATGCTGTAGCAAAATAGAATCACATTGTCAATCCACACAGCCTATCAGTTATTAGAAAATGCTCATCACGTCTGTCTTTTCTGTTACCAGTGCTAGGAGAAAGTAAATGAAGGTGGTTATATAGCCATTAGATGTAATTATCTACAATTCGACAAATGATGTCAGGCTTAAGAATATATAATTAAGACCAGCGGCTCCTCCTACCAGTGTTCTTGGAAACCGCGTTTAATCTCTGCACCATTTCTTCTAGGGCCATCTCTTCATTTCTCAGCCAAAACCTCATCCTCCGGTTCAACAAAACCGATCCCCAGAAGATCGTCCTCGGCTGCACCAGAGGTGTTGTCGGGTGGGGCTGAGCAGTGGGGAGGGGGCGCAGCTGGAGCAGGGAGGGGGCTGTGGCGTTTTCCTTGGCTTCCCAGGATTGGTCTCCCGCGCCACAGGGAGGGGGGCGCTTTGCGCTGATGGGGGGCGGGGGGCGCTAGGCGGAAGCGGAAGCACTGAGCTTGACGGGCATGTCACCAACCCGCACCTGGGAGTCATGCCTGTGCACCACCTGAGCACCTAGGAGGCTAGTTTGCATCAAAAGGGCATCTGGAAGCCCCGCGCTACCCAGGCAGGCGCACAGTTCCGCCCTCGTCCTCCCCCTACCCACTCCCTAGGGCTTGCGTCCTCCGGAGTTGGAAATAGCTACAGCAGGGACGCAATCCCAAACCACCCAAAGAACACCAAGCCTTAGCCCAGTGCTCCCTTTGCTTCCTGCCCCAGGCCCCCTTTACCTCCTGCCGCTGCAGGGCAGGTGCAGAGACCACAGCAGCCCGGAGCACGCTCTCCACGAGGCCTCATGCCCAGGTCCGAGGGAGTCGGTGGGTAGCTGGGGGAGGATTTGACTCTCCCTGAAAGGGCATTGCCAGTCCTAAGACGCAGGTCTGCGGGAAGGAAGCTCAGCTGCAGGCTCAGGGCTCTCTAACCTCGCCATGTTTGGCAGAGAGCCACACTGTGCATCTGACACCACCAGCTCCACTGATTCCGGTTGCTGGTGCACAGGATACTGTTGCAATGCATAGGGTGGTGAACACCAGCCTCTCCGGCTGCTGGCCACCTTTTTGTTGTTTGCTAGGACAGGTAGCACGCTTCCTTAAAAGAAAGAGTACTTTAGAAGAGATGCCCACTCCGTACAGGGCTGGGGAAGTTCAATACTGAGAGCGTGCATTGACACTGTGCTTCATGCCAACAGGACGAGGGCCTCCGCACTGTGGTTTTCAATAACACATATGTACACTAGGACCACAGACTCCAATAACGTGTGTGTCAGCACCATGGTGTGCAACAACACAGATGTGCACCAACATGTATATATCTACCAGTCTTACGGTGGCCAACATGTGTGTACCAACATGCTGTGCATGCAGTTACACACATGTACACCAAGACCAGTACATGTATCAGTACCACAATGCCCAATGTATGTGCTCCAACCTCATGGTTCCCTAAACTGGGTGCACAATGACCACAGTGTCCAACATGCATTCATCAGTAGCTGTACCCATTTCCAGTGACACTGGTGTGTGCCCTAAGACCACAGCTTCCAACAACATCCGTGTGCACACCAGCACGGAAAAAGTATGCACCAGGGTGCCATTTCTTTCTTTTTTTTTAAGATTTATTTATTATGTATACAATGGTCTGTCTGCATGTATGCTTGCAGGCCAGAGGAGAGCGCCAGATCTCATTTTGGATGGTTGGGAGCCACCATGTGGTTGCTGGGAATTGAACTCAGGACCTCCGGAAAAGCAGTCAGTGCTCTTAACCACTGAGCCATCTCTCCAGCCCCAGGGTGCCATTTCTACAGTGCATATGTTGGGTTCATGTGTGGTGACCCTTGTCACAGAGGTAAAGACAAACTATCAGATGCCCCAATATTTGTCCTCAGAACTCAGGGCCTAGAAGGTAAAGATCTATAAAATAATCATCACACTGATATATAAAGCCCCCAAATCAATGTGTGATAACCACACATAGATATAAGACAGTAAGAAATTAATGCTTTTCTGAAAATCAACCTCACCCCCAAATACAAGCAGTGTCTTTGGTTTTAAATAATCTCATGAATCAAAGGAAGAGAGGACTTCAAAGGTAGGCGGAGGATGCAGCAACTCCATGTGGACAAGCAAACCCAGGCTATCCAATGCTGAAGCATCCCATGCTGTCCCCATGGTCCCAGGAGCCAGGTCAGTTAACACTTGGTTATCTGTGTCACCTGAAAACCACCACTCTGGAAGGATTTGAACCTGTACCCTTCAGCTCCAGAATCTTCACTGTTCACCCCTCCCCCATGGAAGGTGATGCCTCAAGCCTGAGAGAAGAATGGTCACCGGGGCAAGTGGTGAAATGTAGGCCCTGTCTTCCTACAGGTTTCTTTCCTCATAGTCCATCTGTCCTGCAGAGACAGACCTATGTCTTTCTAGGCATGCTCCTGAGTAGCCTAAGCTTCCTTGGGGCAGAACCCAGCAGTCTCATGGCCCAGTGTGTCACCTGGATCTGGCTTGTTATGTACACTCTCATATAGGCCCATCTGGTCCACAATCTGAGAAACATTATTCCATCAGTGTTTGCCTAACCTGTTCTAACTGTCCTGCTGACATCTGTGGGGCACCTCGATGTCCCAACGGCCTTCTCAGAAACACACATGGTAAGAACTGCCTCCATTCTCCAGGTGACTGGGACGCAGTGTGTTTGTCTCCCTATCTCGCACTAAGGAACCTGCACTTTGCCCACAGATGGGGCAGGAATGTAGAAGAAAAAGCTACTTGCTTGGAGCCACAGAGTGACAACGCAGAAGCAGGATGACAGCCTTGTGTCCCCACCTCCACCTCATCTCATTGGCCTCCTATGGCTGAGATGAGTCTTCAACCTTACAGTCTTTACCCTTTCCTCTTCAGTGATGTCTGATCCCTTGTGTTGGTGTGGATCATGAACTTGGCAGGTTGTAGAGTTATCTGGGTGACAAGCCTCTGGGTGTTCTTTGAGGGAGTTTCTAGATTGGGCTAATTAAGGTAGGAAGATGCACCCCCCTTAACTGTGGGCAGTGCTGTTCCATGAGCTGGGGTCCTGGACCACATAAAAAGGAGAAAAGAGTTCACCAGCTATACACATCTCTCTCTGCTTTCTGACAGATACAGGGTAACGAGCAGCCTTCAGCTCCTGCCACCTTAAGGAGGGATTGTACCCTCCAACTATGAGCCAAAAATAAACCTTTTTTTTTTTTCATTAAGTTGGTTTTGTCAGGTACTTTGTTACAGCTACAAAAAAGTAGCTGAATTCCCAGAATAGCATCAGCTTAGAACAGACGCAGCACCCAATGTGGCCACACCAGAAGCAGCAGACATCATCTAGAGAGAACCACACTGAACCCGCAAACATGAAGGACTTCTGAAAACCACCTAGTGAACCCAAGCCCTCAATAGACCACAAGAGCAGGACTACTTAATTATATATACCTCTTGTCTCCATCTAACCCTTACTGTTTAAAACCTAAAGCTCAAGTTGGTACCCCAGAGACAGATACAGAGTTCCTGAACCCCTTATCTGCTCCTCTTCCCAATGTGACCACTATTATTCATCTCTTTAATGGGCATTTTGAGATGGGTGGCTGAGCCTAGCTTGTTGGTATGCAAGAGCCGGTTTTATTTTTTGTTTGTTTGTTTGTTTTTGAGACTTTTCTTTGTGTAGCCCTGGCTGTCCTGGACTCACTTTATAGACCAGGCTGGCCATGAACTCACAGAGATCTGCCTGCCTCTGCTTCCCAAGTGCTGGGATGTGGCCATTACAGACAATTTTAAACTGCCATGTGGGTGCTGAGATTTGAACCTGGGTCCTTTGAAAGAACAGACAGACAGTGCTCTTAACGGCTGAGCCATCTCTCCAGCCCAGAACCTGCTTTTTTTTTTTAAAGCAGTATTTATTTATTTTATGTGTATGGGTGTTTGATCTGCAAATAAGTCTGTTCTTGCTGTGTGTGTACTTGATACCTACAGAGGTCAGAAGAGGGTGTCGGTCCCCTAGGACTAGGATTTAAGAGGGTTGTAAGCTGCCCTGTGGGTTCTGGGAGTCAAACCGTCTTTTGGAAGAGCAGCTGGTGCTTTTACCCTGGAGCCATCTCTCCAGCCTCAAGTCCTGGCTTATGCTCTAAACCTCCCAAAAAAGATACACAGTATTGTCTCCCATTGGGGCAAGATTCAGATTCTGACCTAGAACCAAGTCTTTGTCTCTAGGACCTTGCCTAGGAATCTGGGTTGAAATGATCTCTGGTAGTTCCAGCAGTTGCCCAGGTCACGAGGTAAGCCCCACCCCCAGCAGCTCCAAGAAGAATCAGGGACCCAGGTGCTGGCCTCTTTCTTTCTCACTACCTAGCTTGTGGGACAAAGGGGCCCAGGGGAGCAACTCAACCCCAGGCCAGGCCCCAGGAGGGAGACTGATGCTGTAAGGCTACACCTGGATACCAGTCTTTCCCTAGCAACCATTCTGCAAGATCAGCTACAGGAGAGAAAGAGGGAGTAGGGCAGACCTGAAGGACCCACCCCTTCTTAGGTGGAGCTATAGGAGGGCAGGGCTAGGGCACAAAAGCACACAAGCATTTCCTGCCCTCCAAGGAGGAAAGACTCCCCAAATGGACCCAGGGACATCAGAGTCATCACCTGCTTGAGAGGGGACAGTCAGATCCCTGGAGCATATTGGCCAGCCAGACTGGCATGGACCTCACACATGTGAACACCCATCCAAGTACACACATGCCCACCAGTTACAGACAAAGGTTGTGGCTATTTTTTTTTTTTGAGACAGGGTTTTTTTTTGTGTAGCCCTGGCTATCCAGGAACTCACTCTGTAGACCAGGCTGGCCTTGAACTCACAGAGATCCACCTGCCTCTGCATCCTTAGTTCTGGGATTAAAGGCGTGCGCCACCACACCTGGCCATTACAGACAGTTTCGAACTGCCATGTGGGTGCTGGGATTTGAACCCAGGTTCTTTGGAAAAACAGCCAATGCTCTTAACCACTGAGCCATCTCTGTAGCCCCTGGTTGTGGCTATTTTTAAAGTTTCTGGAATATGCTGGGGGGGTCTGAGAAAGTGTTCCCCCAAGGTAAAAGTTCCTTTAGGGTAAATCACCACAGCTCTGAGGGAGGCTGTTTTGTGAATCAGTAACTCTTTGTTGCAGTTCGTGTATCTTTAAGTCTAGCTCTTCCAATCTCTCTTAACTGTGAGATGGATGAGGATTTTTTAACCTTGAGAAGTGGGGAGGGACTTTGGGGAGTGAATGTGTTCTATTGGTTGAGACTGAGACGCTTACAATGCCCTATTTACATGGGGAGAGTTCCCAGGGGCTGGGTAAATGACCAGCTGCCTGTGGTCTCCTGATGGGAGGTCACTCCAACACAGGTCATGGAAAAGGGAGGGAGTTGTTCGACACCTGCCATTCTCAGGATGAGGTGTGACACCTCAAATTTGAGATTTCTGGGGTTTGAACATGCTGCCAAATCCTCTGGAGGCACATCCCAACAGGGGTGGGGTGGTTGCTGAAGCTCTTTGTCCTTCTTCCCAGTGTGGCCATATAGAATAAGTCTCTTTTTCTGCCTTTAAAATTAATTTGGTTCTTTTAAATAGCTTATTGAGGATAGATGGCCACACCTGATTTGCTGGGGCACAGGTGGTGGCATGGTAGTTGCTTGTTGACACGCAGACAGCAGGCAGACACAGGGAGCCACAGAATCCCACAGTGTCCCACAGAAGGTGTTCAGATCAGACTGTGGTGCTCTAAGCCACTCCATACTGACTGAAACAATGGATTCAGGCTGTCCCTTGCCTTGAGTAACTAACTCCACTTGGCTACATTCTGAGTGCAAATGCAGAGGCAGGGTGATCTCCCCCCACTGTGCAGGTAGACACCACCAATTGCCCAACACCAGTTATGCAACAGGCTGATGTGTACTGAGAATTTTGGTGTCTCCTACTTATGTGGAATATATTTTTGTTTTAATCCCAGGTGTTAGATATGGGGCTGCTTCAGTTTGTTCACAGCCTTTAATGATGATTGTCTCATGCTCTAGCAGGGGCATGGTTTTGCCAGCTGCAGATAGTTTAATTCTGAGGACTCTAGAGAGGGAATAAGTGCCAGAGCCTACAGAGGGACAAGAGATTCTTCTCAGAAGAAGTGGGCTGCTGCTCTCCTTGCTGCTGCCCCTAGTTGCTGCCGGTTTGTCTTCCTGCTGCTATATTTGCTGTTGCTGGATTGCTGGATATCATGACAACAAAGATTGGACTAGCCCCAAGGAACAGGGTGACCTAATCATCAGGAAGTAGTCTAAAGAGATCTCTGCCCCCTTTCCCCTCTAACCTTTCTCTCTTACCTAGGGTTGGGGGGTTGGAAGGGTTTAGGGTGGGTAAGGGTTGGAAGGGAGGAAGAAGTATAAGAACCCAAATAAAATAAACAGATAAGCCAACACTGATGCATAGTTTACTCCTAAGACTGAAAAGGTACCGCTGTAAACTTACCAAAGTAGCCTGGGACCATATGAACTCACAGAAACTGGATCATCGGGAAAACCAGGCCGGGAACTTACTGATCACACCAGACTGGGGAAGGGTGCAACACCTTAGGAAGAGAAGGATGTGGGCTGGAGAGATGGCTCAGAGGTTAAGAACACTGGCTGTTCTTCCAAAGGTCCTGAGTTCAATTCCCAGCAACCACATGGTGGCTCACAACCATCTACGATGAGATTTGGTGCCCTCTTCTTTTTTTGTTTTTTTTTTTGGTTTTTCGAGACAGGGTTTCTCTGTGTATCCTTGGCTGTCCTGGACTCACTTTGTAGACCAGGCTGGCCTCGAACTCACAGTGATCCGCCTGCCTCTGCCTCCCAAGTGCTGGGATTAAAGGCATGCGCCACCACCGCCCGGCTTGGTGCCCTCTTTTGGAGTGAATATATATACGTAGGCAGAACACTGTATACACAATAAATAAATAAATCTTAAAAAAAAAAAAGGATGTGCAACCTTGGGATGGAGATGGCCTGACAAGTCTGTTGTCTGATGTGGTATGTGCATCCAGGGGCTGCCACAGAGAACTTCTGTCTCTGGGGCTCCTCAGCTGAGTCCTCATTGCTCTGTCTAACCACCAATCCAGATCCAGGCCTATGTCTTGCCTCTGCAGTCTCCATGGTTCTGCATCTTGCTGGACTCCACCCTGAACAACATCTACCCAGCAACCCTGGGACAACCCTGTGAGCCTCCTCCAGCCTCCTCACCTGGGTTCCTTGGTATCATACCTCACCACATGCAGTAACTACATCTCTACCAACCCTGCTGCTGCCTCCAGTAAGGTCTGTTGAAAATCCCTTTACACTTTTGTCCCATAGCCATTCTGTAACATATGCAATTACTGTGTGGTGTATAATGGGTGATCCGAGTACCAGAACTTAAGAGTAGAATGAAAGAGCCTGCATTTGTCTTAGCCAGCTATGAAGGGGAATCAGGACTACTTGGCAGATTGCAGCCAAACTGACCTAGCTTGTGAGTTTACTGCTACTCAATACATGCTAACACTGAAGAAAGACACAGCGGTGTCCATTTGTGTTTCCTTCATGGTGCACTCACAACAGGGGTGTTGGATGGGGCTCATTGGGAGGCTTACATGGCTCCTAACTCCCACAGTCCCAGCACCCCCAAGAAAGGCTCACGGGTAAGAACAGATGTGAGCTTGACTCCCATAAGGACCATTTGCCTCATGAGGGAGGGAGATGCTCACACCAGCCAGATGTGGTGGGAACCACGTGACAAGGTAAGGTTATGTGGCCACCTCTGCAGCATTTTGGCAGAGTGGCCCTGGGGACACGAGGTGGTCAAGCAGAGGACTTGTGCAGCTAAGGAGGCCCCTGCCACAACCAGAGCCCTTTGGATACACTTTAAGCCACCAGCCCAGAGGTTTTAACCCACAGCCACAGTGGTCCCCATGTCACCCCGGGGATATTCAGCGGAGGCTAAGGAAAAGGGTGTCCCATACTCAGTCTGGAGCCCAGCTTCCCTGAGGCTGTGGTGTCTCACCCTGGCCACCCTGCCATCTTCTTCCTGGGGTTCTGCTGTCCATGGAGCTATCGGCCATTTTGTCAATCTCTCCCTTGCAGGACCACATCTTGCAGCTGCAGTATCTTATCTGCAGGTCAGGTGACATGTACAGCTCAACACTGTTTCCAGGAATACAGTTCCACACAAAGAGAACACAGGGCGGCAGGCTGGCACTTGGGGCTGCCACAGGTACCGGGACCCACTTTTCCTGGTAGTGGGGGATTTGCTGGCCACCTCCTAGACACCCCTGACGTTTCTCTAACTTTTCTGGGTTACCTGAGTGAGGTTATTTCTGTCACATTGGAGGGTGCAGTGCAGAGCTGTCTGGGGGACCTCAGCCTATACTTATCTAAGTGTTAGGCTACTGAACAGCCCCCAGAAGATGTCAGTCACCATGGTCTGTTCCCACTCTACCCTCATGTACTCCAGGACTTATCACCAAATGTCCCTCAAGCACTCCTGGGAATCTTAGGAGGGAGAATGAGAGTGGTCTGTGCACCAGGAGGGTCTGTCCAGGGGTGAGGGGCACAGCTGGATTCTTCCTGCTCTCTAGGATCTCACTTCAAAGCAAGGTGAAGACAAAGGTTCAAATTCCGAGTCCAGAAAATGTCTCAGTGTTGAGGGTGGCAAGCAGCATGGGGACTCCAGTTCTACCCAGTACCATGGCAAAGGCTTCCGTCACCCACTCTGGAGAGCTCATGAGTGTGATTAGAATGCAAGCCTCCAGTGAAGAGGACTAGTCACTGCCCAGGTGGACATGCCCCAGCCCACAAGCCCAGCAGGAACAAGTGGCCAGCTCTGGGCAGAGTATCTGTTCATGTGCCAGGCTTAAAAGCTGGGCTGGCTGGATGCCAGGTCTGGGAACTGCAATGCAGCTACCGATCCAAGCCCCTCACAGAGGGGGACTCTGATACTGGGCAGGATATGCAGACCTCCAGGGAGACATCACCACCTTACTAGATGACAAATCCATAAGCTTGTGCCTATCCGTGTTTGAGTGCCTATACATGCATTGTAGGTGAATTTGTGTATCCCTGCATTCCTGCAAATACGTGTGTGTGTGTGTGTGTGTGTATGAGAAGAGCTGGGAAGAGAGAGAAACATGGATCTGTTACCACCTTGTCCCTCTGGCTTCTGAGCCTAGGCTGAGGCAAGTTGCTGGGGTTGGAGATTTGAAGTTTTTACATGAACAGGCTTGAGCTTTATGAACTAAATTGAAGGCACTTCCAGGACCTCAAATAGCAGACAAACTATGGGACCAAGAAAACAAAAAACTCTATTACAACTCCCAGTGCATCTGGCAATGAGGATCAGAGGCTCAGTGTCTCAACAGCAGAGGGACGTGGGGCAGAGGCAAAGGCTTACTGGACAGCACAGGAGGTCCACACACTCTCCTCGCCAGCCCCACTTGCCTGGACTAGAAGCTGCTGCTTTTTAAGCATCTGTTATGGAATTCAGGAAACAGACAATTCCCTTAGCAGTGAGGTGGGGTTGGGCTAAGTTCCTCTCTTGAATCCTGAGAGGAAGGCAAATGTCCTTGCTCTAGTCCTGGCATGGATTCCATGGAGCAAGACCTCAATGCAAGAGTTATTGTTCTTGAGGACTGTCACAGGTCATATACCAGGTCATTTGTGACCTCAACTGGATTGGGACAAGATTGTATCACAGGACATAGCACCCAAAACTAGAGAGACAAGCAGCCACAGTATGCAGGAATGAGATGGGGGATGTTGCCTCAGGAAAGGGAGGCCTTTAGTTCTGCCCCAGCCTGTGGAACTGCCAAAGAGGGGAGCATGAGAGAACAATGTTGGTACCCCTTGTGTAAGCCAGGACAGTAGGAGGAGAAGCTAGGACCAACCCCAGTCACCTTAAAAAGTGTCCCAGGCGCTGTGTACTCTGAGGAGGCATGGTCCCTCGTGTTCAAGAGTGACTCTTCATGCCAATCTGGTCCCAGCCTGAGCATTTGTCCTGGGGAGACCAAGCACTCACTCCAGCACAGAGGGCGCCTGGCTGCCATGTGCTTTAGAGCTGCCATGCATATCCAGTTCATTTCGGCATGAGTCCTGACAGAGGGAGTGGCTACATTATTCTGAGTCTGTTCTTTTAGGCTCTGCTTTATGTGAGCTGGCTGACAGGTTTCACCTGCCTTTAGAAAGTTCCTTGGGAGTTGTATGCAGGTGTCTCATGAAGTCATAGCCAGGGACCAGCAGGCAGGGACAATGGATCCAGGCACTCCAGGGTAGGGAAGGATGTAGAGAGCTGCGATGTGCCGCGCCCTAAAGATGGCGCCGGTTTCCGCCTTCCACCAGCCCGATGGTGAGCGCTCTCGGTGGTAAACAAGTCCACATTTGGCTAAGACTGCTGATCTGGCTTGCTTCCGCATACGTGGGCCTCTAAGATAGCACTACGTGGCCTTACTTGATTGGCTGTTCACTTAGTATTTAGCCTGTGGGTTGGGTCTGCCCGGGCATTCGGAAGACTGTTTTCAAGGGACCTGAATAAACTGGTGGAGAAGAGCTTTTGCGAGTTGCGTCATCCTTGCTGGTCGAAGGGGACGCGACAAGTGGTGGCCTGTACGGGGACCCAAAAAAGACTCAGAACTCCTGCAGTCAGGGGCAGCGCGCTGGTAAGTTCCTGAGATAAATTGGGACAATAAAGTTTCACGGAAATAGTGAACACAAGGTAAAGTTTCGCGGAGATAGCGAACAAAAGGTAAAGTTTCGCGGAGATAGTGAACAAACAGTAAAGTTTCGCGGAGATAGCGAACAAAAGGTAAAGTTTCACGGAGATAGCGAACAAAAGGTAAAGTTTCGCGGAGATTGCGAACAAAAGGTAAAGTTTCGCGGGGAAATTGCGAACCGAAAGTAAATTTTTAATCATGGGATCGTCTCAGTCACATCCAATTTTTCTGGCTCTTCAGGAGCTACTTTTAGCTAGGAATTTGAAACTTAACATTGCCTAACAAAGGGGAAGTGAATGGCAATCTAACCAAGGTTATTCAGGATCTCCTGGAGCCTTTCTCAGACTTCGTGGCTATAATGGTTGAAGCAGCTGGAGGGGTATTTGGAGACCCTGATTTGGCAATACCCTTAATTAAACAACTTGTGTATGAGCAATGTACAAAGGAGTGTAAAGCAGCTATCACCCCTTATAAGAACAAGGGGTTGGAAGCCTGGATGCCTCAGTGCAGACTGCTGCTACCTTAAATAATTTGTCAGCCAATATAGCCATGGCCTTGGATGCATTGTGGCAGGTGGCCCAGATTGGCTGTGAGTGGAAAATGACTGGTTTGTGTGTGACCTCTGTGCCATATCAAAATTACACTGTAGCTGCAAATTTGTCTAAGCAACTCTCTCAGTATCTTACAGGAAATTGGTCTGGCGAGTTTGATAAGCTGATGCAGAATCTGAGAACTGCCATCGTGCATGTGAATTCCACCCGGGTTGATGTCTCTGTTGCTGAAGGACTGTCAACATGGATCCTCCGAGCCATGAATCATCTGAAGGAATGGGCGGGAATGGGTGCCCTAGGAGGCATGCTCTTCCTAGTCAGTTTCATTGCCCTATGGTGTATCTGTAAGATGAGGATTTCACAGAGGAGAAGTAATGCCATGCTGGTGCAAGCCTTTGCTGCCTTGGAGGCTAGACAGCCACAAGCTTGGTTGACTGTCCTAAAGGACTAAGCTATCATCACGCTCAGGATGCGAGGCTAAGCAGTGCACTTGGGGTCAGCTTCTAGCGACTTCAAGAAGGGCATGTTTGATTGCATATGGGTTGGTATCCTAGTTTCCCATCTCTGAGAAAAAGATACCGGACGGTTATGGCACCAGACTGGTTGGCTACTGGGTGTGGGGTCATTACAATGTCCTTTACATACATATCAAAGATCAGATGCTTGATATATCTACTAGGGATCCTCAACAGACTGCCACCAATCCTTTTGATTTATGGCTTTTGTGTGGAGCAAATGGTAGCTATATGGATTTGGGACCTATACTTATGCTTGGGGGAAGAATTTATCAAAGAGGTAGTTTTTCCCTAGGGTCCGCTACCAATCTGGATTTTTCTACTGGTGGTGGCTCTGGTACTTGGAAATCTTTGTTTCATTCTTACCGCAATAAGACCTTTTCAGCTTTGCCAGTATGTCTATGGCCTCCTTTTCTGTGGATTGTAAGTAATGGGAGTGCATCCTTGGGTGAAGAAAAGTTAGTATGCACTCCGGGCACATGTTTTTATGCCCTATGCTGGAATGCCACAGCCTTTCCTGTGGCTGTGGTGACTAGAATGCCTCGATATGTACCAGTTCCTGTAGAGGCTCCTAATACCATGATGCTATTCAGGTAAAGAGATTTTGGCATCACTGCAGCTATTGTTACTGCCATCACTATTGCTGCTGTGGGAGCTACTGCCTCAGCTATTGCCTTGTCTAGTTCTATACAGACTGCCAATGCCCTGAATAACATCTCAGCCACTGTGGCACAGGCATTGGATACCCAGACCTCTATGAATTCTCATCTCAAAGGAGGCCTTATGATAGTTAATCAACGCATAGATTTAATACAAGAACAGATTGATTCTCTTTGGCAACTAGCACAATTGGGGTGTGAGTGGAAAATGCAAGGTTTGTGTGTTACTTCCATGCAGTATCAAAATTTTACAAAGGCTGCTAATCTGTCTAGACAATTGTCAAAGTTCCTCTTACAGGATTGGTGGGCTGAATTTGAAAATTTGATGAGAGAGCTGAGAGCGACAATCGTCCACATCAATTCCACTCGGGTGGATCTGAGCCTGGCTACTGGCTTGACTTCCTGGATACAGATGGCTATGGATCATCTTAAGGAGTGGGCGGGCGTAGGCTCTTTGGCGATACTGAAGATACTAGCCTGTCTGGTTTGCCTATGGTGCATCTACAAAATGAGAGCCACACAAAAGCGTAATGCAGCCATGATTATACAAGCCCTTGTCGCCATTGAGGTGGGCCAGTCTCCTCAGGCATGGCTCGCTGCCGTGAAGCCTTAAATCTTCACTGAGCATCGTCCCTGCCCACTGAGGTATTCGTTCCACGGATATTGGGGTCTGGCAAGTCAATGACGGAGTTGACGGGTAAGTCTCGGCCACCTAAGACAGGGCAGTCCCGAGTGGGGAGGCTGACCCAGAGACGGGTAAGAGTTTGAGCACCGCCCTCCTACAGGCTCAGGCCCACCGTGAGATCCCCAGATAGGGGGATTACGAAGCCTTTCCAGGGACTTCTACCAACTTTAGAAAAAATAAAAAAGGGGGAACTGTAGAGAGCTGCGATGTGCAGCGCCCTAAAGATGGCGCCGGTTTCCGCCTTCCACCAGCCCGACGGTGAGCGCTCTCGGTGGTAAACAAGTCCATATTTGGCTAAGACCGCTGATCTGGCTTGCTTCCGCATACGTGGGCCTCTAAGATAGCACTACGTGGCTTTACTTGATTGGCTGTTCACTTAGTATTTAGCCTGTGGGTTGGGTCTGCCCGGGCATTCGGAAGACTGTTTTCAAGGGACCTCAATAAACTGCTGGAGAAGAGTTTTTGCGAGTTGCGTCATCCTTGCTGGTCGAGGGGGACGCGACAGAAGGATAGGGAGTGAAGTGGACTTTAGTTTCCTTGACAGTCTGAAGTCCTTACACCATCTCCATCTTGCAGCCCAAGCCTTGCAGTCCACAGGGTCACCTGTGGTGGTGAACAAGAGGCTGGCCAGTAACAGCTGCCCCATGGCATTTGGTTAATGGAGGACCAGTAGAACTATTAAGGCCTGAAGACATCCACTTAGATCCTGTGAGTTGCCACAGATGGGATTCAGTTAGGGGTCTCTCACTGGGAGACTGCTATGGATTATCTGGAGACCAATGTCGTCTCTGTCTACCAGAGAGAAGCAAGTGGTTCTGAGGCGAGGGGATGGGAAGACAAGGTGGAGGTCAGCTGTGGGGTTCCAAGTCAAAAGAACAGCTGGACCAAGTACGGCTGGGTTTCCACTGAGGTTTCCCATGAGGGACTAACCCTGCCCACCTCTTGAGCTTGGGACTTTCTGGAGCCCCCAGAATGGCCAGGTAGCAAGCTTGCACTGTTGTGGCCGCTGTGTCACAATGCTTTGTTAGAGCAGCAGCTGGAATTAATACCCCATGGAGGTGGATACTGAAGGCTGTCCTGTAGAAGCAGCTGCTGCCCCCCCCTGAGGAGACTAGGACCACCCCCATCCAAGGCTCAACAAAGCAACCAGAATGGCCCATTTGAGAAAGGGAGGTAGGATGCAGAATTAAGAGGGCCCTTGACAGGGTTACAAAAGGTACCTCTAAGGGAGGGATGGGGGCTCCTAGCACTAGCCGTAGACCATGAAGTGGTTCCCCTGTACACACGAGAGAGCCAAGGCATTGAAGGACTCCCCAGACAAAACCACACAGCCATGCAGACAGAATGCAGCCCGCCCCCCCTCCCCCACAAAGGACAGGAGCCTATGTGTCTCGTCTAATACCCTAGAGCTGGCTTCCAGGACTCACCAGGGTGCAGGAGGGCTGAGCCGCAGCACCATGCTCTAAGTGAAACAGGGCCTTGGCGAACTGTGGAGCGCTGCATGAGTGAGTAGTTATGAGCTACAAGGAAGAACTAGCAGAACCTGCCAACAGATACTTTGCCTTTGTCCAAGAAGGGGATGGAATATCCACTTAATGGTGGGAAAACAAAACCAAGAAGACAAACCAGCCAGGGCTGGAGACTTGCAGCAGTGAGGAGCCATGGAACAATGGGCAGCTTCCTCATAGTCTGTTGTTCTGGGCGCATGCCTTGGAAAACACCCCCCCGCCCAATCAGGATGGCTTGCTCACCTCACTGCAGGAGCAAAGAACATTGTGTTCTCAAGAAGGGATAGCCCAGGAGAGAGGAAGCCCCCAGCACAAGAGCTGCTGCCAGGGGAGTAGGGACAGTGTGCTGTCCTAACAAAGGACGTGCTGATGTCACAGCGCATCTAAGAAATTCTGATGAGGGATCCAGATGCTTGTGTACATATTTAACTGACACACTGACTTCCCAGGCACAGGGGTGGGGGAAGCCACTCGGAAGGAGTGGAAGTGAGGAGGGTGATTCTAACACTGTCCATGCTGGGGAGAAGAAACACAAGTAACATTCCCAACATAGAACCCATGAAATGGAGGCTCTGCCTGGTCACCTGCATTGATTTCATAAAGTCAATTATGGCTCACATTTGCCCTAACCTGAGCCATAAACCCAGCCTGGCAGGTGTGTGCATTGGCATGATGAACCTGTCCACTGACTCTAAAGGTCTCGAGACAGCCGAGGCCTCCATCCGGAGATGGACTGCAGAGAAGACTCAGTGTCCACAGCCCCCACCCAGTCAGCAAGACCTTGCAGAAAGGAAGTTTCAATAGATCTCTAGGCTGTCTTGGGACTAGAGAGCAGAAAGAGGAATGCTCCCACAGAAAGCATGGAGGCTCACAAGGGGAGTGGTATAGCCCTAGCTTCTTCCCAGAGGGGGTGAAATGTGGGGTGCACAGGGTTTGTGTGGATCAGACCTGAAGTACGGGAAAGAAGAGCTGAAGTGGGAAATCATGATGTGAGTTGGTGCGTGGCTGGCCTGGGTGGGCTAGGGGGAAGGGCGTAGCCAAGGTGCTGTCTAGGGCACTGCGTAGGCATCCTGTAGATATGATTAGATTAAAGTCTTGGGGAATTAGAGTAAAGCAGATGACCCTCCAGAGTATGGGGGTCCTCATCAACCCCCTTGAAGGCCAAAAGACAAACACTGAAGTCCCCCCAAAGTCAGGGGAATTCTGCCTCCAAGTGCCATGCAGAATCCCTGCCTCAGTTTCCTGACTTCCTGGGCCACATAGTGTATAAGCTGAAGGGAACAAGCACATGAATGCAGGGGTACTACCCAGGCATCTCTGAGTTTCACTTTAAAAATGCTGGCTGACAGGCCTGGAGAGAGACCACATGGATATACAGGTCTTCATTGGCTGCCAAGTGGTAACACATTGAGAGAAAACTACTAAGGAGGTGAAACTCCAGAAAGATGGTAGCCATGGCTCACAGATGTTCATATTGGAGGGGTTTAGAAACCACAGTTGATGAATGGGAAGGAATCTGAGGAAAGTCTAACAGAGTCATTTAGCTTATGTTTATCCTTCATGACACACAGAACGAATGACAAAACTGTGCCAAGAAAATCAATCAAGGCTTGCTGAGTATAAGATAAAAACCCTAAGTGATCAGAGAAGATGAAGCCACTCCTTGAGTTTCTCCACGCATTCTCCTATGTGAACGTGTGTGTGACTGTGCCAATGCAGAACTTCAAGCAGCTGCTACATTCAGTGTTTGGTGAGGAAGCCACACCTGCGGGGAGGACAAGATCCCGGACTGGAAGACAAGTGATGCATAAGTCACACAGTGTTTCTACTCCATGGACAAAAAATGTCCAGTCTGAAAACAAGCAGACATGAAGCTAGCTCCAGGTTGCTTTGCTCCACTGGGATCCACAGTGCAGGCATCTGGCTTCAACTCCGACGTAGCACAAAGACTAAGCCAGATCTTGAAATACTCATTGTTCCTTAGCTTCCTGTCCAGAGCTGCAAGCCATGGTCCAGGGCACTTCCATCTCTGTGATTAGAAAGAACTCCCCAGGGCATGTCTGGATGAGGCCAATTAGCTCTTGCTTTACTTCCCTGGGAGGGTGGCCTGCAGAGGGACCTCAGGCACAGGCAGCCAGAACACTGCCCAGCAGGGGTGCAGGGAGATATATTTCTCAGTCACTTCCCATGGGGCAAAGTGCAAGCAGGCCCACACAGGAAGAATCACTCAGGCTGTGAACACAAGGGATCTGATCTGACACTCCTGAAGTGTCGTGTGGAGTGGTGTCATATCCTACACCACAGCAGACAAAGGAGACATTATAGGGGACATTCCAAGTGTGGCCCATGTTAACTGAACTATATTCTTGGTCTGAGGAGAAGAGTGTGGGATTTTAAGATGTAGCTGCAGCTTCCCAGGACTCAATGGGATGCATATACCACTGGAACTCCCAGAAGCCAAGCCCATCTGTATCCAGTGTCCCTTGGATGGACATCTGTCTGTGGAAGCCACAGCCACAGTTCAGTAGAAGAGGGGCCAACCCCAGATGAAAAGCAGGTAGTTGTTCTTACAACACACCTCCGACAGGCTGGAGCGACCACCCCTGGTAGGAGCCACTCACTGCCCATCAGAGTCACTTGCCCAGGTACCAGCTCCTTATGGCCACAGGGACCAGGGGCTCCACAAAGCTATGTGGTATTGGCCATGAATGTTCTAAGTGTATGTACTGGTGCACTTGCAGACCAACAGCTAACATCTTTAAAGAGTGATATGCCCCAGCAAGATGGTTCAGCAGAGAAAGGCTTCTTCTGTCAAGCCTGACACTCCAATTCAGTCCCTGGGATGGAACCCACGTGATGGAAGGAGAAAATGGACTCATTAAATTTGTACCCCGACCTCCACACATGATGCTGACAGCTCTGAACTATTCTCTGGGGAAGAGCGGCACCCTTTGGACCAGCGGCTCTCAACCTTCCTGATGCTGCGACCCTTTAATATAGTTCTTCATGTTGTGGTGAGCCCCAACCATAAGATTATTTTCATTGCAACTTCATAACTGTAATTTTGATACTGTTATGAATTTATGTCAATGCTTGATATGCAGCATATCTGATATTCGACCTGCATGGGGTCGTGACCCATGGGTTGAGAACCTCCCTTCCTCAGTGGTGGCTGAGCCTGGGTTCTCATCCCAGCTCAGCCTCCTGTTAGGAAGACAAGCCTTAAGGAGCCTGCCTCTCTCTGCCTCAGCTGCCCACCCTGTGTACAGGGGGATTGCAAAATGCTCATTGGGCTCTTTTAAGGGTTAAATAGATCTGCACCGTGTACCAGCTCTCTAGCATTTTAAGGGAGGGAAGGCTTGTTTGGGCTCACAGTTTCAGAGGGTCCAAGCCTTAGTCACCTAGACCCATTACTTAGCTGACCAAACACCTCACAGTAGCCAGGCAGCAGAGAAGGGGGAAGGTACAGCCCCCAAGGATCCATTCCCTTCAGCCAGATCCCACCTCCTAAGTGTCTGTCACTCCCTGTAGCCCATCGGAACATAAGGACATGAGGTCAGGGCCCTCATGATCAGTCACTTCCCCCCACACATACCTGAACACTGCTACCCTGGCACCAAGCCTTCACCTCACAGCCTTCGGGGAACGCCAAACCATTAAAGTCCCCCAGAACAGCAGCAGCGGGTATCCAGCCAGCACAGCCAACGCCACACAATCCTCAGATGCAGTGTCAATGTGAGATGGGCCACAGAAGCACCCCAAACCCATCTGTGGACCGCTTCTCTTGTTCTTATTTGGCTATATTCTGCGGGGGTAGGTGGGACCCTCAGCACTTGCCTGGCAGGACACATGACTGAGGCTTTGGGATCCATTTCACTGACATGCATGAGCTTTGACATAAGATCTGGTGTATGGAGACCGTGCTGAGTGAAGGGACGACGCCCACCCACGAGGAAGGCCACCTTCTGCACTCCCCAAACACATGTGCTTTCTCTTCCCATCCCACCTTCGATTGCCCACATCCTCTGAGTCTTCTGAGCTACCCCGGTGATACATCATCTACCATGACATCTTTCACAGTCCAGACAGGCTGAGGTCCAACAACACCCAGCAGCAGCAGCATGTGGTCCTGCGTGCCAGCACAGCTGACTTACTCTGACGGTGCTGAGTCCCCAGGGCTCGGGACTCATAGGCCGTTCTCACAGGGATCCAGATGGCCAGCTCCCCAGACAGGCTCCCATGCAATAACCCAACTGTAGACACTCAGGATAGCTCCTCTCCTTGTGCAAAACAGTGAGCAGAAATGCCTGTAGTTTGTAGCACTAGGTGACAATGAACTGCAGGGTCCACAGGAGACAGGAGAGGCCTGAGAACAGCAGCTTTGCAGCATTTTCGCTCCTGAAGAAGGGAAGCTCCATGCGACGGGCAGGGCAGGAGCACTACCTGCTGCCGTCACTGTGAGGCAGGAGTGTCCAGGTGGACAGGAGTCCAGCACTGCATGTCCAGTCTCCCTGCTGATGGGACAGATGTATCAAAATTCAACATGAGAGACAATGGTACCAAGACCGGCTCCGCTCAAGGCAGATATGTAGGTGATCGCACTGCAGGGACGCCTGAGACCTAGCACTTATGTGGAAACTTGATGCTCAGAAAGCCCGAAGACTTACGCACGTACACGCATATGCCAACACATGTGCGCGGACACACACACACACTCGTGTACTCAGGACCTAGAGAGTAGAACTGGGATTCAGGCTGCCATGCCTGTTTCTGTTGCCTCTCTGCCTGTTGTCCCAGACCTCCAGGGGATGTTGCAGGCAGGAGGCTGAGTGTGTGTCTGACAGAGTCTGAAAGACTCAAAATCTGTTTTTTTTTTTTTTTTTTTTTTTTACAGGAAGGCCCTGAGTGACATGTCTGTGATACAGAAGTTGGGGGGAAGGCCCTGAGTGATACAGAGGTGAAGACAGCTGCTGCCCCAGGGAAGGTGGAAACCAGCAGAGTCAAAATAGGGCCAACGTCCCAGGACAGCCAATCTACTGGGTGGCCGGTCTGCAGGAATGAGTCTTCTCTCTCTTTCCAGTCACTGACCTTTGCTTCTGAGGTCACTCAGGAGCTTCTTCCTGTGGTTTTCCTTGCGCCCTTTAATGGGTTCATGATACAGAGCAGGTCCTCAGTTTGACCGTGTGAGGGAAGAGCCTATACCAGTAACCACTTAGGGCACATGGTGACCATGGCCAGCAAGGAGCTCTTCCCTCCTGTGGTTAGCCCCTTAAGAGAGGGGTTACCCATCTACCTACATCATAGAGCCTGGAGGCTGTGGACTCCCAAGGCATTACCTTCTGGATTTCATTAGTTAGAACATTGATCCTCTGCTGGATTCTGATAGAAAGTCAACGTGTAAATAAATATCCTTTCAAATTCATAAAAATCATGCTGAGTCCAAAACAAGGCTGGGGGCAAAAGGTGGAAGATGGTGGCTTACCCCCTACAGTGAACACTCCCCTGGGGGAGAAGGGAGCAAAGCCCTTCTGGGGAGTGAGATAGCCACACCACATCCTCACACTGCTTCAGTAAATTCCGGGAAATATACAACTTCTCCTCAGGAAGAATAATAGGACACTTAAATTTTATTTTATTGCTTGTTTTCAATTTCACTAAGTATGCTCCCAAAACACACAAAGTACCACAAAAGGCAAGGGGAAGGAAAGAGAAGTTACTCAGAGCTGCATTCAGATTGCTCCTTTAGACAAGCCTGGTGTGTGTGACCTGTATGTTTCTTCAAGTGTGAAACTTCTTTTTTTTCTCCCATGAGTGGAAGGGGTAAGCAGCAAAGGAGACAGAATATGTTCAGGATCACACTGGGATTTTCAGAACCTGACACAGGGCAGTTCAGCAGAGCACTGTATCCGGCCACCTGGAAGCCACGGCCTCACACTCTCCATGCTGTCTGCCCCTTCCTTTGCTTTCCTACATTCTGCTTGAACACTTAAAACATTCACTTTAATCTTAGAATTTTATGTAGTCAAGCCTTAACTTGGAAGATATATTTTCAGAGGCCAACATCAAGGTCACTGGAACTGAGTGAACCTGCTTGACAGCTGCTCAAGCTGAAAACCTACACAGCTGGAATCAGTGTTTACTATAAGCCAGTGGAGGCAATGGCTATCTGAAAGAAGTCCCCTGCCTCTTCCCACCTCAGTAAGTCTGTGCAGGACAAGTGCTCCCCAGGTGGTACTTCAGGGAGGGCTTGCTGGCAGAGGGCAGGCCTTGTATGTTTTTCTTAGATAATGACAGATTGATATGCCACTGGAGAGAGGGAGGGAGGGAGAGAGAGAGTCCCCCCAACAGCTCCCCAAACCTCAGCTAAACATCATAACAAATCCCTGGCGTGGAAACAGTGGATGATGGACACAGGACACCCATGGCATCTTGAGCTGTCCTTGGTGGACACTCTCAGCCCCCCTCCATGCCTTCAGCTCCAGGGATCCTAGCTGGGTCTCTATTGTTGCATTGTACAACTGGAAGGATACAGTTGAGTGGAATTCTACAGTGGAGGAGAGTACCCACAGCTCCTTCCTTCTTGTGACTGTCATGCCCTGTATTCTATATGCCCCATGCTCTAACAATCATCCACTGAAAGACATCTGATTTCTTTACAGGTTTTAGTTTTATAGATAAAGCTCATATAAACATCTGCATTTGGGTAATGAAGCATGTCCATCCACCTCTAAAAATGAATCCCGAGTGTGGAGTGTGACCTCTGCCAGGGCTGGGAGACCTGCATGTTTGTTTTTCAAAGTTGCCAGACTATTTTCTTTTTTATTTATTTATTAAATTTATTTATTTATTCAAGTTACATCCTGATCGCAGCCTCCTCCTTCCTCCCTACCCAGTCCCACCTCCCACCTTTTCCCCCATAACAAGGTGGCTTTTATTAATTTTTGTTTTATTATTCACTCTAATTATTTTACCATACTTAATACCTCTACATCCCTTCCAACCCTTGTTCCTTCAAACCCCCCAACAGTAGGAGGGAAAGAAGAAAGGTTAAAGGGAAAAAGGACAGAGTTCTCTGTTAGCTACTTCCTGCTGATTAGGGCCACTTGGGGCCACTAGATTGACTGGTTCTGTTGATCTTCATGTGGAGTTCTTGTCCTCTCCAGATCCCTCTATTCTTCCTCCCTCTCTTCTGCAAGATTCTCAGAGTTCCATTTAATGTATGGTTGTGTGTCTCAGCATCTATTTTGATCTGTTGCTGGGTGGAGTCTCATAAGATAGTTATGCTAGGTTCCTGTCTCTTTGGGTCTGTGGGTTGTAGGATAGTTATCCTGTACTATATGACTAATATCCAGTTATAAGTGAGTACATACCATGTGTATTTCTGGATCTGGGTTACCTCACTCAGGTTGAGCTTTTCTACTTCCATCCATTTGCAAATTGGATGATTTCCTTGTTTCTGATAGCTGAGCGGTATTCCATTGTGTAAATGTACCACAGTTTTTTTTGTTTTATCCATTCTTCAGTTGGAGGACATGTGGGTTGTTTCCAGTTTCTGGCTATTATGAATAAAGCTGCTATGAACACAGTTGAGTCAATGTCCTTGTGGTTTGGAGAATCTTTTAGGTATATTCCCAGGAGTGGTATGGCTGGATCTTGAGGTAGAACTATTCCCAATTTTCTGAGATATTGCCAGATTGATTTCCAAAGTGGCTGTACAAGTTTGTACTCCTACCAGCAATGGAGGAGTGTTCCCCTTTCTCTACATCCTCGTCAACATGTGCTGTTGTCATCTGAGGTTTTGATGGATGTAAGATAGAATCTCAGAGTTGTTTTGAGTTGCATTTCCCTGATGACTAAGGATGTTGAGCATTTCTTCAGGTGCCTCTCAGCCATTAGAGATTCCTTTGTTGTGAATTCTAAGGTTAGCTCTGTACCCCATTTTTTGATTGGATTATTTGTTTTGTTGTTTTAATTTCTTGAGTTTTATATATATATATAAATATATAAATATATATATATATATATATATATATATATTTGAGACAGGGTTTCTCTGTGTATCCTTGACTATCCTGGACTCACTTTGTAGACCAGGCTGACCTTGAACTCACAGAGATCTGCCTGCCTCTGCCTCCTGAGTGATGGGATTAAAGGTGTGCACCATATTAACCCTCTATCAGATGAAGGATTGGTGAAGATCTTTTCCAAATCTGTAGGCTGCTGTTTTGTTCTAATGACAATGTCCTTTTCCTTACAGAAGCTTTTCAGTTTCATAAGGTCCCATTTACTGATTGTTTGTCTTAGAGCCTGAGCTATTGATGTTCAGTTCAGGAAGTTGTCTCCTGTAACAATGAGTTCGAGACCTTTCCCCACTTCTGTTAGATTTAGTATATCTGGTTTTACATTGAGGACTTTCATCTACTTGGACTTTTGTGCAGGATGATAAATATGGATCTATTTTCATTCTTCTACATGTTGACATCCAGTTAGACCAGCACCATTTGTTGAAGATGCTGTCCTTTTTCCATTGTATGCTTCTTTGTCAAAAACCAAGTGACCGTAGGTGTGTGAGTCTATTTCTAGGTCTTCAATTCAGTTCCATTGATCAGCCTGACAGTTTCTATGCCAATACCATGCAGTTTTTAATTACTATTCCCCTGTAGTAAAGCTTGAAATCAGAGATGTTCCTTTATTGTACAGGATTGTTTTAGCTATTCTGGGCCTTTTCTTTTTCCATATGAAGTTGAGAATTGTTCTTTCAAGGTCTGTAAAGAATTGTTTTGGGTTTTAATGGAAATTGCATTGAATCTGTAGATTGCTTTTGGTAGGATGGCCATTTTTATTATGTTAATCCTACTGACTCATGAGCATGGAAGAGCTTTCCATCTTCTGATATCTTCAATTTCTTTCTTCAGAGTCTTGAACTTCCTGTCATACAGGTCTTTCACTTGCTTGGTTAGAGTTACCCCAAGATAGTTTATGTTATTTGTGGCTATAGTGAAGGGTGTTATTTCCCCAATTTATTTCTCATCCCATCTATCTTTTATATAAGGGGCTACTGATTTTTTAAAAATTAATTTTGTATCCAGCCACATTGCTGAAAGTGTTTATCAGCTGTAGTTCTTTGGTAGAATTTTGGGGGTCACTTATATATATTATCATATCATCTGTGAATAGGGATACTTTGACTTCTTCCTTTCCAATTTATATCCTCTTGATCTCCTTTAGTTGTCTTATTGCTCTTGCTAGAACTTCAAGTACTATGTTGAAGAGATATGGAGAGAGTGGGCAGCCTTGCCTTGTTTCTGATTTTAGTGGGATTGCTTTGAGTTTCTTTCCATTTAATTTGATGTTGGCTATTGGCTTGCTGTATACTGCCTTCATTATTTCCAGGTATGGCCCTTGTATCCCTGATCTCTCCAAGACTTTTATCATGAAGGGGTGTTGGATTTTGTCAAAGGCTTTTTCTGCATCTAATGAGATGATCATGTGACTTTTTTTCTTTCCATTTGTTTATATGGTGGATTACATTGGTGGATTTTTGTATGTTAAACCATCCCTGAGTTCCTGTGATAAAGCCTATTTGATCATGGTAGATGATGTTTTTTGATGTGTTCTTGCATTTGGTTTTTGAGTATTTTATTGAGTATTTTTGCATCAATGTTCATAAGTGAGATTAGTCTGAAATTCTCTTTTTTGGTTGGGTCTTTGTATGGGTTAGGTATCAGGGTGGCTGTGGCCTTGTAGAATGAGATTGGCAAAGTTCCTTCTATTTCTATTTTGTGGAATAGTTTGAGGAGTATTGGTGTTAGCTCTTCTTTGAAAGTCTGGTAGAGGGCTGGAGAAGTGGCTCAGAGGTTAAGCACACTGGATACTCTTCCAGACATCCTGAGTTCAATTCCTAGCAACCACATAGTGGCTCATAACCATCTATAATGATATCTGGTGCCTTCTTCTGGCGTGCAGGCATACATGTAAACAGAACACTGTGTACATAATAAATCTTTAAAACAAAAAAAAGGCTGTTATGATTCTATGCTGAAACCATTTAGTCCTGGGTTGATTTTGGTTGGGGGACTTTTAATGACTGCTTTTGTTTCCTTAGGGGTTATAGGACTGTTTAAATTATTTACATGATCTTGATTTAACTTTAGTAAGTAGAATCTATCAAGAAACTCATCCATTCCATTTAGATTTTCCAATTTTGTGGAGCACAGGCTTTTGAAGTAAGACCTAATGAGTCTTTGAATTTCCTTAGTGTTTCTTGTAATGACTCCCCTTTCATTTATGATTTGTTAATTTGGATATTGTCTCTCTGCCTTTTAGTTACTTTGGCCAAGGGTTTGTCTATCTTGTTGATTTTTTTTTTTTCAAAGAATCAGCTCTTGGTTTCATTGATTCTTCATATTGTTGTTTCTAATTTATTGATTTCAGGCCTGAGTGTGATCATTTCCTGCCTACTCCTCTTAGGTGTGTTTGCTTCTATTTGTTCTAGAGCTTTCAGATGTGCTGTTTAGTTGTTAATGTGAGATCTCTCCAATTTCAAGTGCTATGAACTTTCCTCTTAGCACTGCTTTCATTGTGTTCCATAAGTGTGGGTATGTTGTACCTTCATTTTCATTGAATTTTGGGAAGTCCTTAATTTCTTTTATTTCTTCCCTAACCCATTGGTAATGGAGTAGTGAGTTGTTCAGTTTTCATGAATGTGTAGGCTTTCTGAGTTTTAATCTATGGTGGTTTGATAAATGTAAGGAGTTATTTAAATTTTCTTGTATTGGTTGAGGCTTGCTTTGTGACTAACTATATGGTCAATTTTAGAGAAGCAGTGAGGTGCTGAGCAGGTATATTCTTATGTGTTTGGTAGGAAAGTTCCGTGGATATCGATTAGATCCATTCGGTTCATGACATCTATGAGTTTCATTATTTCTCTCTTTAGTTTCTGTCTGGTCCATACATGATACTGGTGTATTGAAGTCTCCTACTATTAATGTGTAGGGATCAATGTGTAATTTTAGCTTTAGTAATGTTTACAAATGTGGGTGCCCTTGAATTTGGGGCATAATGTTCAGAATTGAAAGGTTCTCTTGGTGGATGCTTCCTTTGATGAGTATGAAGTGTCCTTCCTCATCTCTTTTGATTAATTCAGGTCGAAAGTCTAACTTCTCTGATGCCACCTGTGAAAACTATTCTCCTTCCATTGAGCTGGTGTACCTGAGCCAAAGGTCAGGCCTGTGGGATCTAATCTGAGATTCCAAGTCCTCCATTTGATCCTTCAGAGGTCCTCTGTGACGCTCTGTGCCTTGGCCATGCAGCAAAATAAGAATGCAGACCAAGTTCTTCGCTTGACTCTTCCTTTCTGAGACTGATGTAGGTGTCCCAGAGCCCTGGGGTTTTTCCTAAGACATGCAGACTTATAGGTAATAGAGCCAGGCATGTTCCACCTCTGCTCATTGGATAAAGTTCCTTCCCTTGGTGTTTTCCCCAGTTTTCTTTCCACCTTAAGCTGGAGGGTGGGGGGCTCAACAAGGCTCCCACTTACTGCTGGCACCTTGACCTCAGGCTACCTGGCCTCTAGAACTGTGAGGACATGAACTTTATAAACTGTCCAGTTTGTGGCATTTTATCACACTCCCAGATTTGGAGCTAGGCTAGCTCCAAATCCAGGGTATAAGAAATGAAAAGAAAGCCCAGAACTTATCATTGTGGCTTCTGGAACATGAGGTCCTGGCATGCCTTCTGTACCTATTGCTGAATTCCAGACCACTGCATTAAACCATAGAGGGCAATCAGGTCTCCCCACCATTTGGGAAGCAACACTTATGCCTCCTCTGTAGCTTTTCTTTGTGAACTGTCAATATGCCCAGCTTCCAGGTCCTTGGAGAGCTCATTCAAAAGAATTCCCAAGACAACAAAATTCATTGTCCTGCCACTGCCAGTTCCTCTGATTTAGAGGAAACCATGACCTCCAGGTAACCTCAGGTCCGCTTTCCTCTCAGAGGAGCCTTGGGGGCCTGGAGAACAGGCACACATCTCTGACTGCCTCTGGGGCCTCGGATGAAATGGGACCTGTTGTACCAGCATCTGTTGCAGGACATATTCATGGTGCTTACTCCCTGAGAAAAAGCACGTGTATCAGCAGCACAGGGCTTGGAAGAGGCTAAAGCAGAGGACTGGCTACCAAGGCTGTGCTGGAACTTTGCCCCTGTGAGTCAGGCATGGTTAGTCCTTTAGGCTGGAGTCCTGCTGCATGCCCTGAAGTGAAGAAATGGAGTCTTAGACACATATTGGAGGGTCTTGGATTTAGTCAGAGCAAGAAGGTACCACATAGATTCCAGCCATTCACAACAAAGTGGACAGGGAAAGGGATGATGAGGAGAGTCATCAAAAACTCTAAAACTTCAACAGACACTCAAGAGGAAGGATGGCACACACAGGTCACTGTTGGTGGGAAAGCCCACTTAAAGTATCCGTGACCCAACCATTAAACATCTCCAAAAGCTGGGCTGAGAGAGACACTGTCTGCCTCCATCTTTCTAGTTGCCCCAAACCTGACACGGAGGCAGCCATTCAGTCAACTTGGAAGGGGCCTGATCATACCTGTGTGCTGTGATTTAGCCTTGCTCCAGCCTCCTCCCCTGGGAGAGGCAGGAAGAAAAAAGTGAGTGGGATAGACAATTTGGATTAATCTAATAATTTTACTGTCTTTCTGATTTGGTTTAGTCTTCTGATCCTTGGATTGTAGCCATGCATTGCCCACCCCATCCCTCAGCCCCCTCTTCCCTGTTCCTAAGCAACCCTATATGTAGCCCTTTGCCTTAGATGACTTGACCCCTTAACTCCACTGCAGTTCTGTCTCCCACAAACCTATGGCAGTGCCTCTTTCAGCACCTGAAGGAAACTTCCAGAAGGTCCATGCTGGCTCACTGAGCAATTCCAAGGCTACCATAGGCCTCTTTGGGGCTGTGTCATTTCCTTTTCAGGGGAAGAAACTAGAAGCACAGGCAGGATGAACCTGGGCAGAGAGCAGTGAACACCTTGGACTGTAGCCTGCCCCTCAGTGCCCATCCCTCCACTCTAAGTCTGTGTACCTGGCAGGTGGGTCCTTCTAGCCCTGGCTCTATGGGTTGAGGGCAGACTGTACAGATATCATCAGCTCTGGGGGTGGCATGCAGGCATCCACAGACTCAGCACAAAAATATGCTTCATCTTACACTTTTCTCCACAGATTCTTGTATGAGAAGCCTGGGTTTGGTGACCACACATGGATGACTGCATCTTCAGAGACTGCACATTCTCAGGGAGCTTCCCAAAGGTATTCCAGCCTGATGAGGAAGCGGTAGCTGGCTGTGGCTACTCTGCCCCCTAGTGAGCACTTTGGGTTAAAGCAGCTTATAGTAGAGGGTACCTGGCCAGCAAAAGCCAGGATATTATTCAATACCTACCCCCTAGGTGAGCAGAGGGTATTCACGGAGCTTTAAGGGCTATGGCCAGATGACATCATGCTGTGCTGAACTGGAGGCCAAGGACTCACGGTTTCATCCATATTGCTACGGTGTCACAGTGACCCTCCACAGATGATTGAGGTACACACCTGGGCATATCTGTGACACTCTGCACACAGCTGAAGGCTTCTGTTCCCTTTCCCAGGCGCATGTCCAGCACTTGCAGAGTGATGGTCTAGTGTAAATTGCTCCCTTTCTTGACTCTTTGTAAGACAGAGGGGCATACATCTTTCCAGGTGTATAATTTCGTATATATCCTGTCTACAGGTATCCTGGTTTCATTTCCAGTTGCTGTTATAAATGCCCCAACAAAAGCAACTTCAACAGGTGATGACACGTGCCCCAGAGGACATTTCTTGATACACTACATCAGAGGCCTCCTTGGCCTGGCCAGCAGTTTTTACCCTCCTGGACAGACACTGGATTGAACCTGCTCTCACAAGATGGGAAGTGGCACTCAGACAGGTAGGAGGACTCAACTGTGACCAAATGATTTTGACGTGATACACTAAGGAGGAGCCAGCTGTGTCCAGGGCATGGGCCATGGGACTCCTAACAAGGCTGGCCGGACCCCAGCTCGGCTGCACTGTGAACAGAGCACAATGCAGAAGCATTTTCTAGGTGGCCTGAGAGGCTGGGACCAGATCCCACACTCTTAAGTCACCCTGCAGCTATGCCTGCAAAAAGTCATTATCTGTCTATTAGTTACTCTTTTTTAAAGAAAGAGTCTCACTATGTAGCCCAGACTGGCCTCAGACTCATGGCAGTCTTCCTGCACCAGCCTCTTGAGTGCTGGTATGACAGGGGAGCAAAACATTTGCCCTGCGTGGCACCACAGAGTCAGGCTGCGGGTAGATATCATTTCCACACCCCGTACACCTGGAGGCTTTCTGATATCCTGTTACGGTATCTGTCTAGAAGGTGGGTGGGCTGAGGATTTAGGTGTATTGCTGCCTGAGTTCGGGTTGCACAACAGTTGAGTAACAGACAGAACATGCCCACAGGAGGGCAAGAGCTCCCATGCCCACAAACCCACCAATGACATCTGCCCCACATACAGCACTGGTACAGGGGCTACACGACACAATCCTGTAGCTGTTTTATCATTTACAATAACACACATGGAACTATACATAAGTCTTGGTGCAAATACTTCTCTGGATGTGCATAAATACTTAAGAGAAGGTTTGTATTAAGTGATTGGCACATAAGGTTTCAAGTTTGAAGTCAAAGTCATCTATTTTGATGCAGTCCTGAGATCCATGGAGAGCTGACCTACATAGCCAACAGGCAGCAAGTGGAATAAGGCAGCTAGGGTTCCCTTTGCCTGAGCTGGCATGGGCAGTGGACACCCGGAAGGCCATCTGGTTCACCTGGTAGAATTCCAGCAGAATTCCACATACAGCTTAGCTCAAATGCAGAGCTTTTTCACATGTTCAGAATTTGGGACAGCAATGCAAAAGACACTTCCTGTCCCCAACAGATAAAAGGGTAAGAAAGAATGATTATAGAGCTTTTAATGGTGTCAAAATAAACCAGTTTCAAATTACTTGCCATAAGAAACATATCAAGGTTTACATGAAATGGCATGCTTCCCTGAAGACCTAACAGTTTCATGATAGAAAACATGGAGAAGTGTCTTCCTGGCTGGAGGAAGCCATGTCCTCAGAACTGTGGAGGCACAGTTGACACAGTGAAGCAGACATCACCAGGACCATGCCCAGCAGGAGCCCTCCCTTGCTGCCCTGCACATCTGTCACACTGCTGGGCATGAATGGGATAACTTCCATTGAACCCAAAGTCTAAGGGGTGTGTGTCAGGGTCTCATGGGTGTGGCAGGTCCCCCCCAACCCCAGAGAGAGTGGCTTTCTTCCTCTGTACACTGCAGCCTTCAGCCCCCCTTGTGGCTCAGTGACCCACACTGAGGAAGTAGGGCCCAGGCCCTGCTGGATGAACATGTAGCTACTTCACTTACCCTTCTGCAAAGGGCGCTTGCCTTGTCTCCCCAGCAGGACTGGTTTATTCTGCCATCGATGCCAGTGTGGACTCATGGGTACCTGTGTTTTGCGTCAAGTTTCATCCAACCTACTTTGGTACTCATGTTCCATTGTTGGCTAACTGGGCTCTCTGCTAGGTGCCTAAAGGACTTCCGCATTGTCTAGTTTCCTGCCCTCATCCTAGATTCAGCCATTTCTCTGAGGATCCTGGATCTTCTTATTGGAGGGAGTGTTAGACAAGAGAGGGTTACCAGGCAGGCTCCTTGGTACCGGGGTGTTGTTTCTAGGCCCAGCCAGCTGTTAGGGCAGGAGTTAACAATGTATTCTAGGGGGCACACAGATTTCTGACAGTGACCATCAGCATCATACCAAGCTAAAGTGAATTCCCACAGTGACTATTATCACCCTTTCACCCTGCTTTCCTGTTGCTTCCTATATTGGTGGGAAAGAGGAACCCTCCCCTGTCACTTGTCACATAGAAAGAAGATAATGATTAGTGTATATGTGACAGAGTCAGCAGGTGAACCTGTGCTCTCAAGGGACAGAGCTCACCCAGCCCAAGGCTCATAAGTGGCTTCTTCTGTCCCTTACTTTGGTCTCCACTTGGCCCAGTTTCCCAGGTTGGTCCTGAAGTCCTGCCCTGCAGGGAGGGTCTCGGTACATTCAAAGTGCAACTGGTTCTCTTCATTGCCCTCATTCCTTCTAGGACTCCTTGGACTTCCCATGATGTCTTAGTTACTACTCTTAGCACAGAATTCTATGGATTTTGACATACACACACCATTGTCCACCCATCATTACAGTAGCGTTGGGTTCCGCTGTGTGGTACATTGAGACCACCATGCACCTCACAGCTTTCCCAGGGAAGCAGGACAGATTACCCAGAAATGAGCTTCACACCTTCTGTCCTCTTTCTTCCACTGAGTGGTTTGTAAATGGTTTAAGAGGAAGTGGAGATATCTCACACCCCTGGGGCCTATTTCCTGGTCTTGGAGTGGCAGAGTGATACAAGAGCCCATGCTGTTGGTGCCATGCAGGTGGACAGAGTCGGGTCCTTGCCACCATGTTGAATGAACTGCAGTGTGGTGGTCCAGGAACTTAAGCAACAGACACACTGTAAGGACTCCACGAACCCAGGAAGGACCACTTTAGCTTTGGAAGCTGTTTAGAGAAGTGATAAGGCATGGATAAGTCTTTGCTTTCATTCAGATCTGGAAAGAGCCACTGGACCTCACCTCAGTGCAGGAAATGCCCTGTGGGGGAGGGTTCTGCCCTTATTCTATTCTGTGGGAGACCCTGAACAGCACAGTGGGGACAGTTTTTTTCCTTATTCTCCTACAGGAAACCTAGAGTAGCACAGTCTGGCCAAGCCCTCTGGGGTCACATGCTGAGGTGACTCAGGTAAAGACAAAAGTGTGCCTCTTGGCTCCAGGTCTACACGGGCCATCGTCAGCTGTAAGAGCCACCAGCTTAGAGGATGTGACCCTTTTCCAGGAATGTGGTGGGGAAACGTACTTGGTGGAAGATTTGTCAAACAGACGCACATGTGTGTTTCCACTGTCGCTAGAGTTGGAAGTGTCTCAGGCTCAGGCTTTTAAGGTAATAATACTTGATTAATTCTTTAAGAATTTCATATAATATATTTTAGTCATATTCACCTTCCAATCCTTTCCCTAACTGCTCCCAGATCCACCCCCCAATTAGTCATCCCTTACCCAACTCTATCCTTATTTACTTTTTCATAATATCCCACTGAATCCAGACTGTGCTGGCCATATTCTCCTGTGTGCCATTCACTAGAATGTGAGGAACCTACCAAGGGCCACACCTTTAAAGAAAGTTGACTTTCTTGGGGCTAGAGAGATGGCTCAGCGGTTAAGGGAATTGGCTGCTCTTCCAGAAATCTGAGTTTGATCCCACATGGAATCTCATAACCATCTATAACTCAAGTTCCAGAAAGATCTGGTGCTCTCTTTTGGCCTCCACAGCTGCTACACACTTAAATGGTGCACATACATGTGCAGATAAAGCATCCATACACATAAACTAAAATGTAAAGAAGAGAGAACTGACCCTCCCCTGGGAGCCATCATGGTCCACAGCTCCTCAGTTGGGCTGAGGCTCATAAGCCCCTTCCCACTGCATGCTGGCATGCTGACTGGCTGGATCTCATGCAGGCAGCCATAGGTGCTGTGGGCTCATGAGTGGAGTGGTCCTGTTACATCCAGAAGATGCCAGTTTGCTCTGATCCTCCCAAGCTCTGGCTCTTACAATCTTTCCCTCCTTTCTTGCACGATGGTCCCTGAGCCTTGGGGAGCGAGTGTGATATAGATGTCCCACTTGGGCGTGAGCACTCCACTGAGCCTTGGGGAGGGAGTGTGATATAGATGTCCCACTTGGGCGTGAGCACTCCACTGACACGTGTCCTCCACACTTTGACCAGTTGTGAGTGTCCGGATTAACTCCTGTCCACTGCACAAGGAAACGTTACTGCTGAGGTCTGAGGGCTGCGGAGATAGGAATTTACAGGGCCGTTTGATACTGTGTCCATCTAGCAGAATAGGCTTGTTTACTTTAAACCCTCAGCTGAGTGGAACCACCGTGTCTCTTGGTCAAGAGCGTGCAAACTGCAGCTTAACAGTAGGTGCTCAGATGATCAGAGGAACCGAAGTGCTCACAGATCCCCGTGCAGCTGCAGGTTGGAGCATGACACTGTCATCTACAAAGTTACACTTGATAACTTGCGCCATCAGGTTAAGTTTGTATACAGTTTTGTGTTAGTCTGCACTCATAACTATCCATGGCCATACAGCGTCTCTGCCAGGCCCAGGGCCTAAGAAAGGGACTTGACCGTCACCTAGCTTCTCACTTCCAACTTAGAGAAAGCCACTTTGTACAGGGGACATAAAGCCATAGTGTGAGCTGCCCTCAACCAGGTCTGATTGTAAGAAGATTCGGGGGTCCCCTTTGCTGACTATGAACATAGAGTCACCATCCAGAAGACAAGGCTGTGCCCCACACACTGCTTCCATCCAAAGACCACTCCTCCTTCAAATGCAAAGGACAAAGTCACAGAGGTGCTCACCCAGACAGAGGCCACCACAAATGCTGGCACACACTGCGTCATCGGAGGCATGGAGCCTTTCATTATAGTAAAGAAGGAAAAATAGCCACAAAATATGCATGACTCATGTGTTCAGGCTGGAGCAAGTGAAATCTCATAGAGAATCAGACTGGCTGCTGGGCCCTCGAAGGCATGGGGGAATTTAATATTGCACCTCAAATACATTTCATGGTCTACTTCATTTATAAATAAAAAATTGCATCTCGGAGTTCCAGATGGTGCTGATAAAATGAATGGATGCCGTTGCCAAGGGCTTGACAGAAAAGACACTCTGTAGGTACAAAAACGACTTCAGCTATATACAGGCACAAACACAGCGGATAATAGCTGAGGTGGCATGGCTTATATGCTATCTAGCAATAGCATTTCTAAGTATTTTTAAAAAAGGAAATACTAACATTTTCACAAGAAAATCATATTTAAATATCCTAGAAATGGTAAAATCTTACCCGACTACCTCCCTGTGACTATGTAATTGAGAAAATGCACAAAGGCTAACAGTCATGTTGTATGGATTTCCCTATTTTACATGAATTTTATTAATCAAGTTGTCTCTGGGAAAATGGGAAGAGTTAAAGAATGAAGAATGTAACGTGAAGTCTTGAGTCCAGACAACAACCACAGTGTAGACCTCTAGGTGCCTTGTAGTGGCTTGTTCCTGAGTGTCAGGCACCTCCTGTAGAATGGGGAAGGGGCAGGTGAGAAAGGACACAGGCAAGGGAAAAGTGGGGGATCATGTAGGGAAGGACATAAGTGGGGAGAGGAGCAGGTAGAAGGGTCGTCAGATGGGGAAGGGTGAAGGTGGGGAGGGGTTGTAGCCGGGATTTGCCACTTTATGGGTTCTTCTTTCTTCCACCCTTTCAATCCCCAACACTAGATAAGAGAGAAAAAAGGATAGAGAGAAAAGGAAAAAGATCCCCGAATAAAGTCAGGGGTCAGAAAAGGGGTGACATTATTGTCAGATTACTTCCTGCTGATTAGGGGCATCAAGCTCTTTGGGTCAAGTTTGATCTTTGCCATCAGGATATCTAATTTCTTCTTCTTCTTGTTTCCTCTGTGTGCATGACTACATAATAAACCGCAGCCAACAGCACCCAACAACAGCCCACCCTACCTCTTAGGGGGGCCCTAGCACTTACACATTCTCTGAAAAGTCCCCAGAATTCCAAATGTCACACAATCACAGAAACTGTCTGTAGCTGGCAAAAATCATGCTTCTGCTAGAACACAAGGCAAATCACAGTCAGCGGCTTCAAAGCAGCCCCATGTCCCCACACCTGGGATTGAAACAAAAACATATTTTTATAATATTTCTGTGTGTTTTTTTTAAAGAAACCAAAATTTCAAAATTGTCACTACAAAGGGCAGAACCCACAGGCTGGGAACACTGGTACAATGTGTAAATCAGAGGGCACTGGGCCTCCTTCCTGTGAAGTCTAAGCTGGCTTCCATCATTTCTGTTACAAGAAGATCCTGGGGTTTCCATATTGTTGATTGTAAACATCCAAAAGGCTTGGCTGCTCCTCATATCTGTTTGTACTGGAAGTCAGTGAAAAAAATGCAGGCCCTGAGTGATCGGTCCAGTCCTACCTTGTCTCCTGGCTCAGTAGGGATGCCCACCCAGACCAGGGCTTCTCAGACTGGCCTTTCTCAGAGTGTGGTCCTTGTGGTGTTTAAATCTGAAGGGTCCCCAAAAGGTACATGTGGCTGGCTCATGGGAGTGTCCACTTCATCAATGGACTGACACATGGATGGAGTAAAAATTCCATGGCATTACTGAAAAGTGGTAGAAAAAAATGAGGTAGATCTAGTTGGGGGAATAGGTCACCTGGGTGCATGCCCTATAGAGAGAAGCCTTGTCCCCAGCCCCTTCCTGTTTCTTTTCCTGTGATTTTTGTTACTACGTCCTTTCCACCTCATGTTCTGTTCAGTGAGGGTGGACAGCAATGTGCCCAAATGACCAGGGAAATCTCTGACACCATGAACTGCTGTGGCGTGGCTTTATGTGTATGCAGCCTTCCTCCAAAAGTGCCCCTGGCAAGATTCCAGGGAAATTCTCCCATGAATCCTTTTCCCCATGAGAAACAAGTCATGATGAAACACCACCAGGTACAGCCTATGTGAGAAGATCTTTCAGAAACAGACATCAAAGACAGATTCTGTTGCCCCTACGCCTGTGACTTTTAGTCTAATTGCCTACTTTAGGGAACATTGGACAGGTAAGAAGGCTTCCTCAGACAGAACTCTGCCGGTTGTCCATGGGGAGAACCTCCCAACCGTGTACACCTATGCCATGAGGTAGCCACATGGTCACAGTGTGCTCTTACCATTGGCAATTTTATTCACAGCAAAAGATATAGATATATGGCAGTTACAATCTTAACAAATAAATAATTTGCCCAACCCTTACGGCTATAATTTTGCTCTCCCACCCCCGAGTTTTCATAAATACAAATAACAGCCATGATAAACATCTTGGCTGAATCCTTATGATGCTATTTGGATTGTTTCCTAATTCAACTTCTAAAAGTGGTCTTGGGATTTTTTTTTTTCATGATGACATATTTTTTTCCTCTATAGCCATAAAGGCCCTGTTCCTACCAGCAGGGTGTTCACATCAGGTCCACAAGTGGGCACAGAGAGGGGAGGGTTCTTAGTTACACTTACGCTTTTGTTCCCTCTGTATGTTTATGTGTATCTTGTGTGGGGGGGGTGGTTTGCCTGCATGAATGTCTGTATACCCCATGTGCACGCTGTGTCCCCAGAGGCCAGAAGAGGGTACTGGATCCCTTGGGACTGGAGTTACAGAAGATTGTGAGCCACCATGTCAGTGCTGGGAACTGAACCTGGGTCCTCTGAAAGAGCAGCCAGGCAATGCTCTTAACCACCTCTCCACCCCCACATTCATGATTCTTTACTGCTGCCCAGGCTGAGTTCACATCCTGATGGGGTGTGTCCTCCCTCCTCTCCACAGTCAGCTCTCTAAGGTGACTACCTGCTGTGCTGCCCAGGGGAGTGACCTACTAAAGCCTGGCCTTGTTGGATTTCTTAGAAATGTAGTCAGTCTTCATCACGATGGCTTCTGATGCAGTTTCAATGTTCTGCTCCCCCTGGGTCCTTTATTAGTCCACATGGCATTCTGTGAGTAACTTCCAATAACCCTGAGTTCTGCTTATCACTGGTGAACAAACCCACTGGCAGCCCATTTTGTGCCACCGTGGGATTTCCTGTCTCGCTGATGTGGACACAAACAGAAGATGAAAACACCTGAACAGAGCCCTAGGGTGGGTGACCACCGCTGAATCTCCTCCAGTGTCAGCCCGCATCAGACATGGTGCTGACGGCCGTCCGGTTCCCATGGACACAGGGGAGAAAGCCTTCAAGGTGCCTAGTGCTGGGTGGAGACCAGGGAGACCATGTGTGCTGGGAGCACAGGAACAAAAATTCCTGAAAAGAAGCTGTGTCTGGTTACGAGCAAAAAAAAAAAAAAAAAAAAAAAAAAAAATCCCTGGAAGGAGTCTTGGTCTGCAGAGACAGATGAGCTGACTAAAAGCTCAGCACTGTGGAGAGGTTGGAATTTTGTAGGTTCAGAGGCTAATTACTTCAAATTGGGCTAGTTTTAGCTTCTGGAACAGTCACCCCTGCCTCGCTCTGTATCTGAGCTAACACCATGTGATAATAAATAAAACCTATTAGAAGCTAGTAACTTAGTAAGACACGCGCTTCTCCCAGTCCAAGAACTGATTACCATCTTGGGCCTATAGAGTAGCTTTCCCCATCTCACTGTATTTTAAATACCACCAATGTACTTTAAAATTGCTTTGATTTATGACTTTCTTTGTTCTGTAAAGCTATAAAAACTGTATGAAACTGCTTCCACATGGAACACAGAATTTGGGGTAACCTAAGTCTGAGGGCCATGGTCACTCATAATGGCTCCAGAATAAACTATCTCTTACCCTGTTAAAGATGAGAGGCCAGAAATGCCCGGGGAAACTGTGGCCATCAGGACCCAGGGACTTCTGTTTGAGGCAGGCCACATTCCTGTCTGTCCTCATCAACAGCTCAGTGGGCAAGGTGGGAAGAGGGAAGGTGTATATACAGGGAGACTAATTCAAGGCAAAGCCAGCAACCCAGATGACACTCTAAGTGGCTGGAAGAAGCATGACTAACATGTAACAGTACATGTGATAAGAGGCTGGAAGAAGCATGACTAACATGTAACAGTACACGTGATGATGCTTAGTGGCTGCCATGTCTCCTTTGGTACTTCAAGGTCAAACACACACTTCAGGGGAGAGTTTTCAAGTGTCACCTGAATCGCAGAGAGCATCCCAAATTTGGGATTCTCATGGAAGATTCTACAGAAACAGCGCCTAGTCGACAGAACCCGCACAAAGTTCCTGATGAAATGCAAGCAAAATCTCTGGGCCATGGCTCTGCTGCAGGTCTGAGGGACGAGCAGGGCCCTTGAGGTGGCTCAGGTGCCCACTGTTCACCTCCTGGAGGACCATCCCTGCAGCGGCCCATAATCACCTGTTCAGATAACACATACTGTTCATTTTAATTAAACACTGATAAACACTGACCAGTTCTTCTCAGTCCATCCAGGAGCCAGAGAAGACAGACTGGGGTGCAGGACCTGTGAGCCCTCCAGGACAAGGACAGGGCCCAGGGTGAACCTAGCAAGTCCAGGAGCGGCACTCCTTGCAGTCTGCCCAACTGGCCCCAGAATCCCTACCTCACGCTCCACCTGGCAGTAGAGGTGGGAATTGCTAACGATACTTTCAATTTTGACCAACAACACACAAACTAGTTCCCAAATGACCGTAAACCCATTTTCCCTAAAAATGCTTTCCAAAAATATCAGGAACTTTTGCCAACTTCCTGAATAACAGAAACTCACAAGCAGCAAGATGTTAAGGGATAAGAAAGGTTAGAATGAGGAGTTGATCACTTGCAACCAAGCTGCCAGCACCATTTGCACAAACCCTGAAGACTGTTAACTACCCAGAAAAGACTATCTAGTGGAACATTTAGCAACTCTGTCACTGTGTCCTGCTTTTCAGATGATGGCTGTTGAAACCATTCCCCCACTCCTGAGTTTCACATTAAAGGCACACAAGGAGGAGGCAAAGAGTCTCCCAGGGAATTTACACAGAGCCAGGAAGCTGCCAGCCCACAGCCCTTGAGGTTACCAATAGACAGAGAAGGGAAGAACTCTTGGGGATTCAGCCTACAGAAGATGCTACTCATCATTCACATTTCTCTCCTTTTTACCTAAGCCCAAGGGAAAGAACGTATTTTACTTTTTTTTTAACTGCACATGCTGCCTTGTACCTAAACAGGGTGTTGGGGAGGGCCCATCATCATAGATGCTTGCTCTCCACCTCTCAAATTCAGGCTTCAGGTGACAGGGCATTCAAGAAAGCTGGGACATCCTCAGCCAAGGCTGGTCCTCCGGCTTGCTAGGGAGAGCACAGCTTCCACTCCCGAGAGGAGAGCAGGCAGCAGTGTTCACACCTGGTGGTGTGGGGAGTAGAACACCGCAAAGAAGTCAGAATGAGGAGTCTGAACAGTGATGTTCTGCTAGGCATCTGGAGAACAAGGTGCCTGGAGAGCAGGATTGGCTTCAAACTCATCTTGATGGAGTTGTATGTTGGCTACATGATGGTAGGCAGGTGTGTGTATCTGGGAGAGAGATGGAGCACACCGGGACACTGTCTTTCTAGCCCCACTCCAAGGGGCCACCCTAGACCAAGTGCATTCTGACTGAAGCGGCTTTCTGTTAGTGTTTGTTTGTTTTTGAGACTCCTGGGCTCAGGCTGGCCTTGATTTTTCTGAGAATGACCTTGAATACATGATCATCCTGCCTCCACCTCCCAGGTAAAGGGAACAGAGACCGAGCTGCAGCATTGCTTTTAAGTGCTGAGGGGTGAGTGATGGAGTAGGCACAAGGCCCTGATAGAACAAGCAGCCTTACTCAGGTCAGAAAAGAGACCCACAAAGATGCTGAGAGAGGCATGTCCCGGGATGCCTGCCTGATGCAGTGGGGGTATAAGTAACGGAGTGCCTACCAATCAGGTGAGCCATGCTGATGGTTCCAGCAAGGAACATCAGTGTTGGGGAAGCTTGGAGGACCCAGAAGACATGCACAGGTGGGCCTTAGAGGGTGAGAGACAGAGACTGGTCAATTGTGAGGCAGGGCCTCCTCACTCCATCCTGGGAGTGGTGTAGCTTCATCCAAAATGAGAGGAAGTGATTTTCTCTAGAAAATCCAGCTAACCACATGAAGAAGGAGTGCAGGAACAGTCTCAGGGTCAGGGGCCCACGGGCTGGACTTACTGCAGCCTCAGCAGAGTCAGAACAGAGCCTCAGGAGGGGTGGTGCACAGTAAGAATGGCCCTATAGTGAGGATGGGCTGACAGCACAGACTCACCAAGGGAGGAGTGGTGTGCAAGACAACTGAGCTAGGCTGTGGCCTTTGGGATTCCTGAAAGGAGCCTCTTTCTCCATAGATGATCTTGAGGCCTCCCACAGCTGATTGTGAAGCAGTTAACTTGGCAAAAACACTACTGTGGAGGTATACTGAAATAAAGAAGACTGAAGGAACGCCAGATCACACGGAAGGCCACAGACTGCGACCACTGAGCTAGAAAACAGGCTTATCAGTGTTTACCCAGCACAGTCCAAACCTCTACATGACCTCAGGAACAGGCGAGTGTTGACAGAATGTGGACAGAGACTGGACACAGCAGCCTGTGCATGAGGCTCCTGGCCTCAGGATGGCAGAGACGGTGCTGGGGAACTCAGCCTGTAAAATGGCTTGCAAAGAGATCAGTCACCTGCCACCTATCTCTGGAGACATGCAGGAATGAAAACCACCACACCCCATCCAGAACTGCTCACAACAGCTCCTTGGGGGATGACACTCATGCACCCACTTACACGCAAGTGGGACCACGTGTTGGGTATCTTCACCCTGTACTCTGACTCAGCCCTGTCCTAGACAGCATCTCTGGTTCATGCTGAGTGAAACAATCCAGCCGTGAGGTGAAAGCACTCAGTGAGGACAGCCCCGACTGTCACGTACCCAGACAAAAGGTAGAACGCTGGTTTCCAGGGATCTGGGAAGATGAGAGTGTGCTGGTACGGGGTGCATAATGGGAACATGCTTCATGTACCAAATGTTTAAGACAAACTGTTTTGTATATTTTGTCACTACAAAAATGAGTGATTTAAAAATATAAGTTTTGACACATAATTTACTTCACTTCAAAGGGCTTCTAGAATAATCTGGGAAAGGTAACCAGAAAGAGAACAAACAGCCCAGGAGCAGTGACCCTGCTCCAGGTTCCCAATCGCAGCCCTTCTCTGTCACTGAGGAAACAGGAGAGTGTCTGGGTTCTTTTGCTCAGAGCTTATACTCGGGTCTGCTGGAGTCGCTCTGGATCAGGAAGGACCAGCACACACAGAGAGAAGTAAAGAGTCAGAAGTGATGCTCAGCAGTCTGCATGGCTCCCCAGAGCCTGGGGTGGCTGCCATTGTTGTGTGCAGTAGCAAGCTCAGGATGTGCCACATGCAAGTAAGCCTGACAAAGCCCGAGGTTGAGCTTGCCTTTCTGCTGCTCTACAGTCTATGTCTCATCAACAAATAGGACAGACACACTGACAGATTTTCCTGCCAGGGAAAAGCAGATAAATGAGCAGGCATTCAGAGAGGTCAGGTCCATGTCGACCTTCTGGGGATGACCTGCAGGCTGCTCCCTGCTCCCAGAACAGTCGTAACCCAGTGCCTGTGAGGCTCGCACAGAAGCCTAGGGAAGGCCAACAAGTACCAACTGGTGCCAACTAGCACAAGGCTTGGACAGCCAAAGCAGCTTGAGCCCTGAGGGACTTGTACACTCCAGCTAGAGTAAACAGTGCTAAGGGGTTTCCATCAAACAACCCCCTCAAGGATTTCTTGGGGAGCTCCCCTTCTGCACAGCCCTGTGACTGCAGCTTCTCCCTGACCTCGTCTCACATTCTGGGACCAGTCCTTGAGAGAAGCATAAACGTGTGGCTCATGACAAGAAGGCCAGGTTCCCTTGTTCCCACTTGGGAAGACTGAACTCCAGCTGTTCCTTTAGGTCAGGGCAGTCACCGGCACAGAGGGACAGACAGAAACTGCAACACAAGCCACAGGCACCAGCTGAGGGCTACCACATGGAAAGCCATCCCTCTTTCAGCCAAGGCAGAAAGTATGGCTCACAATACTGGGTCCCAAGAGCCCCATAGATGCCCGAGCCATGGTCACCAGGTAAAACACTATTCCTCAGAAGCTGGTACAAGAGCTCTAGGCCTAAACCTTAGAGGGAGTGTCACCCGACACCCTAAACAAGACACACATCTCTGGGTGAGGATCCCAGATAAAGGAGCCTCAGAGCACAGTGCCTGACTGGCCCTGTGAGTCAGACAGCTACCACCAATGCTAGCTGGGGCATAGCCATGGGGTGACAGGAGGGTGCACATGCGCCTGATGCTTGGTCAGTCACAGAGCCAGACTGCCCTCTCAGCGGGATGCACACACCTTCTCAGCCTGCTGCATGCTTTGCTTTGGGGGTTAGGGTGGGGAAGCACAGTTAAAAAAGTATGCAAACCCAATGCTCGCTCTGCCTTTCTTTCACACCACTGAGTTTGTAGACTGGCCAAGGCCATGACAAGCCTAATGCAGAGACTGATCCTGGGAAAAGCCTGTACCCTAGAAGTCTGGGTGTTCACATTCTATGGCTCTAATTCTATCCTTTCTAGTAGCAGGGAGCCAGTTTGCATGTTAAGATAAAACACACCAAATTAAAGCAACAGTACTAAAAAAAAAAAGACTACGAATAGTTTCTCCTTCTGGTGTACTGTGCTTTATTTAAAACCCAAAGACACATTTCTTATAATCTCTAACCAGTGCCAAAGTCTTTTTATGATACAGGTTAACCCATGACAGACAGCTAGGGTCTCGGCCACTCAGTCTGGTGCCCAGTGGCTGAGCACAGGACTTTACAGCCTAATCATTGGCATGCTCGGAGAGAGGCGTGGAGCACCAGCACCTACCTGGGGCTGCGGCTGTGGACTCTGCTTTGTCTGGAACAAGCCTGATGCCATCAGACACATCCACCTGGTGATCAGCTTCCTCCTTTGAGGCCTCATCGTGCTGTTGTGATGGAGGATTGCTTCTGCCGTGCCCCTTGCACAAGATGAAGCACCAGCAGTCGGACATGAGGCTGCAGTGCCCAAGGGAAATGAGGTCAGGTCGCACGGAGATCAAAGGGTTGCTTCTCTGGATAAGAACAAAACCACTTAACTATAGTCTCTAATATTTATTCTAAAGTAGATATAAGATGTGTGAAGTTGAGCTTATTCTCTGAATTTGAATAGCTTGTAGCAGGCTGTCTTGATATTCACTAAAAAAACAAAAACAAAAAAAACAACCTTCACTTATAAATACTGAGATAGGGGTTGTATAGGGAAAAACAGTAATTAATTCTGCATAAGAAGGAAAAGGGAGAAAAACTTAGAATTCCTCCTTGACATTTAGGTTCTTGTTTCAAGGACACAAAAGTGCCAGTTCTCTGGCTTTCCATGTCTGCCTCAGTGGCTGGGCAAGCTTTCGAAGCCAGGCTGGTGGCTTTTCAGATTACTCACAACATTCTTAAAGCCTCTAAGCAAAGCAAAGGCACCCAGGTCCAGAACAAACATTTTTGTATTCTTCCTCCAGGGGAAATCTGGCAAACACCTTGCTTGGTGAAGCTTCTTGGGAAGTGATCTTGAATTTAAAGAGAAAGTGTCTCTGCTTCAAAGCTAGTTTCACCTGCCCCCAGCAGCTACCCTCCCTTTCCTCTGCCCCAGGTGACTGCTCACTGGGCTCTTTGTGTGTTCTTAGCAAGTAGGCTTAGTGCCCATGGGCATTCCTGAGAGAAGCAAGGGTGGACCACTTCCAGGCTCACTGTCTTGGTGTCTCCTCTCCATGGGAATCTGTCTTCACAGTGGTATTCCTTTCAATTTGCCCTTGAGCTCTGATGCCCCAGCTTCAGGCTACACACACCTTGTTTCCGAAATCCTTCCCCAGGAGACTGCCTCCACTACAGGTCAAAGACTAAGATCCCAACTTCAAAATCGCTGCTCAACCTCCTCAGCACAGAGAACATCCACACCAGGGTTAGAGGACTTTCTTTGCTCTGTCTCTGCTGCCTGTTCCTCCTGGGGTCTGCTGCTGGTGGGTAGAGTTTATAGACATGTCTGGCCCTAGAAATGGGATCCAAGTGTCTAGGGGCTGAGAACCTCTGTTCACTGTCTGGTCTCTTCAGGTAGGAAGCAGGCTGCCTAGCCAGGGAATGCCCATGGCCCAATAAGTAGCAATATTCCCAAACAGGGCTGGCATTGTAGTTCCAGGAAGTGTATCCAGCCATAGCTGTGCTCCCTTCCATTTCCTCCCCAGCTCCCAGTGGCCCTGGGTATGGACAGCAGGCCTATCTGCCTGTCTGACACGAAACAAGCCCTTGTGGTTATAACTGCTGCCCACTGTATCCTCCGCATGTCTGTTTATTATGAACTCTCTCAAGTGTCCCTGCAATGGTCTGGAGATAGACCTCGGTGAATGTGTGGAGTAGGTGCTCTGTATGTGGTGCCTCACTGCATGTAGAGTCTCGGGCAGGACAGAATTCCAAGGGCAACTGACCCTTGACCAGAGACCTACTCTTGGGTTCTGTGAAACAAATTATGACTATAGAAAGTAGGAAGGGAAACTTCCCTGGTTGAAAAACAAAGAAACACACACACACACACACACACAGAGAGAGAGAGAGAGAGAGAGAGAGAGAGAGAGAGAGAGAGAGAGAGAGAGAGAGAGA
>CAJQZJ010033015.1:8210805-8222703 GCA_907164525.1 Lophiomys imhausi | reverse complement strand
CAACAGACACGTGTTTCCCACAACACCCACACAATGTGACCCCCCCCCCAACAGACACGTGTGCCTAGAATTTTAACCATGGTTTCGGGCAGCAGAAATTATGTGTGCAACTTATGCAATACCACATACATCTGAAAGAAAACAGAGGCACATCCTTTCAGTCATCGGGAGTGATCAGAAGTCTCCTACAGAAAAGCCCAATGTGTCAGGACTGCCTACAGAAATCAAAAGCAAAACCAGCAGCACACAAAATAAACCTCATGAGATGTTTGATCTGGTTGAACTCACAATTTATTTTTTTCAGAGCAGGTTACTGGGCTCTCAGTTAAACATTAGTGTTGGAGAATGTACTTACTGTACATTCTTTAATGTACTTACTGTATTTGATAATTTAAAATAAATCCCAGTACTTAAGATGATGATGGCTACAGATAACCATTTATGTTAAATACATCTTTGATTCTCTCTTATTCATACATTACATAGTAGATGGACATTTTAAGTGGTAATGCAGACACACATGATTTTAAGTCAGAGAGTATGTGCATATTAAAATTCTCTATCTCTTGATAAGGTAAAAAATAAAGCTATATAAATTGAGACATTTTTCTGTAAAATTAGAATCACACTCTCATAATACTTCCAACATACATATCTTCATTAAAGCTTTGTTTAGACAAAGTATCAGAATACTCTCGTCTCCATTCACCTGTCTTCTAGCTTTTAAAACAGAAAGATTGTATTCGCCAGTCATCAACAGGCAACTTCCAAAAGAAATGTAGGACACAAGGGCCTGCTGTTCTATGGCATTGCCAATAAATCACATTAAGATGAATTCAATGTAGATGGATGAGTCCAGTCAGTGCAGATTCGCCTTGAACTTGGGAGTTCAGAGACCCAAGCTGGAGTTTCCTCTGGACCACCAGATATATGGGTCTTGCTTATTGAGTTGGGTCACCATGACGGCACACTCAAGACATCCGACAGCTGATCCTGGGAAACGTGTTCAGTAAGGACACTCAAAGTTACTCTGTTCCAGCCTTGGCTTGCCATCCCCCTCTTGCTATCTCAGCCTTCAGAGTCTCCTCCCATCCAGGAATTCCCTGGGTGGGAGCTTAGGTCTGCCTGTACTCAGGAATGGATAGCTGAGATTTGGGAATAACATTTTCTTAGCTAGTATGTGGCAGCAGGCAGGTACCTGCACTCAGGATGGTGTGTGGCTTTGGTTAGCTGGATCCTGCTTGGTGGACTGAGGAGCAAGGGGAGGTCTTGACTGGGAGGCATACTGCCCTGGAAGAAGATAGCTCAGTTCAACACTGCAATGTCACCCACACAGCCCACATGTGAGCACAGCCCAGGAAGCCTTTCTAGGGTGTGTGTGTGTGTGTGTGTGTGTGTGTGTGTGTGTGTGTGAAAGGAGCCTGGCAGGGTGTGTGTGTGTGTGAAAGGAGCCTGGCAGGGTGTGTGTGTGTGTGTGTGTGTGTGTGTGTGTGTGTGTGAAAGGAGCCTGGCAGCCCAGAGGGCAAAATCTCTGCACAGGGCTGTCAGAAAGAAGTCTGGTACTTGGGCTGGAAGGAGAATGCACATATGTGTACATGTTTATTCATGCTTGCACATGGCCATGAGTATGTGTGGAGCAGAAAGTAAGAGAACATATATGCAGCCAGGTCTCCTGGCACATAGGTGAGATGAAAGGCTTCAGAGGACAGAGCCATGAATTCTGATCAATGTTCACATGTGCAATGCAATGAAGAAAAAATGCTTAACTTGAGTTGAAGTTACTTGCTCTAAGGAAAGTCAACAGCAGCTGCGGCTGGGGTGGAAGATCTGCACTCCCTGTCTCTGGTTTCACCTGTGCCCTTTTCTATTTCAAATTTTTAGGCAACTTCATTTGCTGATTTCCTAAGCACAATATTAAAAGACATTGGAGTGTGCATAAAGTCTGGGGTGTTCCTATGTAAACTTCGGCTATTGGGGGGGCGCAAGAGACTGCCCCCACACCCAGTAAGGATTGAGGAATGCAGAGCCTGCAAGAAGCATATTCTGCATTTAAGGCTGAAGGATGGAAATAAAAAACAAAAACAAAGTAGAAACCATAAAACTACAAAGGACTGTGAGAAAACAAGCAGAGAAAATGGTTTTGCCCCAAGAGGACCTTCAGCTGCTCAGTCTCTGGAAACACCAAGAAACAAAGAGGCACAGAGCAGAATCAAAGTTCTCTGTCAGATATTGAAACATTCAGCTGAGATGCTCACCAGCATTTAAAGTGGCCAAAATTCTTAAACTTAAAAAGTGAAAGCTTTAAAAACACACTGAATTTTCAGAAGGTACACCAACAAATGAGAAAGACACATAGAAACTGCTATGAAAATACTTCAGTGCAAAGGCAATTTTAAGATTCCTAAAAAAATACATTACAAATAATTTGTTAACTAAACATACAGAGAATCTCCCACCCCCCACAGGCATTATATTTGTACCCGTATTGGGTTCTTAAAAAGGGCTGTAAAAATGCACACACTACTATTTAAGGGCTAGTGTGGACAGGAGCGCCAATCCCGGGTTGACATGGCGACGCAGGTGGGTGAATGGATGTGAAGGTATGTGGAGACATGGCCAGCCCTGTCTGTCCGCAGCTCAAGGCCATCCTCTCCGTCTTTGGTGTGGTGTTTATGTTCACCCAACTCCCCCAACTGCCAGGTCCAATAACTGCTCCGACTGCCAGTTGGTCCCTAGTTCAGGCACACTGCTTATAGGGAAACCTTGTGCAATCTGTTACAAAATTTGTGCTTCCCAGGATACAGGCTCTCAAGTGCCTGAGACCACCACCACAGCTGCAGGCCCAGTACATGACTCTACAGGGATGAAGATGGCTTCCTCCCAGGTTCTGGCTGGCACTTTCTGAAAGGCTGCATCACACTGAGACAACTTTCTCTAAGTTAGGCTCGTTACAGGTCTGTTAAATGCTCTGCTAGAAACAGAAATGCCAGCGCAGGAAGCAGCAGGGATTCACAGTACAGTGGCCTTCTGATGGCCTGTCCACTCCAAGTAGAGCCCTGGATGGAATTTGTGTGGCACCAGTGGGAGGCAGGCTGAGCAGCACACTAGAACAGATGAGTCCACGTCAGCCCTGGACAGCTTTGGGTAGGGGACTCAGCTCTGGGTGAGATAAATACCTGCCTGGGTGCCCGAAAACTCCACCTTTCCCAGCACCCCTGAAATAAATGTTTTCCAGTAAGGTAAACTGACGTCCTTCTGGGATGTGGTGGGTATCACTACACTCCTGAGAGACTTGGCTAACAGTATGACTTATTCACGCACATAATGTCATTTCCACAGGCAGTGGGTGACAGGAAGGAGACACTAACAAAAGCTCCGATGTGCAGGGTCAGTATTCCAGCAAACAGACTCAGACATGATCTAGGGAAACGGTTTTGTGATGGGACAGTGAACGTGAGCACAGCAAGGCCACAGGTCCAGGAGACACACACCACTTAGTGTCTGATACAGCTGCTTCCCTAGCTGGAAGTGTGGATAGTTTAACAAAGGAAACACATGGTCAGGAACATCAGGATGCAACATGAGCTGAGCCTGTGTGCTAGGCACAAGGTCAGAGACGAAGGGACAGGGTCTTCTCCTTGAGTGACAGCAGAGGATGACAACAGCAGAAGGGCTCAGGCCTGGCAAGGCCAGCCTCATAGCCACCACGACTGACGATGAGGTCAAGCATAATGTCCTTTTGTATAGCCCAACTGGATGTATGGTCACTAGGCCTAGGACAATGATGCCTGTCGCGCACGGTCCAGATTGTAATGTGCTGTGCCTTGGTGGGTGACCTGTGATCTCACCCTCACTTCCTTGAGGTTGAAGGGTAGGGCAGGCCCAGGCACACATAGGCACCCAAGAACACAGCTCTCAGAGGCTGGGTCGGAGGGGCTGTGTGTCCAGGATGGAGGGACTGTCTGTCCATCAAGTGGGTGTTTCCAGGCTGGACGTACAGCACCCATACCTCGTGGTGTGGGAAAGGCCTGGGTGGCAAGGGAGCACAGCACACTCTTTTCTCTCCCACCTCGAGCACACTACTCTCCCAGAGGGGGAGCTGCACTGGGCAGCCAAGGGTCTGGTGCCCTGAGCACCCCAGCTCTGCAAAGAGGCCAGGGGGTTGAATTCTGAAATGCTGTCCCGAAGTTGTATGTTCTGCCAAAAGAACAGAAGGCCCATCGTCAGTCACAGAGCCTCTCTGAGGGACCCGTAGCAGCCAATGCACCTGTAGCTTTGCCAGCCTACCTTGGACCACTATGTCACCCTGAGGGACAGGTAACTGGGCCCACCCCATGGGAAATGTGCTCAGAGGCAATGCACCCTCAGGTCTGGGAACAAAATCCTCTGTTTTAGTGCCAACAGAGGGACCATCCATATGGCCAACATAGGGGACAACATGGGGGTTGCGGAGGAGATGCACTGGACTTCTTCCCTTCACCGCTGGCATGTGCAGCAATCACTCAAAGGCCTAAGACATCCTTGAACTAGGGTGCTAGCTGCTACTCCAGAAAGAAGATGGACTCACCTGTGCAGGTTAGTATGTCCTAGCCCGACAGGGACTGACTGGGGTCAACATCATGCTGACCACACCAAGCTACCATGCTTTCAGCTCAGTTACCACACAGAAGTGGCCGGAGCAGCTTCTTATGAAAGACACACCATGCACAACTAGCAGCCGGCAGCCAGGAGGGAAGGGTGAGAGGCTGCACAGGAATATCTGCTCTCCTGGGTGACAATCCCCCGGTTACACACTTTCAGGTGAGGCTGGATCACAAACACTGTAGGGGCCTCAGAGACCCAGCCATGTGCTCAGCTAACAGTTTCGGCTGGACACTAATGGGGTTCATGCTCTGGGCAGTTGTCTGAGGCCTTACTTCAGATTTCAAGACAGGATTATCCCGAGGACCTTTTAAGTGGAGCTGTGTCTATCATGAGGACTGGGGCCAGCTTGTCAAGCAACACTAGGGACAGTACGTTGATCACATGTCATTTGTTTGTGTATATACAGGTGTTATGTAACATTTCCCCTGGTGCTTAGCTCACTGTCAGGTGTGACACTTACCTGTATGCACATGTGTGTGTATGTATAAAAATGATATAGTTTTCAGAACAAATCACTCATAAAAAAAAAAAAAAAAAAAAAAAAAGGACAACACAACAAAACTTTGGAGGAAGGACAGTCAGAGTCACAGCACACTGGCCTATTACCCAGTAGGCAGCCATACCGTTACCTAGCGTTGGGCTAGACATGTCTTGGCTGCGGTAAGAAGTCCTTCAGCAGGGGCTTGTCGCTGTTCGAAGTGGCATCGGCCAATGCTTTGAGTCGGGTGCTCTGCTGCAAGGGCGAGGAAAGACACTGAGCTGCTGCCTGCATGGAGGCCAGTGAAGGAGGCCAGTACCGTGCCCTGGCTACTGCAGGCCCAGGGCCACATCTACACGGACCTACGCCATTCCCACTCTCAACCATGCCAGGCCACGAGCTCTGCTGGCAGGGTCTGCACTGATCAGTCATGATGCCATCAAGTCGGCCAGAGCTGGCTCCAGGAGCTGCCTGTCCTCAAGGGCACACAAAACCCCCTCTAGGGGGATAGAATGCCCTGAACAGGTTCATTTGAAGAAGTCTGCACCCAGAAAAGTGGCAAGATCAAAGGACATGTTGCAGAACCATGGGAAAGGCCACCAGCTGGAGGGCCTAACAAGTTCCTGCTCCCAACATAGCAGTTGTGTCCACAATGTAAAGCTTTGGATCCTGCCACAGGGCACCTGTGTGTCTTCCTCTGCAGAGCCACTGGCGAGTGAGTAGTGGTTTCTGCACAACCTGCCTGGCAGATGGGACATTCACAGGACATATCCCGAAGGCTGCTGGCTCCTGGCCTGGCGTGGCACAGCTTTTAAGCATTTTCCAGTCCTCATTCACCGGTCCCTCAGTGCCAAGGAATGAGGGAGCTTTCAGAATTGAAGGAGTACAAGGCTGGATGGCAGAAGAGCAGGTGGAATTGGCAAGTGTCCAGGGAGGAGAAGTAGCCAGAGGATGGTGCTGCTGCCCACACAGGCACAGGGGTGGGCCAGCAGGCTGCTGCAAGTGTGTGGACGCAGAGACTGGTGCGAAGACACACACAATGTTATATATACAAACTCAATATATATAACATGCCCAGTGTCCGTCACGCTTGCCTTGTACTAGGAACAGGTTGAAAGTGAACCCCAGATGTCTGAAGTCAAATCTTCCCCGCTGGGGCCTGTGCAATGTTTATTCCTTCAAAGCTTTGCAGACCCATGCTGCTTTTAGCACCAGTGTGTCTGTCTGCTGTGCTCAAAGTGCAGTGGCAAGGCCCGTGTGCATGTGTGGTCTGTTGTGGTGCCTTGGGGCTGAGACCTGGGCCACACGAGACAGGGCCCAGGGCCACCTCCCCAGTGGCCAGAGTCTGCTTCTGCCCAGGTTCAAGAAACTCATTGCTTAGGAAGCTTCGTCAACAGGGAACAGTTTGCAACCTTAATTTTCATATGTAATGTTTTAAAATCCTTGTGACATTTTAGTCTTTCTAAAATTTCCCTCCAAAATGTTTTCAAGAGTATAAACAGCAGCATGAATGATATAATTTATTCTAACGGATTTTTATGGCACTAAGTTAGAAACATTTTTGTTGCCATTATTTCAAAATGTATTATCTTGCTAAACACGGTGTTAAAGATTAAACACGGTGTTAAAGATACATAGGAGGTAACTGCTTTTCTCTGCCCTGGGTGTTCTTAGATAAGACCCATGCAGGTAACCCTCCAAACCTCACTGATGGAGCACATGTGGGTGTCACATTTGGGTTCAGCCAAAATACCACAACACTATGTGACGTTGCTGTCTTCCTGGCTGAGGAGCAGGTACTGGCTACAGCAGACACAGAGGGAAAGACCCCTAGGGCGGAGCTCTGTGCTGTCACAGTGGCTGTTGAAAGCAGCAAAAAACAGCTCTATTTTGAAAGGCAAAACAGCAAGCTGGTAGGGGGAGGCACTAGGGCCCCACTCACGATGCTCTCAGGGGTCTTGTGCAGAACTCCCTCCTGGCCTTCCTCGGTTCCCACACTAAAGAGTGGGACCCCAGAGGGGAGCATGTGGGAAGAAGTCTCATCCTCTACCACCATGGCTGGGAGTACAGAGCCATGCTGAGGTCACCTTGCTCAAGCTGAACTAACTGCATGTGATCTATCAGGTGCTTAGGGGCCGAACTACCTGTGTCAAGCAATGGTAAAAGCTCTGGACCCCATGATGGACACGGAGAGTTGTCACAGCCTCTGCTGGAGGAAGACAAAGCCCATCCCTAGTGTTCTCCTCACAGGTGGCATACCGTCACCGTGTTACCTGATGAAGTGACCATGACGAGTGACAATACCAGAGAGTATAGTGGGTGGCCTCAACCCTAAGCTCTTCCCACCTGGTCCTGTGGCCATCACCCCAACAAGCAAGAAGGCAGAGATGGTCACCTGTTGGTCAGAAACTCAGACCACTGGAGGTCTGGGAAAGCATAAAGACGGTAGGCTGCTCAACAGAAAGGCACTTGTTCCTGGCCTGTGGGCCGCAGTCCGGAGCCCACGCACGTGGAGTGTTTGAACAAGTAGTGGTTATTTAGGCAAAGCAGTGGAGGGCAAGGGAGGCAGAAGAGAAAGACAAGAGGTAAGTTGGTTATAGGCAAACATCCTACCACACAGTAACACCAGAGCTCTAGCTGCTGGGCGCTGCCAGGCCAGGACCCACTGGCCCACTCCTCCCTGCCCAGGCCCACACCTGGTTCCTAGCTGTATGCCTCCTGCACTGAAACTGGGGGGGACCTCTAGTGAAGCTGTCTTACAGGCTTCAGATCTTGACACAGCAGTGCGGGGGTGGGAAAGCTCCTCTCAGCCTTTCCCACACACCTCCCAAGGCCATTCCAGAAGATTCTTGCAAAGCAGAGTCCCACAGTGGAAGCCACAACCACTATCCCAGCAAATCTCAGGAGTCCTGTAGGGAGGTGCCCTTGCTAGCTGCAGAGCCCAACTCTTTGCTCAGATGTATCCAGTCGAATGCCTGGCCAGCCCATCCACATCTGGGCATCAGGTACAATGCACTTCTGTGACAGCAGCTATGCTATAGCCAGGGGACTTGGGAGACACCCTGAGTTGTGCCTCTCACTCTATGCAAAGTGTTGTCATAAGCATGTGTCCTTGTGTCCCAGGTGTCAAGATATTAGCTTGAACGTGTGTTCCCACACATTCCCACGCACAGGGAACGTTCATGAGCAGTGCCATCAAGAACATGAGTATTCTTTCTGCCTTTATACATGGGGTGTTGTCATGAACCCAGCAGCTCTGCATAAGGCATCTTAAAGAACATACACATCCAGGGTCTCTGTATTGGGAACACCATGTCCACTGTATTCTTGGGTACAGGGAATGTGTGTCTACTGTGTCTCTGTGTCAGGAAGCTGACACAGTCTCTACTGTGACCCTGGACATGTTGTTGTCAGGGAAGGCCATGTCAGCCTTGGAGCTGCACTGCTGAAGAGCAGAGTGTGGTAGATGGCCACTGCACATTCAGTTCCCCACAGGCTGGGCTACTGGCTAGGGACAATGAATGTCATTCCCATGGAAACCAGAGCAGCTGAGCACTGATAGCTGCAGGGGCTGTGTGTGGGGATGAGGTGAGCTGGGAGGGTATCAGTGGCAGGTGGACTTCCATTCTTGTTGTCTCTCATGCTGTGAGCTGAGGGGATCTCCATCTTCTACAGCTAGCACTGCCTGGTATCATTTTGTTGAGAGGCACTGACTTGGGACCACTCACAGCAGCACTGAGTGAACATGTCCACTCCCATGAGCAGAGGCCCAGGTAAGAGTTCTAACAACTGTGACAGGAGGCATAAAGCAGGGAAGACCCGGTGGCATAAAGTCCTGAGAAGATAACCTGAGGGTGGGAATATTGGGGTGGAGCCACAACAGCCCACAGATAGGGATGTCTGCTTCCCACCCCAAACATGGCCGGCTGATTCCACTCTAGACTCAACTTCCACACATAGGTGACAGGCACAGCCATGTAATGGGGGAACCTACACCCCACCTTGGCTTCTTACGGCTCTCTCCCTCTGCAGATCTGTCCTTCTCTGTGCACAGAGCCCTGTGTTGTCCAGCTACAGCACTACAAGTTATGGGGAAATTGCTTGGAAATGCAGACCCCACAGTACTGGCTCATTCCCAGATTAAGACTCTCATGGGAGAGGTTGGACTTTGTGAACTCCCAGGTAAGCCACAACAGACAGTACTATGCTCTGGCCCGGTGACAGAGTCCTGCTGAGGATTCAGCCTGCTGGCCAGTATGGGAGATGGGAAACAGAGCCCCCACACCCGCCACTTCCTCTTATAAAGGTAAATTTGACCCAAATTCAAATTCAGCATCCTTAAAAGTGACAAAACTAATGTCCCCCCCCTTCCAGAGTTAGTGAATGAACCCAGGGTCTTGTACATGCTAAGTGGGTGCTGTATCACTGAGCACCAGCCCATATCATAATTCAATGATCAAAGTAATAAGCAATTACTTTTTTGTGGATTTACAGAAAATAAATTTATCTTTGTTATCTTAATTTACTTATTTCAGATGATTGTTCATGTCTAAAGAGTAAATTAAACACTGATCATCTTGAATTTTACCTAATAAAACACTTAAAATGTGTCATTGCAGAATTAATGTGTAAGGTGTGGGCTGGTCAGTTTTTATGATACCCATACCTTTTGAGATATTTTAGTAACTTCCCAGTCATAAGACAGGCAGAGGAAAGTGGCTGGCCCAGCAAGGCAGTCTCCATACCTGAGTCCTCTCTGTCGCTGTGGGCCACAGCTGCCTGCACAAGACCTTTTTGAGGACATCAGGGAGGAGGCTGACGGTGACAAGCAATGTGATGCCCAACCAGGCAGGCCCACTGGACAGCATGCGTATGAATACATAGTACATCCGCTGATAACTGAGGAATGGCCTGGGTGGAGAGGAGACACTGGTGAGACCCTGCCTGGCCAGGAAGGACGTCACAGCCTCATGCTGCTTCCAAAGCCCTCCCCAACGGTGCCATTCTCAGTGCTGTCAGTCCCTGAGTGTCATGGATCTTCACACATCAGTAGTATTCACAAAGGGTGTTGGTGGACTGTTGACCAGCAGGCCCAGAGGCCACCAAATGCTTTGAACACATGCCTCCTGAGGAGACAGAGGAACAGGAATTGGCTGAAGATGGCTTCTTTGGCTTCATGCTCCCTGTTTCCACCCAAGACTTGGGAACTACCTTCTACTTCCTAGCACCACAAACAATCCAGGGATACTGGAAATGAAGCCTCACCTCCAAGGACACACAAACTGCACGTGGACACAGAGTGGTTCAGGATGAAGAGTGAGAAAGGGAGAAAGAAGCTCAGAGACAGGGTGCCCAGAGCTGCTGGGAAGGTTCCCACTGCTTACATGTGCTGACACAGACAACTCAGAAGAGAGGGCACATGGGTCATGTGACTCACAGGCCCAAGGTCCCCGGCCCCCTGAAGCCTCCTCTCCTGACAGTCTCAGGGCCTGCTAGGACCTCAATTCTGGCTTTCTGGTTGCAGTACGGTGGCTAGAGGCCACCCAAAGCTGTCTCTGACTCTGCAGGGCTCCGGGAGTCCTCACAAAGGTCCCATGGCTGAGTGCCAGGGAGAGAGGAGATTAGGATGCTCTTGTCCAAGGTTGCTCCCTGCCAGGGGCTGTGATACAAAGAGGAGAACTTTGCTTTGGGCCTTACAGCCTGGTTAGGACCAGGGCAAGGTTGACCTACCCAGGTGAAGGGTGACGTGGACAAACCATACTTCTGTGGGGCCTCCCACTACTCTCCAGCCCAGACTCTCAGGTCACAGGGCCCCTGGCCAGGGTGCTAACCCAACTGCTAACTCACTGCATCCTTCAGGAGTTGGGGTTTCATGAGAGAATGAGCTGCTGAAGTCCTTTGAGAACATCACAGCACAATGGGCAATACAATCCTGCCCCACACTGTATCTGAGAGCTGTGGGTTCAAAGTGTCCCCAACGAGCACACTCAGAGAAGTAAACCTCAAGCCCTTGTGAATGTCATTTTGAGGTGATAAGGATGAACTGTGGTCCCGACTTTGGGTCCATGTGGCAGCATTACAGAAGGAGATGAGGCTGAGCAGAGCCAACCCCCACCCCAAGTCATGTCATGGCAGCACATGGCCTGTGCTACATGCTGGACACACTATGCTGCTGCCATGTTCTGTGGCGTCCACTCCCAAGAACCGCATCAATTGTTCACTACGGTCACTGTGAACCACTGCATGCTAGAGCTCCAAAAGTGCCCATGACACCAGGGACACAGAGGCTCCGGCAGCAACATGCACTCCAGCACAGGAGGCTGCAGGCTGTGTAGAGCACACATCTTGGGCCCTTGATGACAGGGGTGTGGGGCAGCTAGGGGCACATGGGGTTTAAGGCTTCTTACCAGATAATCCCTCCCCAGAGCAGGGAGAAGACGATGTAGAAGAGCAGTGACCCCCAGATGACAAAGTGGTTTATCCAAGTCCAGTAATGCGTGTCCAGCGCGAGCTACAAGAGAAGGAGGTGACAACAGTGACATCGTCCAGGCATGCAGAAAGGAGGGCTGGAAAATAATTTAAAAGGGGGCAGAACTGAAACACGATGGCAGAGTATCTGCAAAACCTTACAAGAAAAACCACACACACCAAGCCAAACCCACGTTTCCCCAGGAGGAGACAGCTGGGACAGCCAGGTTTTCCCAAGTCACCTGGGGGGGGGGGTGTGGTGTGTGTGTGTGTGTGTGTGTGTGTGTGTGTGTGTGTGTGTGTGTGTG
>CAJQZJ010033015.1:8187913-8210795 GCA_907164525.1 Lophiomys imhausi | reverse complement strand
GTGTGTGTGTGTGTGTGTGTGTGTGTGTGTGTGTGTGTGTGTGTGTGCAAGCATGAAGCATCCTCTATCCTGACATGCTGCTGCCTGAGGAGATAATCTGAGGAGTCTGCATACTTTTAATGTGATGGGTTCGGGGACTTTCATAATAAAGCTCTTTTCAGAATCTGACTTGATTTTAAAAAGCTGAATTTTGGGGGTTGGAGAGATGGCTCAGTGGTTAAGAGCACTGGCTGCTCTTCCAGAGGACCTGAGTTCAATTCCTAGCATCCATACATTAGTTCACAACCTTCTTTAACTTTGGTCCCAGGGGATTCAAGGGCACTAGACACCCAGAATCAGCATGGATCCAGGAGTCCAGCTCAGGGAGACTGCAGGCAGGCTGACCATGGCTGGCGTGTGCCCACAGCAGTGACTCACCTTCAGTGTGACAGTGAATACCATCACAGTGAACACCAGCGTCCCAAAGGTCCAGTTCCCAAACATCTGTGAAGACAAGAGTCTATGTGAGTGCCTGCTGCCATTCGCCTCTCCACCTCTCCTCCCTCATCCCGAACACGGATGCTAGAGAGCATAACCCATGGCGTCTGCACCTCAGCCCAAGGAAAAGACTACAGTTTCCTGCGCTAGAGAAGGCAAGAGTTCAGATGGCGCTAGGCCAGCACAATGGCCAAACCTGGCTCAGGGATGTTTCACATGAGTGTCCTGCTGGTCCCTCATACTGGCCATGTGGGGCACTAGCACATGACTGTTTAGAGCACTAAGGTTTCAGGTTTAGCAGGAAGAGAACAGATGGCTGGAGTCCATATGCATGGTGCAGCCTTGGACCCTGGCTAGGCTGCTTTCTATAGAAGGGCTGTCCACTGTATTCTCTAGGTCTACTCTCCTTGTCTCAAGAACACACTCTTGTAATCTGCTTCTGGTGACAGAGATGCCCACAGCTGAGGGGCACAGCTGCTAGAACACTGCAGGAGACAGCCAGAGGAGACACCAGAACACAGAGGTGACAGCATCAGGGAGGGCTTTTCTATGAAGACCTCAGGACAAGAAGGAAGTGGGCAGGTTGCACAAACTAGACAAAGGCTACTCCTCCAACAGCCAGGCCCCTGGCCACAGCCACAGCTGCTAACAACTACCCAATAAGGAGGGAAGACCAAGCAGATGTGGGCTGCCCTCCTGTTAGTGGGTATTCAGGCAGGACGGTAGGAGGTACAGACATGAGTCACACTCTATAAGAACCAACACATTTCTCAACTACAGACAAACACATGCAAGGTCAGTGGCTGCGAGCTCTTTCTTCCAGGAAAGCCAGTCCACACAAACCTTCTGCAAGAACAGTTCCCTACATACAATATGCAGTGGACACTGTTGGGTTCTCTCAGAGGATGTTCTGAGAACCTTCTTAAAGCTTTATTGTGCAACAAATCCAATGGCTAGGATGCCAGAACTTCTGTCTATGATTAGTTTTAATCAAAGACATGTACCTAAAGCCATATTCAAATTGGGTTTCTGTGAAAATCCATGGCCTGCGGGAGCCCTGGGCATATGTGAAGCATTAGGATTCTGTGGAGGCACTGACTGCATAAGCTGCCACCATGTCCTACTCTTCAATCTACTAGACCAATGCCTTCCTCCTTGGGCTTAGAAACAGCACCAATAGAAGCCCTTAGACCTGCATGTGAGGTAGGTAGTCCTAGCCTGGGGCCACTTGGTCACTCTAGAGTAGCTTCTGCTGCAACTAGCAGGGTGACACCAGAGATGCTGCAAGGTACGTGGGACTGGTCCCCACAGGAAGGACAACACTGATGCCCAGAGTGCAGGACTGACGGAAGGTGTCACAAACACTCTCCCTCTCGCTTTACCTCTGGGCAGGAATGTCTTTACAACCCAGGGGCAGCAGCAATGGCGGTATTTACCTAACAGGGTGTTGGAGAGTAAGAAGTTGGTCTGTCTAGTGGAAAGCTATGGGTGTTGTCCAAATGGTGACACAGTGAGGGAAGGGAAGCCTCGCTCCTGCAGAGGCTTGTGGCAGAAGGGAGCCCTGCTGCCTCTATCCCAGCTCTTCTGCGTCATCAGTTGGCACAGAACAAGAGAACCCTTTAAAAGTAGAGATGACAGCATGATATGGGTGTGGGTATAAGCAACGGGACATGCGGACCCCAGTAGTACCACACATCAGGCCAAGGTAAACTCAGCAGCTTGCTCCTCCCACATATGTTACAGAAAGGAAAATTTCCCTCCACCACTGCCGAGTTTCTTTGGGTTTGGTGGCTATGGCAGGTCTGGGGTGCCTTGGGGGTCACCAGGCCCTGAGACCCCAGGACACAAAATCACCACCACCACCACTCTTATAGGCAGATGAAACATAATAATCTCAAATGAGAAATTACAAATTGGCTAGGAGTCCATCTACCTCCCTGTACCCAGGGCTCTTGGTCAGTGAGTGCCAGCTCACTGGGATAGATAGATGGCAACAGAGCCGTTTCTGTATAATCTTCATTTCATTTGTTTCTAATGGGAGCCTTCTGGTCGCTGACCAAGAGTCACTTAGTATCTTCTAGATTCCCTAAAGATATGCAGGCTGGGAAGAAGGGATTTAAGTCTAGGACACCAGCCCCTTGGCCAGATGGCCACCTTTATATAAGCTCCAGCAATGCTCCTGCTTCTGGCTTCCTCATGACCTGAAAGCATACCTTCATGGATGTCTGACTGATTTATATCTCCACAATAAACCAACACGGATGGTCTGACTGGCTCACACCTTAAGAACACACCTCCACCAACAGCTTATATTTCAATAGTACCCCTAAATGGGTGGTATGAATAATTAATACCTTAATGAATACTTTCATTGTTCAACCGACATACAACTCAGCAATATACCATCCAGCCTCAGACCTGCACAAATGTGTCCTGGCCAGTCCCACTTGTCTGCCTGGTGTCAGTTCAGTTCTGTCTTTGATTCTTCCTGTTCCTTGAGGATGGGCATGCTCATAAGGTGTTCTCTGATCACCAAAGCCTTTAAACCATCTGGATCCTTATTTCTCCCCCTCACGCCCTCCGGGACCCAGGTTGACCAGATGTCCGATCTGGACTTCTTTTTTTTTTTAATAATATATATATGCATATATTATATAAAAGTATATATATATATTTTAACCTATATGATATGCTCATGTATGAAACACATACATACATGAGGTGACCTTTTTTGGTCAGAGAGGACGTCACAACTTAATTTTTATAAGCACTACTACTCCATAACAGACATGGCTTTGGCTTGTTAAGGCCATAGGAAGGACACCTCTGCAACCCTTTGGGCCAACTCTACAACCCATCTGTCAGCTGTGTGCTGTGACCATGTACTATGGACAGCTATCTCAGCTCTCCTCTAGGTGTCTCCTGACTATTATAACATTCCAAACTGAACACCGGCTAGGAACACTCCAAGGGTCAGCAAGAGTGTGGTAATTATTGCCTTGGTAGCATCCAAAAAAGAAATATTTAAGGATTTTGATGTCAGTGCAAAACAAATGATCCATAAGCAAATTTAAGAAATTATTAATAATTCCATTGTCTTCATACTACATGAGACCATAAATGCTCCGATGAAACATTGCAGACCTTTTTAGAAAAATCTTTAACACCAATCAACAGAACGAGCTTCTAAATTCTTTCTAAAAAGAATTTAGAAAATGTGCCCTGGATCCATGGGGAGGATCAAGCTTTGTGATCATGAATCTGCAAATGCAGACCTCACAGGGTCATTGTCTAGTTGCCCCTGCACTTGAGTACTAATCTAATATTCTCACACCTCACACTGATTAACTCCGACTGAGAAGGGCACCCTAGAGGCCTGGGGCCAGGGTGGAGGGTGAGGGTGGTGTGCATGACTGGAAACCAGATCTCTCTCTTCCTTGCCCTCCCTGATCTGTAGAGCGGCCAGCATTATCCCGATTCCTTCATTCCTATGTCACAGGTACGTGTCAGTGTCTACCCTGAAATATGTGTCAGGGGACGTCAAGGCGACTCTGGTCTCAGTTCAAGGCCTGAGCAGAGCACACTCCCCCACCATGGCCTACTCTGAGTTCCTGTTGCCTGTCTGGATGAGCACTGGTTTGGGTTGACCCTGTCAGCCTCCTCTGAGAATTCTTTTGTGTGAAGGCATGAATCATACACGCCAAGCCTCTACTGAGAAGCCTGTGTGCAGGAGAGGTAGTTACAGCGGCACTTCTCAGGGCAAGTCCTGCAGGAGGCTCAGGTGAGCCCAACCCTGCCTGTGACACTTACTTTCTAGTCTCATTTCTAGTTCTAATGAACACTTTAAGTGGCTAATGGCAGACTGTGGGTGACAGGCAGGGACAGTGCAGGGCCAGCAAGAAGCATCTTCTTGGCCTAAGGGACCTAAAGAATCAGGGAGTTCTGAAAGACCAGGAGTGTAGGCAAGGGAATATAGGAATCCTGAGCTCCCATGGTGGACAGCAGACATGTCACTACACACATCAGCCAGCAGGGCCTGGCAGGACACTCACCAAAACCCCAGGGGTGTGAGAAGAGGCAGGAGACACTGAAGAGAGTCTCCAGGAAGGCCTGGGAGTGAGCTCACTGCTGCCATCCTTCCCTAGCCCTTCATCTTCAGGGAACCCCAGGGAATGTCTGTCACCCTACTCTGAAACTCTGAGACAGCATGGGCTGAGGTGGGTGTCATGACACTGGCCCACGTAGGATCTGAGTTCTGGCTATGCCTCACACTAGTTCCTAGCCTGAGTACTAGTTCCTAGCGTCTTCCTCAACCTCCCATGCCAGCGACCACCAGATGAAGGGTATTTGAGGGGCAAGACACAGAAGCTGAGTGCCAAGACCTGACTGCTTAGGACAGACATGGAATGGTCAGGTGTTTCTTAAAGGCTGACGTACAGGGAATAGTGTACGAGTCACCTAAGATTCAGATGGCTCTGCTACCACCTTGATGGGCCGGTAGCAGGCAGGCATTGTTTGATGAAAATAAAAGATGACAGGAAGCTGCAGAAAACCTTAAAATCTTTAAAACAGTGAAATAAATATGAGCAAGTCTTCAGGGTCAAATTTAGTAAAAACTGACTTGCATTATAATACAAGAGATCAGTACCTTTAGTTATGAGGCAACAGAAACAAATAAACAGGTAAACAAACTTCCAGGACACAGGGCAGACTCTGGCATTTCAACCTAACAGTCTGAGGGATCAGCATGGGGAAGACAACATGGGTAAAAGAGGGGAGTTGGTAAAAGAAGAAATGAGAAGCATCTCTGTCTTCAAGCTCCCTGAAGGGGTGGCTAGGGAGGAGTTTTCTCTGATGTCAATTGCAGTGTGTATCTCAACAGCCATCTCAGAACCTGGGACCTTAACTGGGCTTAACACTAAGCTTGAGAGTTGTGACATTAAGTGGAGAAGATTTAAGGTCTATTCAATGCATCATGTTCTCCCCAGGTGACACAGGTATGCCACCAAAGCACGGTCCCCAACAGGCCTCCTGTCCATCATTTACAGTAACATGTAGACCCCATGGGCCAGTTTACTAATCCCCTTTTACTGAAGCCCTGACAGAAACCCGGGGAGAAGACACCTTGCAGGGTCAGGCGGCTCCAGTGCCAGCAGAGGGCAGGGGTGGCTAACAGCTTTTCTACCAACAAAGCACACAGAAGAGGTCACATTTGAAAATATTTTCAAGAAATATTTTATTTGTAATGCACTGCAGAAACACAGAGAGGACAGACCCACAATGTCTTACCATGCTTGTGTTGGTGGTCATTATCTGAGGTGGGAAGGGAAGCAAGTGGCAAAAAGAAAAAAGCAAGATACGAATAAAACAAACCCCAGAAAGTAGGCAAACGACAAGCTGCTCTCCACTAGAGAACTACAGATACTCACTGTAAAGGGGCCATGCTCACGCACTGTGGAGCGGCACTCACACCACTTAACTCCCATACAAAAGTACAGTGGCTGGATGAAACCACAGAGCCACAGGGAAGAGCTCACGGCTGCACGTTGTGAACCCAGTCAGGAAAATCTCAGGACCGACCTTCCCCTATGGCTGGTGAAGGGGACACATCCCTTCCTCTAAGCTGCTGCACAGAGTCACACCTACAGCTGTCACCTAACCATTCAAGCTGCTGTCACAACTGCTCCACACAATGAGTGCACACAGTAGGCTGAACACTAAGCAGTGAAGCCACTCCATCGCGCTCGGTCCTCACCTGTCCGTTGCTGGTCACAGTCGTGTTTTCAAACATGAAGTAAGCACCAAAGAAAAATACCAAAGCGTGAAACACGCCAAGGAACGTCCAGTAGATGAACACCCGCCAGCGGAGCAGCGCGTTCTTGGCGACGTCTCTGTTTGAGGAAGAGTGCACAGATGGTGACAGCAGCAGAAGGTCCGCCCTGCCCTGCCCTGTCCTGCTCTGCAGCATCATCTCTGCCCACATGTTCTTAAACAGCATCTGCTGTGACCGACAAACAAGGAGTCTGCACCCTCTAATGGCCAGACCCACACGTTGCTCAGACCACACCGCTATGCACCAATGTTCTCCACTGGTTTTTGAACATTTTCTCTCTGGTATTCAATTGTAACGTAGTTACAGAAAATCTGAGGCACTCTTGTCTTCTGAATGTAACTAACTCACAACAGCACACACTATCTGACATGATTAAACACACCTAAGACTTGGGCTTGTTGCCAATCCACATGAGTTTCTAGGCCTGTTTATTGCACTGGAGTTTGTCTGCAACATTACCTCCCTGCATATGTCTGAAACAGTGTACACACACACAACCCCCTATCTATTGCCTCAAACTTCAAGGACCCATAAATGGCTAAACATTATACTAAAGGCCCCAAAGTCTGTAACTATATCCTATGGAAATGGACAGGGAAAGGTTGTCTGATGTTATGTGGCTTCTGAAACTACCACAGGTGAAAAGACCTCATAGAACTAAGTGCACACATGTGTGTACACACATGAATAAGACAAAGGACGTTGGGCAAACTGAATGAAGTAGGTGAAGAATGACAACGTGGCTACCAGCTGGCTGCTACACTCAGCATCTCACTCATTATTACTGGGAGAAACTGGACAAAGGTGTGGGAATCCCCTTGTTATGTCTAAGGACGGACAAAGACTACAAAGAAACATTGTATTTGTCAAAAAACCTGGGCAGTTCTGAAATAGTAGAAAAGCTATTGCCTTAACCATAAGAAATGAAGGAGAGCACATGAAGGTCCCATTCCTAGCTTTCCCAACTCTACCAAGCAGGAAGATGCAGAAGGAGCTCACATCCCTACCAAGCTGTGAGCTGAGGAAGAGGTTCATATGTGCATTCAAGCCTATTGCAGACCCCATCACCTGTGGTGCACACTCCAGCACCCTGTGGCAGCACGGGCACCCCAGCTGTGAAATACCACCACCAGGGGCTGGCGGGAGGACTCTGTGCTCCTTCCCCGGTTCCTCGTGCTGTACAGAAGAGCTGCAGGGGCTTACGTTTGTACAGGGACAGAGGCACACACCTGTAGAGGGATGGGTCTCTCTTGAGCACATCAATGCGCACATGCTGCTCCATGAGGCTGTACAGGAGAATCGGGAGGGAAGTGAAGCTGATGTTGTAGAGAGTCAGATACGCAGTATCGTACAAAGTCTGCAAGGAGAAGCAGCCTGAGTGGTTCTACGAGGTCGAGTTAGCACACTGACGTTATGTTTTAATTAATATATTGCTGTGTGTGAGTGTACACATGTATGTGGAAGCTGGAGGTGAGTGTCAGGTGACTCAGAGCTCACTGATCAGCTAAAGTGATCAGCCAATGACTCCACGCATCCTCATCTGTCATCGCCAGGAATGCAGGCCTATGCTGTTATACCCGGCTTTATCATCGGTGCTGGGATTTGAGCTCTGATCCTTAAGCCCGTGTAGTAAGAACTTTATCAACTGAGTCATCTCCCAGGCCCTGAGTGTGCTACTTTTTAATTTGTAAAAAGCTTATATAGAAAGTGTCCCTAAAACGCATAAAAGCCACTATTTTACATACAGACAACTGGGACAAATTTTAAACTTCATGAAATAAATTTGTCAGGTTTAAAATTCATCAGGTCCAGGCAGAGCCTGGAACCCAAAATTTGCAATTCTGTTCACTTTAACATCAATTAGCCTGGCCCTCGTGGCTCTGGATCCAAGCTATTGGCCAATGTCTACCTGAGCACATGGTACATGGGGACAGAAAAGTGTCTGCCCAGCCAGCAAGTACTGAGGAGCCCTTCTCCCAGGTCCTATGTCTGCGTCCTGCATACTTCAGTGCCTCAGACTCCAAGGATGACCCACATATCCACGAAGGTCAGGTGTGGATGTAACCCTTCCAATGTAATCTTATAGCCCAACACATTTCAGGCCTATGTTTAGGAACATATTCAGCCTCATGACATCCAGACTTGGGGCTGGCAACTCCTCGGTTCTGTAGACTGCCCCTTCATCTTTGTCTATTGACAGGACCCATGGACAGCAGGATGGATGGCCCCTGGGAGCCTGCTAGATCTCCATGGGGTCTGTCTGCACGTTCCTGAAGACTGTTTCCTCACTATGGCCACCCATTGGGAAGGAAGACAAGACTATGATGAGGTTCCAATTTACGACACCAGACTGACCTGCTGTGAAAATCCGCAGAAGAACTGGTACAAAAACTGGGGGAAAATGAAGCAGACGTTCTGAAAAGCAAGTCGTAGCCATTAGTTGCAGGGCATTCTGAAGAGATGCACAGGCTTTCCTAGAGCTCACCAGCCTCTGTCAACATAGTATGCTTCATATGGGGGCTGGCCAAGTGGGCCCATAGTCCCATATAATAGCTGAGTAGGCTTTGGAAATATTTCTCTTCTGTACACATCTATAGTGGGGCCCTGGTGATCCGAGGCAGCAGAAAGGAGACACACTGGCTTAGGAGGAAAGGCGGTGGCAATAGAGAAGCTGGCAGCAAGAACCTGCCTGCCCAGAGAGCACTGAAAAGGTCTCACAGTTCTTCCCTCTGGCTCTATCTTATATTCTGAGAGGGTTCAGGAAGTATCAGGGCCTCTTGGTACAGGAGAAACCAGATGCCTGATGGTCACTTCTTTCTGTAGATGAATGACCTTGGAAATTAAGTCATTCAGCGAAGGTCTCATGCCACTGAGACTGTGAGGAGAAGAGCAATGCTTCCTACCTTATAAAAGAAGTATTGCACAAGCTCAGATATCCTGATGTAATACAAGTGCCCATGAACAAGCAGCATCTTCTTCAAGTGCTTAAATTTGGGGATTGCATAGTCGCTGTTCCTCGCAGCTTGGCGGCCCTCCTTCCCAATGACGCCTAGAATGAAGGGCAAATAGGCTGATGAGCCGGAGCCAGCTAAGCCCAGGAGACCACTGCCCCATGTGTCCCCTGTAAAAGCACAAGTCACAGGTGGAGGCCCAAGGTCCCTCTACATGCTGTGACACAGCCTTTGCCTTTAGGTAGACAAAGCAATGTCAATCCCCAACTGGAGCAGCAGTGATTTACCTATGCCTACATGGGCCTCCAGGATCATGCTGACATCATTTGCACCGTCGCCGATTGCTAACGTAATTGGGTGCTCCTTTGAAAATTTGATTAACTTAACAATCTGGAAGAGAAAGAGGTGTGGAGCTTACCTTCTCTGTTTCACTTTCACCAGGGTTATTGACTGAGCAGAACCAACAAAGACATAAAGCTGATGTAGGAAACAGAGAAATTGTTTGGTTATAGCTCTTAGACTATTTCCTCCATAGAAGATCAAACCGTCTCATAAAAACTAAGATATGATCAATGGCATGACTTCACAAAGGCATGAAGACAAAATTAGAGTTATGTTCAAGTACAGAAAGCCTGGGGCCTATTCCAGCACTATAGTCTTCAAGGAGATATTGCGATTCCTTGCCACTTGGTGTCAAACAATTTTTTTAAAAAGTTGCTTCTAATGCTATTTTAATTTCAAGTTTGTCATGCATAAAAATCAAGTATGTCAACTTAATTCATGGGTAAAAATCAAGTCATGTCAACATGATTTCTCTTTATTTCTCGATTTCTAAGTTGACTTTCTTGTAGACTTCCCTACATGCATTGTGCTTAAGTACAATGCGTCAAGATGGAGACTGAGAAGGTAAACTGCAGATTTCCTTCTTGTTTCAAGACAAGAAGTGTAGGTACATATTCATTTGTATAAATAAATTGATAACCCAAAATAGCACTGGAAATCTCAGGTTGCCGGCAGGTAAACAATTACAGAGGTTTACATGGAGTCAAGCGCAGACAAGGGTAGGGAAGAAAGCCGTTTTTATCCAGAACAAGATGCACGTGAATACCTGTACCCCAGCCTGTCTTCTCTGAGAGCTGCCCAGGGACATTCTGGCTGTGTCTAGTGACAGTGGCTAATTGGAGCAGCAAGCTTGCATAAAAACAACCACCTCCCCAAACCTGGCTCTGAGACTGTGCATAATGTACTTGACCCTTGTGGCTGGGCCACCTGAGAGACCCTGATTTCCTTATAAGGAGTTTAAGGCTCCTGGGCATTCATACACCAAACATGAGACAATGAAACTAGAGCTCATTTGGGTTTATGAACATTGGAAAGATACCATGTTTATGTATGCATTTCATAATACATCTGATATATTTACAAAGATAATTTGGGTATGTTCCCAGCAGAATGGGAGAATGCCGAGGACTGTCTGGAGGCTAGCAGGTGAAAATCAAATCTTGACTGACCCTGGCACACAGCGGTCTCAGCAAATGCAAGTTCCCTTCCCATACACTTGCAGTAGATTCCCAAGGCACTGTAGAGCCTCTCTAGGAGGGCCCATCCGAGCCTGACCCTCAAGGAGGAGCTGAGACTTGGGTTTTAAATTTCTACGTCTTCCTAACTGATTAACAAACAGAGACAGTGAGACTTAAGGAAAGGCTTTCTCCCCATGCCAAACTCCCATGGCCCGCTGGTGAGCCAGCTCATGACCTGGGCCTTCTGCAAGGGTGCCATTCGGCAGCAAAGCACAGCACTGCAGTTCCTGCAGATCTCCAGGAAGAGCTCTCTGTAGTTGCTGGAGGAGCTCCCATCCTCTCGGGGCTTCATTATTAAGGACAGCGCAGCTCCATCGATGATCAGACCATAGTCGTGCATATCTGTCGAAAGCCTTCAGAGCACACAAAAGGGACTGATCACTCAGTCAATGAATTCACAGTCCAGAAGCCCACTCGCTGGCCACATGCACTTAACTTTCCTGCTTTCTTTACCGTAATGGATCCCTCTCTTTGACTACACTGGAAAACCACATTTTAATGAAAATTCTTTCCTCAGGCAGAGCAGCCACAGCCTCCTGTGAATCAGTGTTAAGTCTCAGTACTGAGACACCACAAGGAGGGCCTTGGGAGAGCAGGTCTTCACTTCTGTTCGCCATGCCAGCCTCCATCTATTTGTCTGGCTAATATCACCTGAGCTTTCTGCTCTAGTGATCTCACTGTTAGAACATGGTCAAAGTCTCCCTTTGCTGGGCTTTAAAGATTTATTTTAAATTATTTAAATGTGCATATATATGTATGCATAGGTATGGGCACACAAGTGCACAGACCAACAGAGTGCGACCTCTGTAGTTACAAGCAGCCTGATGTTGGTGCTGGGAATTAAACTGACCAACAGAGTGTGTGTGACCTCTGTAGTTACAAGCACTTGAGAGCAGCCTGACGTTGGTGCTGGGAATTAAACTGACCAACAGAGTGTGTGTGACCTCTGTAGTTACAAGCACTTGAGAGCAGCCTGACGTTGGTGCTGGGAATTAAACTGACCAACAGAGTGTGTGCGACCTCTGTAGTTACAGGCACTTGAGAGCAGCCTGATGTTGGTGCTGGGAATTAAACTGACCAACAGAGTGAGACCTCTGTAGTTACAGGCACTTAAGAGCAGCCTGACGTTGGTGCTGGGAATTAAACTGACCAACAGAGTGCAACCTCTGTAGTCACAAGCACTTGAGAGCAGCCTGATGTTGGTGCTGGGAATTAAACTGGGGCCTCTGGAAGAGCAGTGCCCACTCTTAACCAGTTGTCTCTCCAGGCCCCTTTGCTAGGCCTTAAAATGACAAAACATCTGAAACCCCATAAGGAGATAACTTTTTGCTGTTCTTAAAACAGATTAGAATTTGCACATGCCTAGAGAGGTGACCTGTTTTTCCAAATACACATGACTCTTAAGGCAGTTTAGCAAGATGGTTCCGTGAGTCAGAGAGCCTGCTCCAAGCCTGACTACCTGAGGTTTACTTCCAGAATCTGTATGGTGGAAGAAGAGAACTTATGGTTGCAAGTAGTCCTCTAATATCCAACTGTATGCTGTGGCACATGCATGGTGACACCCACACAAATAAATAAAAATGTAAAACAACAAGTCTGAATCAGAATCAGATAAGACACCTCCAGATGACTCACCCAACAATGCTAAGGAAGGTTCTGGAAAGGTGTGAATAAACTGGTGGGTACTCTTGGGAAGACCCAATGTCAGCACCGCTGCTATGTCAGACAAACAGCCTCTGTCATTACTATGGTCTGGCTCCTCTGGCAGCTTTCTGAGGCATCCATGAAGGATGCATGAGGTGCAACAGCAGATGAAAATTGTCCCAATCAAAACATCTTTCTACATTCCCTATCCATCACCCTGAATTGCCTGCCCAGGCATACCGAGTGTGGAGAGAAGCTTCGGTCTCACCCACAGCATCTACTTGCCCGCGAGGATGCAGGCACTAATACCCCACAGAGATCCAGGGTCCCTGTGAGGCAGGAGGCACTGCATACCCCGAGAAGGTGTCTCTGGTCAGGCTTCCACTGCAGCGCAGCACTGTCTTGCTCAGCTCGAAGAGAACATCGTGCAGGCTCTGTTCCTCTAACCGTTTGGTGGTCAGCTCCAGAAGCTGTGTGCTTCTGCGGAACAGCTTGCAGGCATAGCAGGTGGCTGAGGCTGTCTCCATCTTGTCCCCAGTGAGCACCCAGACCTTGATACCCGCCTTCTGCAGTGCCTCAATTGTGTCAGCGGCTTTCTCCTGGAGCCTGGGAAATGGAACCCATCAGGGTTAGGGTCCAAGGGTCACCAAATAAAGAACATCAAGAAACAAGAAGTCATCAAAATACTCAGCTCTACAGACAAACATGTACAAAGTGGCTGAGGGGCTATGTGACTTGAATCTGCTCCCAAAGTTACAAGTGCACACTCTATAATGATGTGCTTCGAGGTTCTACCAAACATGGGTGAGCTATTTAAGGAGGATGTTCGGTGTGATGTCCTTTTGCTGAGCTTCACATCCTTCCACAGTGCAATCTCATACCACTTAGAAGATTCATTACAACCAGAAACAAAGAGGAAAAATGATATCAGGAAATAAGGTATTATAATCTTTCCTTTTGGTACTATGTGTTCTAATGTTGCTACTTATCAAATTGGAGTCCAGGCTCTGAGTAATATATCAGATGCTGGTAATAATGCCAGGGGCCTACAGCTAGCTAATGCTTATCACTGGCTCAGCATGTGCCAGCACTGTGTGAAATCTGGTATGACCTTTTAAAACCTCTACTTAACCCTGCAAAGTCAGACTAGTTCCTGGGAGAAACTTCCTGGCCTGAAGTGTGGAGATCCCATTATTACAGTTGCACAGATGAGAAAAAACACCTCCAATCTTATAATTTTCTGAAACAGTAATAAGGGATCTGAAGCCTAGAGAGGAAAGTTTCCCAATGTGCTGGCTTTTGGTTTTAAGGAAGTAACTTGTGATCAAATATCACTTCAATGGGACGCGTATCTGTGATCCCAGGAGGATGCTTGTTCTAGGTCACTTGGGCTACACAGAATCTGAAACTTTGTCTAGAAAAAAAAAAATCATTTTCCACTCATCCCTATGTGCTCCTGCGGGTCACCTCTCCAGGTTCCACGTCCTCATCCCTCCAGGTTCCGCGTCCTAACTCTAGCCACTTCTGCACCCCACAGGGCTTCATGTAAATCCACTAAGAAGCCCTGCCCCCTCTGCACCACTGCCCTCAGGCCATTGTCATTGTTCCTTGGCCTTCACCTTGTAACTGATATTCTAGAAGCTCTTTTTTCAGTAATTTTATCAGCTACAATCACTGGTTTTTACAACAGTCCACCTCATTATTTTAACTTTCTTCAACAAACAAGGACAAATATGTCAACGACATTAAGATCTAAAGCCATAGATATGTTCAGAAGAGCCAGTAGCAGTTGGGAAAACAATTACTAATTCTTTTCTAAGGCATGAAAAGAAACAGATCTTCCATGTGTGATGTGATGCAAAGATGTTACTTTCACCGTTTGGAGGGAAAGTGTCCTCCCAGGCATCCCATTAGTGGCCAGTAGAATATCACCCAGTCATGGTCTCCTGGATTGTCACTCAATGTGAAGAAAAACAGATGACCTTGCCCTGCACCCATTCTCATGGCCCCCTCTCCCATGTGTAATTGAACACACACATACACACACAAGCGACATCTTTACCTGTCTTCAACAGCTGTAGCACCAAGCAGAATGAGGTCCTTCTCGATCTGCTCGTAGGTTTCCGCTAGTTTCTTCTCCCGATCTTGAAGTGCCACTTTGGCATCCTGCAGCAGTTTGCAAACAACTTCATATTCTTCTGGCTCAAGCCTCTTGTAGGCAACACACAGGGTTCGCAACCCTTCCTGTGGAACACAAGTCAGTGTTTAATGGGAATCTAATGCTGCCTGCTGAATGTGTTCTCAGACCTTCCTCATACTCATCTCTGAAGAGAATGAATGAGTCATAACCCCGCCACTCTCAAGGGATTAGTGAATTACATTAAATATGGACAACCATGTGTATTATAGAGTTGTAACCTACGATACCCAGTCTGGGCTACTACACCAGAATCCAGACTTTGATTCTTCATGTAAACAAATACAGAGTTGGATTTAAACTTTAGGGAGATAATAATTTGTGATGTTATGGTAGTGGTGTTTCCAAAGCTGGGCACTGGAAGACTCCATGGTTACTCGTGCTTATGCTGGATACACGGGAAACCAAATTAAGCCTTAAAGATGAGGGCTTCTAAGACGTGGAGAATGTGCAATGCAGCTATCAAGAGCATGTGGTACTGCCAACACACATCAAACTATCACTGGGTGCTAGCTACTGGTATGGTTCCTCTGGGTGTTTCTTGCTCGTCACCTTAATTCTACAGACAACAGTGTAATACTCACAGGCCTCCTAAGCAAGCCTGGACTTTTGATTTTAAACATTACTTCCTGTGTTGTCAACACTTGACACAGAATTCAGGTCACAATTCGTTTTATTTCTCAGACCTCCTACTTGCATGAAGGGCATACCCCACTGGTTAACAGTTCTCATAATCCCTCAAGAGGGAGAGAGGGCACAGGGGCAAAATACAATGGTTCATTCACAAGTCCGAAGAATCATCAGACAAGAAAAAAGTCTCTAATGACAACACTCTAGAATTATCCAGAATACAGAGTGTTGTGAGCGGTAAGTAAGGTTTTCAGGAATGAATAGGTCTTTGCTTACACAGGTAGACAAGGGACTTTCTACTGTGGCGACACAGGGTGGAGGTGCTTTTCCCCAAGCCTCTTACTAAGTATGATTAAAGTCCTGTATGACACACCATCAAACTGTACAAAACACAGTCACACTTGGAGACTATTGTAGAGCACTGGCCCTTTTAAATACAGATAAAGGAATCTGTGGAAGCACACTAGCAAACTGAATCCAACAGCTACAAAAGGATTATATGCCATGAACGGGACTCATCCCTGAACACCAGACTGACTCAGCACAGGAATTGGGCTAGTGCAACATGTGATATCACCAAGATGAAGACCTGTGTGACAATCTGTGACGATCTGAACTGATGCAAGGCAGGAGCAGCACAGAGCTGTCCTCACAGTGGTTCCCCAAGGACTGCTTCAAGGCGAGCATGGCCTTTTGCACTTTGCTAAACAACTCAGCATCACAAGCTCATCAGAGCAATTCGGTAAGGAGGTGGGTGAGGGGTGAAGTTAGACAGAATGCCTTTCTAAAGACCAAAGGTGCAGATGACCAGCTCCTACAGCCAAGAAATCGTGAAGAAATGCATACCCTGTGGTAAGAGTTTTGTTTATTTAAAAAACCAGTTATGAGAATATTTTTGTTTAATCCCAGGTGTGAGGCTTCTTCAGTTAAGACCACGGGTGTAAACTATTAACTGTCTCATGAGCTAGCAGCAGGGGCGTGGCTTATCCAGCTGAGCAAGTTTAACTTTGAGGAATTGAGAGAGGGGGGAAAAAGCCAGAGCCCCAAGGAAAAGGGGGCTCTACAAAGAAGAGATGGTACTACAAGGAAGAAAGAGGTTGTTACTCTCCCTGATGCTTGGTGCTCCCTGAACTGCTGCTGGTTCTTCCTGCTGCTGTTTCCTGCTTTGCAGATTTGTTGGACTTTTGGATATTGTGACTACAGAGACTGGTATTGCCCCCAAAGAACCTGATGATCCTTTCAGCAGGAAGTAACTCAAAGAGACCTACGTCCCTTCCAACCCTTGTTCCTTCCAACCCACCAACACTAAGTGGGAAAGAAAGATTAGAGGGGGAAGGGAGACAGAGGTGTTAAGCACAGTAAAAATAAATTAGAGTGTGTATTAAAACAAAAATAATAAAAACCGCTTGCTACAACACCCCACCTCATGAGATCACAGAGCTATTACACGAGTGCAGCAATGGCCCAGCTGTGACTGTGACATTATCACACGCATACCAGCTGCACCTCACGGGGTTCCAACACTCACCTCAGGAAGGAAATTAAGAAAACAACTCTGTAGTGACCCCCAACATGGTGATCACCACACAAGGGGGTTCTCAGGGAAAGGTGAGTGCACTGCCCGCTCGAACCTCCAGCCTTCACTCCGAAGACAAAAAGAAGCAACAGGAGTGATGTCTAAGCATTTCCCATTTTTAATATTTCATTCTCTGGCTTATATACAGAGCCAAATGGGGGGTTTCTAATGTGTCTATGTGGGCCAATCACATTAAAGGTCATCCTATCACACCACATAGCACAAGCCTGGTAACATGGTGATCATGCACTGATCACAAGCACGGAAGTCTTGCTCACTCAATCAGCTATATCCACCCGGGCATCTTCTGGCCAGTGCCATCTTAGATATCTCCTACAAGTTACTTTCATTTTCCCTGCAATGAGGTGTTTCTCATAAGCCTCCATTTCCCAGGTCCCCACACAACTCTACCCATAATTGCATCAGGGAAAAAAAAAAACATTCAGGAATGTGTTTAGTCACAAAGGAAAAAGACTCACAGACCAAAAACTATGGAACAGTGAAGAAATCACAGACAAGCCAAATAACAGAAACAAGTAAGATTCCATACAGTTAAGACGACAACACTACTCAGAGCCATTTGTGGGGTCTTGTGATCCTGTGGAAGTCCAGATGGTGATCTGTGCGGGAACTCATACGGGAAGCCAAGGTTCTCAGAAGAACATAGCAAGTTTAGATGAGAATGAAGTTGGCCATGTACGCATTCTCATTTCAAAACTTACTAGCACACAACAGTAAAGAACTGTACAGAGCTGGCATGAAGACAGAGACGGAGAAAGGGAAACAGAGACCCAAAAACAAATCCCAGAACATTTGGCCGGATGATTTAACAAGAGAAACAAGATCATTCACACGGAAACAAACCTCCCCTTCAACAATGAGTAATTGTGCTCAAAAAATGATACCCACTTACAAAAAATAAGACAGCTCCCTTGACCTAACACCCCACATAAAATAAGATTAATGTCTTAAATTTGACAGCTAAAACTATAAAGTTTTTAGAAAAAATAAAGGGTAAAGTCTTCAAAATCTTCTATGTGGCCGTACTTTCTAAATTATGATTAAACATATCAAAGTCAGCCACTGAATAAGAAGCTGGATTTGAAGGAAGCACTGGTTTTCTCTGCACTACCTGCAACCATTTTTACTTGTGTACAGGGTTAGGGTAAAAACAGTTATTAAGGGGGCCCTGGAGGTCCCTCAGTTCACTGATTCAATAACTCCAGGACTGGGGCTTGGGTTAGGGTAAAAACAGTTATTAAGGGGGCCTGGAGGTCCCTCAGTTCACTGATTCAATAACTCCAGGACTGGGGCATGGGTTAGGGTAAAAACAGTTATTAAGGGGCCCTGGAGGTCCCTCAGTTCACTGATTCAATAACTCCAGGACTGGGGCTTGGGTTAGGGTAAAAACAGTTATTAAGGGGCCCTGGAGGTCCCTCAGTTCACTGATTCAATAACTCCAGGACTGGGGCTTGGGTTAGGGGCCTCGGGTAGAAGCGTGAAGTACCTGACCTGTAGGATGGATCTAAGGATGCTATTCTGGATTGCTTTTTGTCACTTCGACACCATGGAGGATCATGGTGTCCTGGGAAGAGGGAATCTTAACTGATAAAAAAATGTCTCCAAGACTGATGTGTAGGCAAACCTGTGGGGCATTTTCTTAGTTATTGATGTATAAAAACTCCCCTTGTTCTGTGGCAGCCACTAATGAGGATGCTCCCAATACTCCCCATGGATAATAATGATGCCATTTAGAATAAGATGTATTTTGTTATATTAAGGAAGCATTCATCTACTCATTTTTTCCTGTTATTTCAAGAATAGATACTGACTTTTGCCAGGTTTCTTCTTTGGGTGACCAAGTACCGTTTTTCTCCATAGTCTGTTACTGTGACTGCGTGAGTGGATTTACATTTGTGAGATCATCTATTTCTGGAGTGAAACTGAGCGTACACTATGCTTCCTGTCAATGTGTTTCTACATTATGCTTGGATTATGTTTGAAGACACATATGAACATTTTTATATTAAAATTTTTACATAGAATTAGGATTGATATGTACTTTTTCTGTCTGTTTTAGTTCTTGATTTGTACTGGTTAGAAGGAAAGAAAGTTGCTCTAACAAGGGAAGTAAGCACACAATGAAAAGTGTATGTCTCTCATATGTCAATTCTGAGGCATCACTGGCCCTCAGGTGGTCCTGATGTATATACAAAAACAGCTGGGCAAGCCAAAGTAAGTAATGCTCCTCCATGGTCTCTGCTTCAGCTCTTGCCCTAAGTTCCCTCATGATGGACTATGATCAGGATATGTAAGCTGAAGTGAACCCTTTCTTCCCCAAGTTGTTTTTGGTCCAAGTGTTTTACCACAGCAATAGAAATCCTAACTAAGGAAGATGCTGTAACAACTAATGGCCCAGAAAGGTCTGCAAGAGGACAATGGGCAGAAAGGTTCAGAGGTCAGGCACAGGCCATCAAAAGGCCAGAGGATAGCACATTTCCAGCATCCTCAAAAGCACCAGGTGGAGCGCTGTTCCAAATCCACCAAACAATATGAAGGAACAAGCTATTTCTGAGGAGCTCAACCACTTCTCGGATTACATTCTAGATGTGCAGAAGAGTGAAAGATCCAGTGGCCCAGGGAGTGAAGATTGCAGTTGTGACCAGCTGCACCAATGTGACGGAGTCCACACCACAGACAGAGGGATCAACCAGCCAGCTACGGAAACCCAGTGATGAGGCTCGTGGAGGGGGACACACATCATTACAAATGCGTTACTGAAAATTTTCAATTTGGTAAAAGCCCACAGATCACACTTCTGACTCCTGAACAGAAGAAGTATGAGAATTACTACACCCTGACTCAGCAGAACCAGAAATCATCCATGAGAAAGCAGCAAAGAAAAAAAGATGACTATGGACAGGAATCACAGCCACAGAATGGAATTTTCCAAGAAAAGGAGTGTCTAAACCAGGACCCACCACTTACACAGGCACTCAGCTTCAAATGTCCATCAACAAGTGAACAGATGAATGAGTTGGTTATCAGCACGAATGGGTTGCTGAACACCACACTGTAGTGTACACCCGTGTGGAGGAATCTCAGAACAGTTAAGTGTAGTGAGGAGCCTGGTAAGACAACAGACTGCCATGTTCTACCGACAAGAACATTCCTCAAGGTAAGAACTCAAATACAGTGATGGCACATGGCAGTGGTTTATGGGACAGCTGACAGAGCAGGAAATACAAAGGTGCGGAGGACAGTTTTCAGAAGTATAAATCCAAATTTACCTCCTTTTACCTTCAGTATGAACATGCTAATATTCTCTGACTATAGCTCAATAAAGCCTTTAAAAAAGATGTACTTTAATCATAATTAACATATCTGTGAAGGAAAAGGATTCTTGGGTAAGGCAGAACCCTCCACACAAATGAAGTATGGACTATGTCAGTGTTCTCATTAACACAGAATGTGTCTCTGGTGACTCTCCTAGGGGTGACCCTGGGGAGAAGGGGTCAGACTCCCCAGTGTGCCCATCTGAAATTAAAGTGAACATCAGGGCTTCAAGAAGTTTGCCCTGGTAAGTTCAATGAAGCCTGGTGCATGCCTTCTGTGGCACCCTATAGGGATCGTCTGTCTCTGAGGGGATGTGACAGGGCTGTATCTAGAATGTCTCTCCAGCACAGTCTTTACAGATTATAGAAGGCCACGTAATTCCAGACATGGGGTGTCTGGCTCCTCAGCACTGGAGGAGTGACTGAGAGGATGTGAGCTGCCTCTGTAGGAGAACAGCTGATGGCATAAACAGGAGGATCATCTCTCATTATTGGTTGCCAGCAGACAGGAAAGCCAAGCAGCCAACAATACCAGAAAGCACCTTGGCTGAAAGAAGAGCCACACTCTGTGATCTGTAGAAAGGAGAGGGATCAGAAAGGGGTCAGCATCTTACCACTGCATTGCGTTCCACTCTGGACCGGACCTGGTCCACTTTGCCTTCTATCACTCGGGGAAATATTGAAGAATCCGCTCCTTTGCAAAACAGATAGATTTCTCCTGGAAAATGAAGGGGGGTGGGGATAATGTTGAACTTAATTACTACATGGAAGACAAATTTACTTTTCAATTTGTTGTTAGTGATAACAGCATGGAGACCTTAAAGGTCATCTTAAAGGACCAGTTAACACATTAAGATCCAAAAGAAGTGCAACCATGGAACATGCCAGGGCCTTGCTCTAGTCCTACAACCTGGAGCTCTCTTCTCAGTCCAGAGCCAGGAGCAATGAGGGCTCTGGGTGCTGAAACTCCCTGTGAGAAGCAAAGTACTTCCTGGCACAGGGGTTGGGGTAGGTAGGGTGAATGTAACAGAACAAAGGGTGTGCTGCTGACCCAGAAGGAGTGTCCAGACTTCATGGAATAGCAGAAGGTGACTGTATAATTCCTTCTGAAAGTAGGTCTTCCATGGACAGGCTATCCTTTGAATCACAAAGCCTCATGGGAAACTCTTATCTTCTGCCACATCTTTAGTCTTGGCCTCAGAACTCTGAGCCCATTGTACTGGATATGCGTGCTCCTTTTCTCAACATGAAAGAACTTTCTCCTTCCAGGTGAGTGACATTAAGAGACAGCAAAGAAGTGGCCGAAGCACTCACGCAACTTGCTCAGCCCAGATGCTCTGCGCAGTCCAAGTGCAACCCTCAGCTATCCTACTCTGAAAAACAGTATGAGGCCCATGCTCAGCCATCCTGCTCAGCATAATGCAATCTCAGGCCTGCAGTGCTATGCTGCTCGTTTCTGAATACTTTCTGGGTGCAGCTATAGAAACATCACAGTAAACCAGGTGTGGTGGCATACATTTAATATCAGGAGGTGGAGACAGGTGTACCCTTAAGTTCAAGGCCAGCCTGGTCTATAGAGTTGAGTTCCAGGACAGCCAGAGCTACACAGAGAAACACTGTCTCAAAAAATCAAAACCAAAAACTAAAAGAAAGAATGAAATAAGGGAGGGGGGGGGGGAGGGGAGATAGAAAGAAAGGGAAGGATGGCAGGCAGACTGACTACTGTGCATCACAGAAGGGACATGACATGGTTTATACCCCCAGGAAGGTGGTGTACCCAGATCCCAGATTCCTTGTAGAGACAGGCTCCTATGCCTGTAACACTGAGGATGCTTGGAAGTATATGGAGACTAAATCCAGAGAGCTCAAGAGGCTGATGGTGACTTCCAGCTGTCTAGGACACACTTCTGGGCCGTGGACTGGGATCAATTCCCAAGGCACAGCTATTTGACAGGCACCCACTTGTCCTGTTTCCAAACCGTGGGAAGTATTAATGCTGAGGGGCATAACTAGGGCAAACACTGGCAACAGAGGCATAACTGTTGTTCAGCCAATGTCTCCTGAAAGGTGCAGAAGAGTGATGGGGTCTCCCAGGAGGGACAGTCCACACTAGTATTAGGAGGAATACTAAGCAGCTCTCAGTGTGTATGCTGTGGATACCTGGGGTATCTAGGAAGGCACTGTGGGGTGGGTGGGGGGGGCTGCCACTTCACACCATGATCCAGGAGGGGGAAACACAGTTAGGCAAGCAGTCTATGGGTGACAAGGAGATGGGAGGCAAAGACAGGACCTGAAATTGCAACCTAGGGACACCACAGTACATGCTGCTGACCGAAGGCTAGGAGAGCAGTAGTAAGTGAGCCTCTGACACAGGGCTTTGCGGCTGTGAGAGGCCAGCCCAATGTGAGGGCAGGGAGGGGACAAGGCACATATCACTTTTGTGAGGATCTCTCTGGAGAGGATGACAGGAGACTAACTCAGAAGGCCTTCCAGACAAGACGCTGTCAGGGAAGGAACTCCCCCAGAAGTACATGATGGGGCGAAGGCAAGGGCTAACTCACATGGAGACCGCATGCTGCGGTCAACCAGAATCAGCGGGTCAGCGGGTCCCGCAGCACCCACTCCTTCACCATCCCACACTTTAACCACCAGAATCAGC
>CAJQZJ010033015.1:8176742-8187903 GCA_907164525.1 Lophiomys imhausi | reverse complement strand
CAGCACCCACTCCTTCACCATCCCACACTTTAACCACCAGAATCAGCGGGTCAGAGAGTCCCAATAAAGATCCATTGTCACAGCCACCAGCCAACCAAGAAATCTAGTGTAATTAGTTCATATTCTAAATCCAGTACAGAAATACCTCCAAACTCACACACTATGTCCTGAAACACAGGTAAACATGTGCTGTTGTTCAGATGTGCATGGAGCGGAGGAGCAGGATGCTCTTGGGTGATGAAGAGAGTCTCTAGGAGGCTAACCCCGTGCTCTGCTCTTTCCAAAGTTGTTATTATGGAAGGGCTTACTATGCCTTTAAAAGGCTCCTATGCCTTTAAAAGCGGAATAGATGGAGAGGGGAGTAAAACACCTGCCTGCATGCAAGCAAGCTTGGCACCATAGCATGCTTTGCAGTTTCAGTGCCAGGGAGACTGGCAGGAGGATTTCTACAACGTGCTGGACATTCAGTTATTCAAAGAACTGACTCAGTGAGTTTGGAGCCAGTGACAAAAGAGGGGGCGATGCCTGGAGGGATGACATTCAAGGTTGTCCTTTGGCCTACACACAAACACTCACATGGATAAACACTCACATGGATGTATACACACAGACACATGTACACACATACACTGAAGTGGAATAAACAGTTCGTATGTCCTAAACCCTTAAAGATCAGAAAGAATTATCCATCACAATGAAACCATCACCATGCAAGGTTGGGAAAAAAATTTACCTGTGGCAGATTTTACAATCACACTCATTCTTCTCCTCACAGAGTCAAAACTCAGAACTTCTAACAGTTCAAATCTGAAAGAGAAAAGTGGGACACATTATTCTCTGCTGCTAACTGGGCGTGGAGTTTGAATGATTGCTAAGTGACGTCACAGCAGGAAGGGGGCATTTTCACCTCCCTGTGCCCTGTCCATACTTGTAGATGTCCCCTGGGATGTTCTGGACCTCACCGAATGCCCAGCTCCGACCTTGTGTTGGGACTAGTGCTTAAGAGTGACCGCTCAGTTCAGCTCTGACTTCTCCCACAAGAGTAATACTATCTGTGTCTCACTTGGAATATGCAACTCTCATGGCAAGTCTGAAACCTCTCAGGGAGACCTGCTGGAACTCTGGAGCTGGAGTTGCCACTGAGCGCAGGGCCAGCATAGTCAGGACCTCTGAAGAGCCGTGGTGTGTAGACCCGCCTCTCACACACGGACTGGGCGCCTCACTTCAAAGGACGGGACTTAGTGCTTTCCCCATGCCGATAGCTCCTCACCTCTCAATGTCGTTTTCCCTGTTCAGTATTTCCATGTAATTGTCCTTCAGTCTCAGGTATGTGAAGCCAAGCCTGCAACAGAAAAGGCGCCCAGTGCTGCCCTGAAGTCCACACAGGCCTCCTCCTCCCCCACGGAGTCTTCATTTTACCTTTCTTACAGAGGAAGCCCTTCCATAAGAAAGGTTGCTCTGTGCATTATAAAGCCAGGACACAGGGATTCTGAGGTATGTGTCTGAGGTAAAATGATATTCATTTACCACCTCAGAAAATGACCTGAGTGTTCACCCCTGCAGTGAACAGGCACACTCTGTGGGGTCTGGACTGTATTCCTTGCTTCCAGCCACATTTTGGTGACTGATTAGTGGCCTTAGTAGAAAGAGAACCTTCAGAGGCTGTCCGCCAGAGTCACCAGAACAGTCACCAGAGTCTCTGGGTTGGAAACTGATCCCTACTGCAAGTGTTGAGTGGTTGGTCAGCAAGACTTTGTTTGCCCTTCATGATTAATATGGCCACCAAAGGAGAGGAATCCTCACACACAGTAATTCTGCCCTCTTGTCCTCTCTCCATGCTGCCACCATTTTAGGGCACAGCAAGAAACCCTCTGAGATGCTAATGGCTTGACCCTGACCTCCCAGCCTCCAACTGTGAGAAACACATTCTGGGTTTACTTTATTTTTGTTTTATAAATTATGCAGAGAAGACAGTCCACCTTTGGTCAACCCAGTTATGTGACAGGAAATGGGTCCATGGTGGCTATTTGCACTGATACTGTTCCACCATCCCTCTACTGCAAAATCTAACACCTACAGCTGTGGCCATAGGACACATGCCAGGACAGTGAAGAGGGTCCATTCTTGAGCATCTTACCAGAAGATGGGACAGAACATACTATCTAATCTAGCACCAGCTGTCATCACAGGCAGGTGCTGGGAGTGTGGGTAATAGCGGCCACCTGACCCAGTGAGAGCTGGCCTCAGCTGAGAAGACCCCTAGGAATAGAAGAGCTACAGGACCAGGACGGAGGGACAGCCTGACCTGACCTCACTATTACAGCAGCCTGAGCTTCACTCTATCTATAAACTAGTGGTCCTCAACTCTCCTCATGCTGCCACCCTTTAATACAGTTCCTCATGCTGTAGTGACTCCACACCTTAAAAGTATTTTTTTGCTACTGTTAAGAATTGTAATGTAAATATCTGGTTATCTGATATGCAACCCCCTAAGGAGTCAAGACTCATAGGTTGAGAACCATTGCTATAAACGCTTCCAAACCTAGCCTCAAAGGCTGTGTGTGCGTGTGTGAGTGTGTTGAGGTACCCTGGACACCTAGCCTCAAAGGCTGTGTGTGCGTGTGTGTGTTGGGGTACCCTGGACACCTAGCCTCAAAGGCTGTGTGTGCGTGTGTGAGTGGGTTGGGGTACCCTGGATACCTAGTGAGGACAACATCATTCACACATCTCTGTCACTACCCAAGCTATCCAGGAAAAGCAGATTTTCTTAGTCACAGCCCCATTCTGAGATGAGAGGCACAGAAATGTTCTCCCCCCTCCTCACAGTCTATGGAGGCTTCATGCATTTGTTAGTGGCACCAAAGAGGGGACACTGGGGGTTTACTCTTCCCTAAGAATTCTGAGCTGAGTCTTAGAGACGTTCCTGACCTGAAATTGTGCCACATGTCTGGAGTGTTTTTCTGAGTATCTATTTAACATGCCACATCTCACACAAACAGAAAGAACTCCAGGAAGACCCTTCATCAGCGCAACAACCCAGATGGAATGACCTGGCACAAAGAAAAAGTCGTGACAGGTGGAGCCCCACATCCAGAGGCTGGCTCTCCAGGCCAGGTGACAGGGAGAGCTGAAGACAGATGGTCTTGGTGTCTTAGCCTTGATGGGAAGGCCTGGGGAGGGGCTCTGTCTATATGGCTACAAGACAGGAAACAGCAACAAGGGCTTATGTTGCTGGCCAGGGAAGCCATCTCCACAAAAGTGCAAGGGACCTGAGGTCACGCACCAAACAGTGTTTTTCAGAATGACTCACAGTTGGGTTGCCGATTGTTACCCTAACACTCTCTGAGACCTGGCAGCCTGACTCAGACTCACCTCTGCACACCTTCAACCAGTGCAACCTCATCAGGTGAGGACGATATGTACACACAGGACTTGGAGTCTGGAGACTTCTGGGTACCATCAACATCATCCCCATGATTATCATCCTTCACCTGGACAGTGTGGCACAGGCAGATGGCCCTGAAAAACAGCTCCTCCCGTTCCTGTGGAGACAAGGAAACTGTTAACACCCCTGCCTGCAACTGGAAGAATGTGAGCAACACAACAGACTGGACAGGCCCACAGAGCAGAGGCTAAGACCTCCTGGGGGTGAACTGTTAATAGCTTGTCTCAGCAGTTGCAAAAGAAAAGCACATGTGACTCCTTCAGGCTCCAGAGTTGCTATGGCAACTCATGTACGTATTAACAGGCAGTGAAGACTGAAAGAAGGGGTTTTGCTCACAGTGACACTCCTAGGAACAAGCAAGGCACAGCTGTAAGCACACTCAGGAGTGGCCATGTCATAGTGGGGAAAATGGGTCAGTTTGGCACACTCATCCCTGAGCACCCTACTCTCCTGCTCCTGGCCACAGTACCTACATACATGGCAGTGGCAGTCTACAACCAGCAAAGAACACCGCACTCTGCATGACTTAGCCCCAGTTGTGTGCCTGCGGACGAGGCTCAATCATGACATAACCCTGGAAGCAGAAGTTAGGAGCTCTGTGCTGCAGCTGAATGAATGTGCATGAGGTCACAGCAGGCTGACCCAAATCTGGGGCTCAGCTTCCTCAGCATTGGCTGTACCCTGTAGTCAGAGTTTGAAGATTCTGAGGTACTTAGTAGCTGGGCAACACAGGGGCCAGCTTCCCTGATAACCAGTGTGGTTGGTGAGAGTTGGGTGGGAACAGGAGGGTGTGACGCTGCTAGGGCAGGTCTCAGGATGGTCACAGGGTATCTACTCCTTTCTCTTTGTGAGAAAATGATATGAATTGGATCTCACATTGAAGGAGCCAGCGATCTGACTGGGAACAGCTCACCTATCAGTAATGGCCATTTCTGGCTCTCAGTGGACTGCTTAGGTTCTGTAGTCATGATATATTCCTTAGTCTCCATACAAACTGGTGCTGGAATTGGAACCCTGACCAGAGATACTAAGACCTGAGGCCACAGTACATTGTATGTATATGCATGTGTATGTGCGCACAGGTGTAGCATATGTATACAAGTATCTGTGTTCATGTAAATACATATGTGTATGTGCACACATGTGCACATTTGTATGCACATGCAGCTTTGTACACATACAAACTGCATATTCACATTACACATAGTGTACTGTCTGTCCTACTTGCCCTTTTTTGTTTTCCATGTCAATTCTAACACGGGAATCGCTGTCAAGATCTTCTGCCCCTTGGAAGGGGATACAGCACCACAGTGGACTCTAAGCACGACCTCACTGAAGTCCTACAAAGGACTTCTGACTTTGTCATATCGTCCAAATGAAAAGGGCAGCCACTGTGAGCGAGAGTGCCCAGCCTACCTGCACCCCTGACCATGTGGCAGACACACCCCCACCCTGCGGAGCTGCAACCTACCCTTCCACTGACACCTGGGGAAGAGTCGATCATGTCAATGCCAGAAGAGTTGGGAAGGACCTGCCCATTACAGATGACGTGGGGTACGTAGACATGGCCCCCGACGCAGCACTCCTTGAAGGCCATGTTGTTCTCTGTAAGGGTTCCTGTCTTGTCTGTGAAGACGTACTCCACCTGAGGGACCACCACTTAGGTTAAAGCCACATTTAGGCAGGTGACGCATCTCATCCAAGCCATTACAATCCTAGCGGGATAGGAACTTCCAAAGAGTCTGTCCAGACAGATCCAGGGTTATGTGTGGGTGCCCACAGTACCCCCGTCATCTAGACAGGCACAATTTGGGAGGAAGAGGTCTCACCCTCCTCACACTGGTGACAGATATGAAACAGAGTAGAATTTGGTCTTGCAGAACTTGGCCTCCAGGGAGCCAGGGCTCCATGTGTCTGTGATGAGCAGGATGATGGGAAGTCCTGACTCTCCTTAAGCAAGACAGTACAGATGGGCGAAGTAAGAACTTTCTCTAGGAGTCTGAGAGGTCAAGGCTCCCAGGATGAGAAGTTAGGATCCATGCAAGGAAAAGGACAAAACACACTTCACAATGAAAGGCATAGTGCTGAAGACACCTCCAATTTTAAACTCTAAATGAAAGCGAACCACAGCTTACATACCCATCCATCATGGATCACTGAAGAGAAGAAATGAGGCTCCAGGCCATTTACACAGCTCTGGAGTGGGTGAGATGGGTTCAGTGTAGGAATGAAGCACACTGGGGGTGGGGGGGGGGGGGGTGCAGAAGGGAGAGCCAGATCCTGTGCTCTGTAAGGTCTTCCCAGGGACATGCTCTTAGAAACATGTTCCAGCAGGAAATGCCCCTCCCACCATGCACTTGGCTTTAAGCAACCACAAACCCAGAGCATTGCTGTATGGAGACTGGATTTTAAAGAAGCCTGCTGTTTAAACACCAACCCAAAGTCCATAGGAGTCTCTTCCAGGGTTGCCCAGACAGGATGGGTGTGCTGGCTACATCCCTGAGGACCTAGCAGGTAGCTGATTTCTAGGGTCTGTGACTATGATAACAATTAAAAGATTATAATGGACATTTATTAGGTCTTAGTGTAAGCCAGACACTGGAATTTACATCAACATTGGTTGATCCTCACAGCAACTGTTACCCAGTTATACAAACGAAGGTTTAAAAACTTTTTTAATGTTTATTAAAAACTTTTTTTAGACAAAACAAAAATTATGCATATGTATGTGTATCTGTGTATGGGTGTGCACACGAGTTCAGGTGCCTGTGGAAGCCTATGGAAAGCAGAAGAGGGTGTTGGGTCCCTGGGAGCTGGAATTACAAGCAGTTGTATGCTGTCCTACATGGGTACTAGCAACCAAACTGAGGGCTTCAGCAAAAGCAGTAAGTGCTCTTAACTGCTGAGCCATTTCTCCAGCCAAAACTCCTGACGTGAGTCCTACTGTTTCTGTTGGTGGAAGACACCAAGGAAACAGGGCTATCGCTATTTTAGACAGGTCTGTGAGAGTCGATTCATCCAGTAATCTGATGTTAATATTAGACTCTGGTTTTATGTGATTGAGCTCACATTCTTCAAATTTACTGAATTTATTAGTTCTAATAGTTTTTTGCTGATCTTCAGGGTTTTACAGTTGTCTGCAAACAGGAATAATTTAACTTCCTTTTTCCCTGGTTGGATGTCTACTTCTTCCCCTTCCTTGCTTGGAGCACCTTTCGGAACAGCTGTGGAGGAGCAGGAGGCCTCGGCTGCTGGGGATCTTAGAGGAAGCTCTGCATGGGCTGGGACACTGGCTATGGGGTGCAAATGTGGCCTGTGTTGTGCTAGGATGTGCCTTGTACCCCTAAGCTGCCAAGAAACTTGGTCCATGCTCTCTTGGTGTCTGTGGATGATCATGTGCGTTGTACTCACCTGCAATGTGGTGTGGGCACTGTCTACTGATCTGTACATGGCCACCCATCCTGGCATGCAAGGGATAAGCCCCACTGCATCATGTCAAGTGACCACTCAGGACTCTGCATCTGTGCCCATCAAGGAACTACAATACGTATGAGCGGCCCTGCTAGACAGACTGCTCACCCCACAGCCTGCAGCACGTGCCAAGGCAGGGACTGCATGCAGTCAGGGGCGATGTGTCTTTCATGACAGCACCGGCTCCACACCTGACTCCTCAGACAGCTGGGAAATCTTTCAAGCCTTAGTTCCTCCTCTACATGACATGGATATGAGTGGTGACATCACAGGGATGGGAGGGTCACACAGGGAAACGTGTCAAGCACCTGTGTGAGGTCAACTTGGAAGGCAGTCACTTCTGCTTCAGACAGACATTGGTGGTAGGCAGTTCCTGGTTCACAGACAGAGCGGCCATCTTGCTCTGCTGTGGAAACTGAGAGGCACGCTCACCCACATTCCTGGGCAGCCAGGGGAAGCCACTGCTTTGTATATTCACCAGGCGGTCCTGACCTCAGTGGCCCAGTTCACCGAATAGACTGCAGCCTGCTTTGCTCAGGACAGGAAAAGAGTCAAATTCTGTGATGGACTCTAGGTTGCGAGAGACGTCCCAACCCCAGAGCATCCCTTGACATTTCTCTCACAAAACACCCCCTGATTTCTAACGACTTCAGATAGACACAGGAGGTGGAGGATGGCATGTTCTAGAGGAATGCATCAGAAAGTCGGAGCCTTGACAAACAGTGTCTTCTTTAGTAACAAATGCTTTTCCCAAGGTGTGGAGGTAGGGGGGAGGCCACATGTGCTGTCAGTCTACAGACTGTTTGTTTACATGGTATTGCTAGGCAACCACAGGGCAGGCTGCAGTGTTCAGTTCAACATAGATTATTGATTTAATAAATTGTCATTTACCAATGGCCCTTCCCATGACACGAGGCTGGTGAATGACACTGGGTGAATGGAGAGAAGCAACCCTTCCAGGGTATTCTTCTCTATGCAGTAACACTGGGTTCTGCAGGCAGCAGTGTGCACATGTCAGCCCTGTCTTAACTCTTTGGGACGCTGGTGGCCCATAAAGTGCAACAGCTATGGTGTACATCAGCCCTGTCTTCACGAAGTGAGGTCCCTGGACAGCTGTCCCAGATGCTGTGACTATGCCTCACATTTGTCACCTCATTTTGCACCAGTCTGGAAAGGCAGATCTCTGCTACTTGTTCGTTCTATGGACCATAACACCCCAATCCTGAGCTAAGGGAAATACACTTCTGCAGACCATGCACCCATTAACTCTGCAACACACCATCCCAGAAAACTGCCTTGGGCTTGTTTGTTCATCTAGCTTGCTGTGAGGTTAAATGTCATCTATAAAAGAAGAAAGCAATGCCTAAAAGCAAGGGCTGAGACAGTGGCCTCACAAGGCTCCACCCTCACTCAACTGCAAGGCCCAGAATAAGTAAGAAAGGCCATTACTCAAATCAGCTAATGCAATCAATTTCCCACATAAAGTTTTAAAAAAGCAAAAATGCACTGACTGGTATTATGCAAATAAAGTACAAAAATATACACTCAGGAAAAAAAAAACAGAGTACATTGTCAATGTATTTCCGTGCTGCCCTTACTTCTGACTCTCTCCGAGTACAACATATCTACACACAGAGTGCATGACCTGAACGAATTTACCAGTTATCAAAGAGAACTCAGACTGCTGTAGGGCACAGTGGATTGATGTAGGACTAAGAAATCATGCAGTCTCTAGGAGATACTCACCTGTCCCAACTCCTCATTTAGATCAGATGTGTTGACCAGAGGCCCTTCTCCCATTTCCTCATCAAACATGTCTTCATCCCAGGTGATAAAGTAGGAGCCAAGGAACTTCTGCATCTCCACTGTGACATACATGGACACGGGGATGATGTAATTGAAGAGGACCATGAAGGCCAGGAAGTCAGTGAAGGCCCTGAGAAACTGAGAGCATTGGCTGCATAAGGACGCTGCAGGTCACATGGTGGGAACAGAGAACCTCAAATAGGTCATCTGTACCCCAGTAAGATAAACAAATACAAGTATTTCCAACCCAAAGACAAAGACCTACTTGGGACCTTGCAGCCCTTCACCTGTCATGTCCTGTTGAGACCAGAGTGGAACTGGATGGCTGGTGTAGATGTGAAGCGAGCAGGAGCTCACACTAACCTACTGTCAGGAATGAGGAGATGCCATGCTTAGTAGGGCCCAATGGGATGCCACCTGTGAGTATTTGGGATGTCCCCTGTAACTAACAATCACCAAACTATGAAGAGATGGGATCTTGCAATATAGTGACTTTGACTTCAAACTCACGATCCCCATCTCAGCCTTCTTCTAGGATTACACGCAGCACCACACTCAGGTCAGAAGGACTTTTCTGCATACTTTATTCCTATCTTGAAGCTCTCGGGGAGAGGCAATCTGACAGACAGAGCACAGCCTCATGGAGCCTCTGTGGTTGCACAAAGGGCTACATTTGAACACAGCCCTGATGTGCCCTCAGTGCACACAGGCCTATTTGCATATGGTCCTGCTCTGAGATCAAAGTCTTTGTTCAACTAGTTACCACAAAAAAGCAGTCTTTTCTCAATGGTGGTATGCTGAATTTTGGAAACATCAAAATTATTTTGGTCCTTATATATTTCTGTGGTAAGGAATACTTCCTAAACTTGTACATTCTAGTACCCGAGGACAGCAGGCAGCTCACACCTGCCCACACCAGGTGCCAATGAGGGTAACTATCCTAAGCTCTAGCAAGGTCCATCCTGCCTGAAGCAAGTTCACCTCTGTAGTTTTCTGGCACCTTTTTGTGACAATGGCCTAAGGGTCACCTCCCTCACACAAGGGGTGTGCCTCCATACCAGATTCCTCTGGCGCTCTGACTCAGTCTTCTGGTTGTACCAGGGCTCGTCTCGGAAGGGCTCACTCTGCCACACGTACTTCAGCACCGTGTTGATCAGGGCCTTGCTCACCAGGATGCAGAGGTACACAATCAGGAAGGCATTCATTGACCTGCAGGGAGACAGCCCAGCCGTCGGAGGCTGCTCCCTGTCCTTCCTTAGCACGGAGGGCAGCACAGGGCACTCAGCAATGCCCTAGAAGGAAGTGTGCAGTCTGACCCAGCTCATTCACAGGCCACCTTTGCCAATGCTCACGATGCAGGACCAGGGCCACAGGAAGAGAAGGAGGGAAGGAAAGCTGCATGCTTGCCATGTGGCTGATGGGCCTCTGAACCATGGGGATTCTCTCCTGCTTATAGAACAGGAACAGCCAGAGCTGGCTTCATCGACTGTCAGGCACCACCAAAGTTTAGAACTTAGTGATTGTCAGTCTAGAATGAGAGAAATCAAGTACCCAGAGAAGTGCCTGAGACTGCAAAACGCCCAGTGCTGAATGAAGGGGACGCAGATTTGGGGAGGGGTCCTCTTTACGCGGTCTGCTTCTAGAACCTATGTATCACACACAGACATTTGCAAGCAGAGCGTCCTGGTTGATGAACAGCCCTCCGCCACTTTCACACAGTGCAGATAGCCTCAGGCATGGCATCCTGCCCATGGATACTAACTGGCTCCTGGTGCTTCACTCTGACAAGGGGCATAAGTGACAAAACCTCAGACCCCACTTTCTCATAAGTCTAACCACCATCCTAACAGTTTTCAGGACTTCACTGTCTAATGGAAAATGTTCACTCAGTTAAAAGTGACCTACAAAATACACATCAGAACACACTTGGTTCCCATCAAGTCCCCCAGGAAAAGGGGCTGAATATTACCCATACTCCAAAGTTTGCCTGGATCAGTGGGTGGGGATATGGGGCACCTGTGACTGATCAAGGAACCAGAATGTTGGGAAGTGACTTACAGGTATCGTGTTAGCAGTGATAAGAGGGTATGGCTGTTTATCTTACCAGGAGAAAAGAAAGCAAGGCCCCAGAATAATGGGTTCTGCAATGAGCATCCCTAGCTCTTGGAGGAGTGGGCCCCCAAGGACACTACAGGCCCAGAAAACACTGCAGCATCTCCAGGGGCCCAGTGATGGTGGGAAGGTCACAGCAGAGGAGTGGCCTTACTTTTCCACAGCAGATCTCTTCTGGGACTTGGACTGATAGTTGAGGGCCATTTTGGTCTCCATGCCCGTGTAGATGGCCACACCTGGAAGCACAGCAGTCTGAGATCTCTGCTCTGGAGAAAGGACGCTCACAAGAACAGGCCACATGTCCAGCTTAGCCAGCAAGTGAGCTCC
>CAJQZJ010033015.1:8161536-8176732 GCA_907164525.1 Lophiomys imhausi | reverse complement strand
TGAGATCTCCACACTGGAGAAAGGACACTCACAAGAACAGGCCACATATCCAGTTTAGCCAGCAAATGAGCTTCCTGAGCCGTCCAGCTGGAGCCTTCACACCAAGGACTTCTCCTGTGTCGGACCTAATCTGCACTTTAGATTCTTTAGCCCAATATTAATATATTGGGTGATCTGGCAGCAGGGCACAGTGTGTGTCTTAAAAGTCATTTCAGTATATTCACACAGGAAATAGCATACTGCCAATCGGAGGTATGAACAGTGATGTGCAGACTTAGAGAAGCCCCTTGCATCACGGTGCTTTGTGAACACCTTTCTGGATACATCTTCATGCTCCTGAGTCATGAGTCATGAACTAAGGTCCTTAATAAGCAAGCCATCGCCTTCACTGTCCTGGTTCTGTGGGTTCAGGTTATACAACATCAGCTATCTCTTAGTAAAAGTCATCCCTACATCAAGTCTGTAGTTCCTTAGGGCATCTAGTGGCCTCTCAGGGAGCTGTGGAGACGTTCAGCTTGCTTAATGTGTCCCTGATTTTAGAAATGATTAGCATAGGTTTGCAAATTAAAATATTTACCAAAGATCTTCTCAGTGTTTTTGAGTGTGGCTCCTCTGAGAAGCAGGTTTTCTGATCCTAAAGGCCTGGAAGACAAGGGGACCAAAATCGATGTGATACACTGGTGGGGTGTGAGACTGACAATCAGTTCAACCATCCTAAGAGGAGGTGGCATAAATAAGCATTCACTCATTACCAGAGATACCAGAATTATGAGATTACCAAAGTCCATCTGCATAAGCCCTGGGCTTCTCTGAGGTGGAGATGTCACCTGGTGGACTGTATCTAGTCCTCTGTTTCCCTAGCCTGTCACTAACAGGGCATGGAACTTCACAGTGCCACTGAGAGGCCTCAAGGCAGTAGGACACCCCGCCCTCAAACAACCAGGAACTTGAATGTTTAATGACATTTCCACCAGAGGCCACAGACAGGGTCCTCAGATGGCCGTCCCTATCTATCTGCAACACCTATGGAAATCAGAAATGTGACCTAGACCTACTACAAAAGAGACCTGAAGACAGGGCCGGCAACTCTCTCCCAACATACCCTCAATCTAGAGGGCATCAGAATGGTCTGACAAGGCTCAAAGTCTTTGAATTTCATTCATCTCTCAGTTGTCTCCCTCCCATCCTACAGACTTGGAGACTCCTACTTAGCGTAAACATATTTTTGAGTTCAAAGGAAGGCTGGGACTCTAGGCCTCAGTGATGAAGTTCAGCATGCAAAGATTACTTGCAGGTAGTGGCCAGCTGTAAGCCTCCCTTCCAAGCAGTAAAGGAAAATTCTGCTACTGTTAGCATTCCAATGACCCATAGTGTGTTAGAGAGGAGCCCATTTGTCTTTAGTTTATGTGCTAATTTATCTGTCCTTTTGGACAGATAAGAACGCACACAGGGCCAGTGTGCTTGGCCAACACAGTTCAGATTGCACCCTGCAGGAGGCCAGCAAGGGAGACTGCAAGCTGCTCAGGCACCTCACGGAGATGGTCAGCAGGCAAGGGCAGCTCCTTCAGTGTGACAGCCACTGACAACACAGCTCCCCCAGCTGTACAGGGCTGTCAGCTCCTGTTAGCAACTTGCTTACAATTCATTTCACAAGTGTTAATGAAAACAAATGGCCTCACCTTAAATGGGTCTCTGAGAGCTCTAAAAATAACTTACTTGACAAAATACTTTGTTTCTAGTGTGGACAGATGGAAGAATAAATATATTTGAGTAGATTGGGAATTTGAATGGGGGACTGATAAAAGCAAACATTTTCCTTCTGTTTAAATTACTTCTAATATTTATAATCAACCTAAAATTCTAAATGACAAACTGAACAGTCTTGGTATTGAAAGGCTAAGCTAAAGCTAGTATCAAAATACAAAGAGCACTGGGACCACAGTCCTCAGCTTGGGGCCATGACCTCAAATCAGTGTGAGGCTCAGGGTCCATAGTTCACGCTCCCTTGGCTTCACTGACTGACAAGGAGAGGATACTGTGTTTGCTCTCTCATCCAAAACAAATCAGCGCTCCACACGTCTCCTCTCCAAAGCACTGAGGAAATGTCTTTGAAAATAAAAGTGATGCCTCCACCCCTCCTACCAGTTAATGTCCTACTGACCTGCTGGTAGATGGATGCCACAAAAGCAGGCTAAGAGCTGGAATGGTGGCATCAGACTGTGATCCAGCACTTGGGAGGCTGAGGCTGGAGGATCGGGTGTGTAAGGCCTTTCCAGCTAATAGCAAGATAAGGTCTCAAAAATAGGTAATGTAAACAGACAGACAGAATGAGCACTAAAAACACATGCTGAGAAGGACACAGACTGCTCCCTTAAAGCAGCAGCTTCCCAAGTCCCATGAGAGACTTGCCAGATGCCGACACTCGGTAACTATTTATTCTGTGGTACTTCTTCCCTAAGAAATCTGGCTCTGCTTCTGGGCAAATGTTTCCTTTAGCATACAATGACACTAGGATATCAATAATTTGGAAACTACTTAAACTGCAAGAAAAGACCAACTTCAAAACACACTGAAAGCCAATTTCCTAAGCAATAAACCCAAACACTTCCTCATGAAACACAGCAGATATAACAGAGCCTGAGTTCTCTACTGGAACATCTGAGGTGGCATGGCAGCATGTGGTACTCAGATGGGGAGACATAAGGTGGCTCTCAGGCTCAGCAGCACCCCCTGGCTGCTCTCTTAGCAGATGCACATCTAGTGACTGCAGACGCTGAGGCAGTGATGATAAAGCACAAGGCCCAGCAGCCCACAGGACCTCCTTGCGGGTGACAGTTCTCTCTCATCCTAGGGTGGGACAAATCCTAGTTGGGCTTGAAAGAAACCCTGAGGATCTCAACCCAGTAATGGCCACAGGCAGACTAATCTACTCAGACAGGCCTTTGAATTGGAAACCTCTGATTTCACAGCATGTGCAGGTGCCTCCCTCCCACAGCTGGCTTGGGTCCTCCCTCGTTAAGAACCACCCTGAGGGTTTCCGACCTGACTCCGCTGGACAGGCTGCCTACTTACTGCTAGTGTCATGAGTGAGGGCCCCAGGACCCTCACTGCATCAACATGCACAGACAAAACCTCAGAGTCAACATGGGAGAGAGTGGAACATGCTTATGAGGCAGGGCCCTGCCTTCTAAACCAAGTGGCATGGTAGAATCCATCAAAGAACAAACTTCTAATGTAACAACTAAGAGGATAAAGGAATGGATTCCACAGAAGACTCACCTCACCACAGGGTCATTCAGGTCATTGTAAACATTGATGCGCCCCACAAACCTGGCAACAGAAAAGGTCACATCATCACTTACAGTACTAGTGGGACCTCCAGTCTGCTCCTCAGCTAGCTCACCCGACTCCACAGTGTGAGCAGAGGTGGCTTAGCTACTGAACCCTTCCTCTTTCTCGTCTTACTCTCTGTGCTTCCTCACCATGGCTTACAGGGCACTTCCTAACCACACACATAAAACGCTTCCTCGAAATCAAGACCACCCAGGGTCCCTTCTGTGGAGAAGCTACATGTCTGCATGACGCTAGTCTATGGAACAGAAGGTGACTTTTCAACAGTGGGCACAGCCTTTCCTGGTCTGTGTGCTCAGCTTACTTGTAGAGGTCAGGCTGTGGCTGTTCACACTCGATGGTGGCGTGCAACCCGTCAATGTCCTCCTCTGTGTGGAAGCCCTTGGTATCCCGCACTGCGTAGTGAGTCTGTTGAGGAGAAGAAGCATGAGCTGCGCCCCAGACCTCACTCCACCTAGGTTCTGGAACCCAGCCCAGATCTGGGCTTCATGCACATCCTGTAAGCCCTACTGTGAGTCTGGGTGCAAAAGGTCATTGAAAGATGAGACTCTGCTACTGCTCTACTTAGTGGGTGACAAGAACACTGAGTCCCATGCTTACCCAGCATCCTATCTTAAAACCAGCAGGACAAAGGGCAAGCCTGGGACTTCTTTACCCCAATATTTGAGGTACTTACCCTGGTAAGAGTTATTCATTGCTGACATGTTCCTCATCTTTTGGGCAAAGTGCTATAGTTCCTAGGAGATGCCAGAACACCAGCTGGCTCATTCTCTAAATTCTACTACCAAATGTCCTCCTGTCATTGTTCTGTGCGGCTGTTTGGAACAGAAGGTTCCCTCAAATCCAAACTCAGTGTGCATCAAAAGCCCCAGAGGCTGCTAGACCATTGCTATTAGGGGCACCCTTCAGATCTCAGTGTAGCAAGTCTGAGCAGGAGGCCCAAGAACTGTATTCTTAAGTAGATGCCAGCTGGCACTGAACTGCTGTCCAGGGCTACATGACCTAGTTAGCACCTGTGGGTAAACACGGGGCTGTATCTCCTTTATCCAGGAAGGGGAATAAAGGAGGGGAGGGGAGAGGAGAGGAGACACGAGCCAGGGCTGGTCAGGAGGAAGGGCACCCTTGCACCTCTGCTTGTATTTCTAATAATAAGGGGTGAGGTGAGCAAGTGAACAGGTGATCATCACATCACCATTTGTGTCATTCAAGCACTTGCTATGCATTGAGAATTTGGGGGAGGTTCTAGTCACAGATGTAAAAGTCCAGAAAGGGCAGAAGGCCTTTGAGGTCATGTGAGCAGCATAAGGAGATCAGCAGAAGCCTTCCCGTAATCCGCTCTCTCAAGGAAAGGGTTCCATGGAACTCCAGCCACCAGAGAGAAGCCAAATGCACGGAAAGGATGCCAGGAACACAGGGAAACACAACACAACACAACACACACACACACAGAGGCCGGTGTTCAACAGTGACTCTAGCATTTCCCAGACTGACAGCTGCTATGGCCACTTTCCAGAACAGGGTTAAGCCTTTGGCCTCAGATCAGTCCAGCTACTGGGCCATGCTGCCTGAGCAGTCATGGTCTCCTTGGAATGGAGTCCTGCCCTCAGACAGGTCCACAGAGCAGCCTCTGTCCAGTAGAGGTAAGTGGCTTACAAGGTCTCAGGGTGGTTAGACTGTAAGCCCTGTCCAGGTATAATGACTCAAGGCAAGCAGAAGTCTCTCTGAAGGACTGTTATTATTAGTTCTTAAAGAATGATGCTCAATCTGGAATTTACTACTTAGAAAATATGAAGCCATGGGCAGGTCTTTACACAACATGCCTAAAGATTGCCACATTCTTTGCCAATCACGAGGAAGTGTGCCATGTCGCAGCACAGCAGGGCTGCCTGCACCTGTGGCAGTCATTTGCACTCTGGTTTAGAGTCTTAGAGGCTGATGTCACTCTACTGTTCCCTAGGCCTGCCAGACACAGTTGGTTTCATTATATTAGCTTTCATAATCTCATGGAAGTTCTTCCTTCCAGATTTCTAAGTTAAAAAACAAACCTGTAAATTAACAGTACTATTTTTTTTCCTCTCATGATTGTCAAAAATTTTAAATCCAATGTAGCATTATATATGGAGTTCAACCAATTAGTTATAGTTCCAGAAAATTTAAGATAGTTTAACAGACACTGAAGTAACAATCTGTAAAGTTCTGCTTGACTTCCACACAATTCTAGACTAGGAAAGACATGAATTTTTACTAGGCAAGTAAAAACACTAATATTATAAAAATGTACCTAAGTCTTTCACTGGGTAACAGCGTACGTTAATGTGGCTGTTACCAACATTAAGGAAGGAAGGAAAGGAGATGAAAATAGGAAAGACCAAAAGTGAGGAAAAGAGTTAGAGACATGGCCCTCCAGTGAGCTCCGCGACCACAGGGGAAAGGTTAGAGGGCATGAGCCGGGTTAGAGGCATGGCCCTCCAGTGAGGTCTGCAATCACACAAACACCTGATCTGCACCCAGGGTGTCAGATGTGTTGCCCAAGACCAGCCTAGTTGGACCCTGAGCTGACCCCAAATCCAGGCACTTTACTTTATGGCTCGACTCTCCATCTAAACTGGCTGTGGTGACATGGCATGTCCCATCTGCCCGGTTGCTGGAGAGAAAGATCAGGTCACAGGGAAAGGTCTCATCTTCCTTCACCATGACAATGTCCCCAACCTGCAAGATAAACAGAGAGAACTGTCACCAAGAGGCCACCTCTGTGTGACAGCTCACCTTGGCCTGGAATTCTCTCTCCCACTGTATCCAGAGTGTGCTAAGACACTGACTGCACAGTGTCTTAGGATGCTGGTGTGATTCTAGGAAAGACCCACATGGAAGTTTTCTTTTGAAGCAAGGCTTCTCTGATCTGTGGGCCACTGCAGACCAGAGAAGCTCAAGGGCACACCAGGAAAGAATTTTCTGCAATGAAAACACAGAAAAACCTCTCCAGCAAGATTATCCTAATTCAGACAAAAGGATGAGCTCATGTTTGGTTAAAGAGGTTGAGAGTGTAGTACCCAGAGGGGACAGCGTGGAGTGGGCTGGGGTGTCCACTCACACTGGTGTTTCCATCTCACTCTGAGAGTTCTCAGCGCCACCATCCCTGAGCTGCCATGGTTAGGCCACCACGACAGGTGACTCAGCTGCAGGCTGGCCTCTGTGTGGCCATTAACTAAAGCAGTCACCTCGTTTTGTGCCTGCATCTCATTTTTTTCCTCAGCGATGCAGGTATCATCTCTATGAAAGCTGTGGAGCCCTTTGTCAGTCATGAAGACTGCATCAGACTGGGTGGGCTCTGGTGGCTGTAGGGCCTCCCTGTTGCTTGGAGAATCTTGTTGTCCCTTGTATAATCAGAGCTTCTCAAGTCCATCAATCCACAAATCAGAGTTTGACACATAACAAGGCCATGGTATCAGTGATTTCTAAGAGTCTAAGACCAGAGCTACTCTTCCCAAATGGACACCTTTGTTTGGTGAAACCTGTGTCTCATCATAACAAAAGATTTGAAAATACAGTGGCTTATTGAAAACTGAGTGGGAAGGACAGGTCCCAGAATGGAGCCGACTGTTAGATACAATCATCGCAATCATAGAAAGCTGAGTTAGTGTGCTGTGTCATCCAAAGTGGGATTGAATAGAACACACACACACACACACACACACACACACACACACACACACACACACGCACGCGCGCGCACGCGCTCATGCACACGCACGCATGCACGCACACGCATGCACGCACAATACACACACACACACACACACACACACACACACACACACACGTACTTTACTAACAGAGGAGCACAAAAAGTTCCCTGCAGGAGGAAAGAAAAAAGCTAAAAGTGGACTTCTGGCCTGAACTTCAAGCTTCAAAACATCTACAACAACAAACAACTCAGAAAGTAATGTAAATGAAAACATTACATTAAATTAGAAATGTTTAAGACAAACCTCAGGAGCAAATTCTTGGGCTCCAGGCATGGGCAAAGACTGTTTAACCATTATGTCCTGTTTGGTTGATATCCCTGGGAGGCCTGCCCTTTTCTGAAGGGAGATGGACAAGGGGTGGGTCTGGAGGGGGGGATGGGGGATATGACTGGGAAGAGAGGAGTGAGAGAAAACTGTGGTTGGATGTAATATATTGAAAAGAATGATTTTTTTTTAAGATTTATATATTTCATGTATATTACTGCTCTTTCTGCATGCACCTCTTCATGCCAGAAGAGGGCACTGGGTCCTATTGTGGATGGCTGTGAGCTGTGTTCAATTTCCATGTGGTCACTGGGAATTGAATGCAGAACCTCTGGAACTGCTGAGTCATCTCTCCAGCCTCAAGAAGAATAAATTTAAAAACAATTTTCAAAAGAGAATATTTAATCATGACACCAAAACAAGATTCCTAAAAGGGAAACTGAGCAATAGGGTCTTCTTCACTTACAAATTCTTGCTTTGGGGAAAACCCTGACAGGAGAGTGAAGGTCACATAGTTGGCACTGAACTAAGTCCTCTTAAAGAGGCATGAACTCTCAAAACTCAATAGTAAACTGAGTGTCACCTAACCATGTTATGCAATAGGAAGAGGCAGAAGTCCTGCGTCACATTAAAGGATTCTGGATAGAAAACAAGCCTAGGCACACGTGGCCCCAGAGAGAGCAGGACCTAACCACCCAGGGTGATAGAGCAGTTAAAGCAGAAACAGAAGCACCCCTAAGCTGGTGGGTCCCTGGAATGGGCACCCAGAGGCTGGTAGCAAAGTGCAAAAGGCAGCCATTCTCGAAGGTGTTGGTGGTCTCTCCTGAACCTCATAGGGCTTCACAATTCAACCAGAAGTTGGGTCTTTATGTCAAAAGAAACAAAACCTAACTTCATACAAAGTCTTACACACAAAAGTTCCCAGCAGCTTTGTAGCAGAGGCTGGAAGTAGCTACGTGTCTTCGGAGGTATGAATGGGTGCACTTAGAACACACACAGAGGGCTCTGCGCAGGACCAAGAAAGAAGGAACTGTTGACGCCCACCATGCAGAAGCAGACGAGACCAGGGAGTAGACCGAATGAAGAGACTCCTTCAAGAGGACACACCCTTCTTGAAGTGACCAAATCCCAGAAACAAACAGACTGGGGCAAGTTCAAAGAAGGTCTCCCCTACTGCTTACAACACATGACCCAAAAATAAAAGATCAAAAGGAAAACAAAGGACAAGGCTAATTCCCTAGGGGCCTCTTGTACCTTGTAAGAAAAAGGCATCATGGTTAGGCAAGCTGGAGCAGAGACCACAGGAAAAGCTTGGTCCTCCCCTGCTTGTCCCGTGAAAGCAGTTTATTACTATTCAGTTCTATTCTAAAGCCCAGATACCAGATATTGAACAAGCAGTTCTCCCCAGAAGCTACTACATTACAATGCACTTTCCTGCAACAGACACTACTTAGGTCTGCTTTTAAGAAAGGAATGATATCTACCTACAAGCATGGGAGCCTCTGCAGAGGAAAGCCCATCATTACAGAAACTGCACGTAAGCAAGGACCTAAGTATGTCAGTGTGGGTGTCCTGTTGGGTAGCCTTCCCTAGGCTTAGCCCCATCTGCCCTGAGCCTGAGCCTTCTGAATCCTGACTCTAGGAAAACTTCCTAGAAAACCCAAGTTCATGTCCCAGAACGGAAGGCTCTCTTGAGAGCAGTAACACATGAAATGGCATTTATATATCAAACATGCTTACAATAAACATGCACACAGCCATGTATCAATAGATTAATAAGTGGAATGGGGCTAGCAAACACATGTATGTCTGTAGTCCTTGGAGGCGGTTGCTGTCCCACTCTATGTGGCTGGGTGCTGTGGCCACATCCTGAGACACCCTCTGATCCCAACCTGAACAGCTGGCTGGTGTCAGGCTGGGGTAAGACAGATTCATCCTATACCAGGGCTGACCATACTCACTGACTGGAGCGGACTGCTATCAGGAAAATGGTCAGGACAGATAACAGAGCAGCCTAAGAGGGAAGGAGGTACAGTGAGGTGAGGCTTGGGCATGGGAGGGGTACCAAGAGGAAGATAGGAAGAGAATGAGTCCAAGTTTACAGTTAGGTGATGGTTAAAGTCAGGGCTAGGATGTGACCCAGAGACAAGCTTTAAAAGCTGTACTCTGCCACATATACACAAGTGCTTTCAAGCGGTCGGTACATGCAGAAAGGCAAGGCTAGAGAGTTCCTAGAGTCAGGATTTGGAATGCTCAGGGCTTAGGGCAGATGGGGCTAAGCCTAGGGAACACACCCACAGTGAACCATTCAATTCAGCCAAATGGGACCAGTCAGTGCAGCCACCCAACCACAGGTGCAATAATGGCCAAAGCTGCTTTGAGCGGTTACTTTAAAAATGATTCTGAAAAACATACGGGTAAACATGGCAGGTAAACACGGCAGGCATGGGTATGCCACTTACTCTCAGCTTCCGACTCTGCTTCCGGACCAGCTTGCCATGCTGGATGAAGTGCACGGGACACTGGTTCATGGCATTGTCTGCCTTATGGCGAAGCCAGTCTTCATAACCCTAAAACCAGAGACAGAGAAGATGTGTTTAAAGCAATTATGGCTAAGCACGCTCTAGCCTGAGTGCTTTCACACCTCCCTGCTCCTTACAGCTGGACATTCTCACACCAAAATTTAGGCTGCTTCATGTTTCTGCAGTTATAACTTGTAAACGAAAATTTTTCTTTACCTATATTTATTAACACTTAATAAGCACCTATAACCTACAATGCCCAATACCTATAACTTATAACCAAATACCTGTAAACACTTACCTAAGAACACCTGACCAATCCTACTTTAACCCTCTGAAAGGATATTAAGATACTCTAGCGCAGAAGGATCTACAACATGTAAAGCAGGCAAAGAGCCTCTAAAGATTTACAAATGGGGAGCTGGAGAGATGGCTCAGACGTTAAGAGCACTAACTGCTCTTCCAAAGGACCTGGGTTCATATCCCAGCACCCATATGACAGTTCGAAACTATAATTGCCTGGTGTAATAGTGGCAGATGCCTTTAATCCCAGCACTTGGAAGGCAGAGGCAGGTGGACCTCTGTGAGTTCAAGGCCAGCCTGGCCAGAGTGAATTGCAGGATAGCCAGGGCTACACAGAGAAACCCTGTCTTGAACTTGTGTGCCCAAAAGATAACACCAGGTACACATGAGATAGCTAATGATGGGCTAAGAGCACATCAGTGGCAGAGCCTGCAGACCCCACAGGCAGGAAGTGTTCGTTTGCACAGGGAGCCATCTGGCTAGTTCCTCAGACGCTTACAGCAATTCTACCTATAGACACACCCTAAGAATTAAGGACCTACATCCATCAATCTACATCCATCCACAGACACAATATATACAATTATTTTTTGTTAATTAAAAATAAATACATAGGGACAGGAGAAAAGAAAAATCAAAAGAAAGAAAGAACCAGGAACAAAGAGCAAATCAGTGTCCACACAAATGCCCTGTGTAATGCACATTGTCCGTGTTAAAATGGACGAGGCCAAACACCCACAGAGAGACTAGATAAGGTAATGGGGTCTCAGCACACACACACTGGAGTATTTCTCATCCATGACCTGGATCGAAATTCTAACATGCTACAGTGTGGGTAAACCTTAAGAACTTTATGCTCCCTGAAGAAGACCAGTTAGGAAGGACAATGTGTCCCTGAGACAGTTTTTGCAGATATCATCACTGGCCACACTCTCTCTAGCTCACAAGGGTCAGCAGGCCAGGCCAGGGCAGAAGGACATTCGAGGTGAGGCAGAGGAGGTCCTGGGAGGATGGACAATGCACTGGAATCCGGACGCTCTGGCTAGCTCAGAGTGTAGAGACTGTCTTCTCCAATTCACAGGCACCAAAACCAGTGACCAGCTGATTCTAACTCGCTTCAACCTAAGGCAAAACCAACTCTCTATAGCAGTAGTTCTCAAAGGTGGAGATCCCTTTGGCGATTGAACAACCTTTTCCCAGAGGGTCACCTAAGACCATGGGAAACAGATATTTACACTATGATTAATAAAAGTAGCAAAATTACACTTCTGAAACAGCAATGAAAATAATTTTAAGGTTGGGTCACCACAACATGAAGAACTGTATAGAAGGTTCGCAGCATTAGGAATATAAAGGACTGTATAGTCTTAACTTCTCTATGAATTAGCTGCAACAAACCAGACTGTCCACCTTGAGTGGAGGTGATCCCTTGTGGCAACATGGGTACCTACCTTCTTGCCTGTGAGATATTGTTTTTTAAATTAAAAAATTAATTTAATTAAAAAATTGTACAAATACTGTTTAAAGACTGAACATTTACTCCTAAAATTTATGTGAAAATGCAAAGGGTCAAGGCCCAAAATAGCAGAGTTGTTCCATTTATACATTTAACTTCAAAATTTTACTGCAGACCTACAGATATGAAGCCAGCGTATAAATCAACTGAGTGATGGAGAAGCATCAGATGAATAAAGTTCTTATATACATAAACCCTGAAAGTTGGAAACGATGGTCTTTAACCAACTGTCACTGAATATCTATGTCAGAATAAATGCACACAACTTAGCTATATATTGTATCATATTTTAAATTAACATAAAATGTTGCCTAAATTGACAATTAAAATCATAAAACTCTTGAGGAAACAATAGGGTAAATTTCGAGGCACTTAAATTATGTTTCAATGTTTGTTGTGCTGTCTTGGGGCTAATATTAGCTCAGAGAGTAAGAAGGGAATCCCCCCACACAAAATAAATAAATAATAAACAAATACTCAATGGTAAGGCATGTAAAAGGAAAACAAAATCCAACTGAATGAACTAGTGATGGCTAAAGCAAGAACAATTTAAACATTGAGACATTACTGGATTATAGACCAAAGTTTAATATATCTACAAATCCATACTGATATAAGTAAACCACTAGTAAAAGTAAATGGGCATTAGGCAAATCACCCTTGAATAAGAACCTGAAATAATTTATATGCTTGGTTATGAAGGAGATAAAGCACTCACTTGCACCCCTAAACTGTTAAGACTGTGCTCAGTGTCATGCTTCCAAAGCACAGCATATGAAGCAGGAAGGGCAAAAAACAACCCCACAGTAAGGAAATACGGCAGCTCTACCGCAGGTGGACAGTGGAGCCCCTGACACCCTCATAGTAAGTCAAACTGTGATGTTAAAAGACAGCAATGCACATCTGTACACACATCTGCAGTCACCCTCTCACAAGCACCAAGTGCACTCTGAAAAGAATCCGACACATCATTCTGTACAAATCCCAACCACAAGAAACCACAAATAAGTATTCGAGCCTGTGAGAGTCTTACCTGCTTGATCGCTGTGACAGTGATGACGAAGAAAAGAGGGAGCCCGCTTGTCACTGGACTTGTGGGTGTGTCGATAATCAACTGTGGAGAAAGAGAGGCATGAAATCACCTAGCAACCTCTGAAGGTGGGCTGTCCAGCTTCTGCTGACCTCACAGCACTATGCTGGCCTTCTCCTTGCCTGGCAACCTGGACAAGAGGGTCGTCACCCTGTCCTAGTGGCTATAAGCTGAGGGAGGCTCCTTAATTAATGGGTGTGCTTAAGGAAACCATGTCAGTATGTGACAAGGGCACAAGTCTGACACTGGATACACTGTTTCATTTAGTCCATTCCGCAGGTGTCACACTTGAGCTAGTTCTGACAGTTCATGCTGGGGAGGTTTTAAAGTCCTTTATAGCCATATTTAGAATAATTCAGGAAAATGTTACACTGCTGTTCACAAAGTGTAATCTACAGGCCCCTCCTCTGCCCACACCCTTGCTGTGTTCCCCACCTCTCTGTCTCTCTAGATGTTCAACTGTTTTGCATTTTCTGAGTATCAAGAGTGAGTGGAGATGCCAGGTGTGGCTGGACATCTTGCCCTGTCTCTTCTCGAGGCTGGGAAGTGGCCACAGGAAAGTTCACTTAAACTTAAGCATCTAGAAGGTTTAGTTGAGCTACGTCTCCGAGGACACAAGAATGAATGGCAGATGAGGGATGCTAAGTCCTTGTTGATTTTAGTTACTTGAGAATCAAACGACATTTGCTAAGACAGAAAGCCAGGATTGTCCTTACCTGAACCAGGAAGATGATAAGAAAATAAAAGTTGGCTATTCTTCTGAACTGCTCAAATAAGTTCTTGGGTATGAAGTTCCAAAATGTGTACTGCAGAAAACAAAAGCAGCAACAGGCCTATTTATGTGGTACTCTGCTACATGCAAGCACATGTGCAGAGTATAAAATGCTTAGTTTTCAATACAAACTCACCAGAATTTAGATTATTGACATTTTGTCAATTTTTTGCAATGCCCTAAGACAAGCCGCTAAGACAGAAAGTACCCTCCAAAGTAACCACGCCCCAACGGCCCGGCCCAGCCAGTCAAGGCAGACAGCAAAGCACTCCGGCAGTTACTGTGCAGGTATGGAGTGTTACATTGCTCAGGTGCCCAGTGGAGACTTGGTACATCTCTTGTCCTCTCTTTGTTGTGCAGTACAACTGACAGATGCAGCAGAAGGGACAGAGGCTGCTTCCCAGATGGCAGTGGGACACAACAGGTGGCTTCTGCTATGCTCACTTCATCTCCCTACCGAGGGTCAGGTGCACACCGGGTCTGTGCTACCTGAATGTCACTGTTCTAGTGCCAGAAACTCTACCATGTACCAGAGAGTGAGAATGGCAATGCAGCCCTACCACTATGAAGACCCTGCTGTGGCTGAGAACCATTAGCTTTGCAATCCCACGGTTCACAAAATGTTAATCAGTTATTACTGTGACTGCATATAACAGAAAGGCAATGAAATAATTTAGATGTTCATTAATGTGTGATACCTCTGCAACAGATAAAACAATGGGCTGGAGAGATAGCCTGGTTATAACATGCTTGCATGAGGACCAGAGTTCAGATTCCCAGCACCCCATAAAAAGCAGGACACAGAAGTGCACATCATAATTCCAGAGACAGAGTGGGGACAAGGAGATCCCTGGAGCTCACTGGTCAACTAATCTAATCAATTAGTGACCTCCAGGTTCAGGGAAAGACTGACTCAAAACAAACAAACAAAAACAGTAACAATAAAAGCCCCTACCACCAAAAAACAAAAACAAGAAAAATGTGGAGAGTCATTAAGGAGAACACCCGATTTGATCTATGGCCTTCACATGCATGTGTATGTTTGTGCACATGTACTAACACACATTTGCACCCTCCTACATGTTCACACACACATACACATAACTGGAGTACTTTGTTTAAGAGCTGGTGCTGGCAGTGACAGTGGCTGGGCAACCACACATCTTTACCTTTGGTGACCTATAAAAGTCCACATATCTGTAGAGACGCGTGGACAGCACACAGGGTCTCACTGTGTCCACGTATCTGTGGATACGCGTGGACAGCGCACAGGGTCTCACTGTGTCCCTGCTCAGGTATCAAGCTCTACTTCCACTCTCCTGTCAGCAGTGGACAGCATCCTAGCCTGGGAAATTCTGTTCTCGCTGACAAAGGGAAGGAACGAAGTGGCTACTTCACCTGTGAGGGGCTGGGAATGAGGACACAGCTTCTTTCTCCCATGAAAATGTCTTGAGACATGTTGACCCTCAAGAGACAGTTAAGAAGCCCTGCTGTTCATAATGATGGAGACTCTGGGCCAGGGTCTGCTAGGTTGTTCTGTCTGCTCATCCTAAGCAGACCATGCCTCTCTGTTCTCACACTGAGCTGAGGGTGCCTGCTGGCCTCTCCGTTCTCACACTGAGCTGAGGGTGC
>CAJQZJ010033015.1:8137739-8161526 GCA_907164525.1 Lophiomys imhausi | reverse complement strand
AGCTGAGGGTGCCTGCTGGCCTCTCTGTTCTCACACTGAGTTGAGGGCGACTGCTGGCCTCTCCACATTCTCACACTGAGCTGAGGGCGACTGCTGGCCTCTCCGTTCTCACACTGAGCTGAGGGTGACTGCTGGTCTCTCCACATTCTTACACGAAGCAGAGAAACCCCCTTGGCATGTGAGTTTCCTGTTCATACAGCCTCCTTCCCCTTGGGTGTGCCAGTCTCTGGCTTTGTGTTACTGGCATGGAGGATGACTCACAGACGTCCCTCTACTCTACATGCTGTCACAAGTCAGTGGGGCACATCGAGAGGAACTAGGCATTCTTTTGTCAGCAGCCAGCAAATAAGACAAAGGTCCCAATGCTTCAGCCATTATTCAATTGAAATACATCCAGCCCACAGGTCTGCACTTGACTACCCTAGAAAAAACACCAGGATCAGACAATGCTCTGTAATGAACTCATGTGGAGTGAGGGCTTCACTTTCCTTTGTGATTGGGAAGGGGCTGTCAGGGATAGGAAGTCTCAATGCTATGAGGATGGCTGATGTTGAGAGACGAGGGTGCACCTGACGGGTTCAAGAGGGAGTCATAGAGCACAATGGTCTGCAGAACTCCATGCTCAGGGGACAGTATGGCTGCAAGTCACTTATTTTCTCCTGTGGCCATTAGACATGGTCCTGCCCCAAGCCTTAGTTTCTTCATAAATAAGTTGTAGCCTCAGAAGGTTGGTTGCTCAAGGTTTAAGTGATATGCTAAACACAGAAGTCATTTTATGCTCAAGGACCACTCTGCAAAAGACAGTGTGCATCAAGTCACTGTTGAGACCCGTCTCCCTAGAGCCATGGGGACATCTGTGTGGCTGGAGGTCAGGCAGCACATGCAGGCGGTCACTTCCATCTTTCTTCCTCCACTGGATCCTCGCAGGTGAAATGGGTACTTGGGTCAATCACTGACCACCAGTAACAAAACCTCTGCCACACAGGCTAGGACTTAATGCAACTTAATGTCCCTGTGATTCTTCACAGGACAAACACTGCCACAGCTCCCTGGTTTAATCAAACTGCTAGGTTCTGAGGCATTCTTTAACATTTCTAAGATAGAAATAAAAATGTCCCTGTACACACAGACACAGTACTAAAGCTACATTCTGCAAAACCTTTGTATACCTGTTGTACAAATTAGTACTTTCTATGCACGTGAGCTGTTTACTTAAGAAAAAATTATGATAAATTCCTAATGATGCCTCATAGATTTGCACTTCAGTTTACATAAGCCCAGTGTCAGTTAAGGTCCAGGCCCTTCCTCTTCTCCAAGAGCCTACTCTTCCTTCCTGAACTTGACAGGTACAGGGCCAAACCTGTACATGTTCTCCCTGAAGCATGGCTGCCTGTCCCTGAGATAATGCACTGATGTGCCACAACAAGGGTTGACCTCTCACGCTGAGAGCCTGCCAGGAAGAGAGGGTGAAAGGTCTCAAGTGGCTCTGCAATTCCTGGTCTGTCCTCCTTCTGGTCACGTGCTGCCAACACTGTTGGCTTAATTCTGTGGTTCTTGCTCAAAAGCTTCCTGGTGTGAAAGAGCCTCCCTAGGAGACACTGCTTCTGAACACCCCTGAGACCTACAATTGCCACACAACCTCCCTGTGGATGTCCTTTCCAGAAATCCAGGAGGCTGTGGTAGTTTCTGTTCCCCAGAGACAAAGACAGAAGAAAAAGGGTCACTGTAGGAAACAGGGTCCAAATGGCTAAAAGCAAAGGAGTTAGGGTGGGGGGAATCCCTAGCTCTTCACACATAACTGGGGCTCCTGTCAGCTGCAAAGCCCTCTGCCTCTCAGAGAGCTCAGACTGCTCTGCTCCTCACAGGCATCCGGTACAGACTGGACAGAACCTGCATGTGCGCGCGCACACGCGCGCGCGCACACACACACACAACATGAGCACACACACAGACACACACAGCATGAGCATATACACATGACATACACAGGGCGCTTCTGTTTTGTCTCTTGACCAGCAAGCCTGTGTCACCTCAGGGGACACTCGTGGTGGGCTTTGCTTTTGAATCTATGTTGTGCTTCTCAACAAAAGCTATTATAAATATTTTTAACTCTGCTCTTACAAACTAAATAAGCCAATAAAAAAAGACCTTGAGAAGCTAAGCTTTTGGTTCATAAAATCTTCTCAACAATGCAGGGTTTTATGAGTTCAGAAAAGAACTTAGCAGATATCACAGACCCACACTCACAATAGCAACTATGATGGAAGTGGCTCCTCCAGAGAGTTATGCATGTCAAAACACCCAGTTGTCAATGACAGCGACACCCTTCTTAGGAGCCTTATGTGACTTAAATAAACCTACCACACCAGTCTATGTCTTAGGACATCTGAGTGTGACTCATACATCTGCACCTTGCCCCCACCCCACCACAGCACACACATGCAGTACATGCAATGCACACACAGTATACATACACATGGTACACAAATTCATGTGTTCTCAGGTATGTCTGTTCATGAGGACAGGTGCTCTCATCCTCTGGGAAGCCATGTTCATCCTCTTACTTGAACCATGAACCTCCACTCCCATCCTTCAGACATTGCTGGATCTCTCTGCACATGGACTGCATTTCCACACTCTGCTGATGAGCATTTCACTCAAGTGAAGAGATCCAGGTGCACTTCCTCTCTGTCTGTTTGCACCCAGCCAGCAGGCCTGGCTGCCAGACACATAGCCAGGCAGTGTATGGGCAAGGAGAAGCAGTGAGATGGGACTCTTGCCTTAGACCTCAAGTCTGACCCTCCACTGAGGTATGATTAAAAAGAAGTGAAGAGGGTGAGGCCCAGCAAAGTACACCTGACATCCCTGTGGGAGTGGACTGGTGGTGTCTGGCACAGGGACAGCAGCGCAGGCGCACCACAGCTGCTGGGAGAGCAGCGGCACCCACGGGACAGCCACACAGGAGCACCAATGCTTCTCGGAAGGTGCTGTCCCTTGTGGCAGCCTTTCTCAGGCAGCAACTCAGACTAGAAAGTGAGGCTACCTTGGAGGAGACAATTCTGTTGTCGGGGTATCTCTGCGGAATGTAGGCCTCTGCACCCGGAGGGGGCTCCTTGTGTCCCACATAGATGGTCCGACTGTCCACCCAGTTCTCTTCTCCTGCACACTGTGGAGAGAAGAGCATTGTCAGCATGTGCCTGAAGCCTGGAGTGCAGATCCTCCCCACAATGCCCTCAGGTTGAAACAGAGACCATCGTGCTGACATGGAGGCCACAGACCCACCCCACTCCCAGCCTGAGCGTGCATTCTGATGATGTGAGGGTCACATGTTCCCTACCGCAGCCTGGGCACATGACTGGCCTAGCCCCTACCGGTGAGGGCTTCAAGTTCTGCGGCCAATTCCCCAAGCAGACACTGACTCAGTGAGTGGCCGTCTGTGCTCAGGGAGAGCCCCAGAGTAATCTGACGCTGGGTGCTGCAGAGACTGCATGAAGTGGGAGATTGTGCATTTCAAGTTGTAGAAAGGGGCACAAACTACATGGTCAGGTGTTGGGTCCAGCAGACCAGGAGGGCCTGGGACGTACCTCCCTGCTGGATGACCTTTGTTGCTTGGGAAACTCTCCAGTTCACAGCCAAAAGAGGTATTGCCGAGCAGCCTAGCACCGGTGCATCCGCTCTGGGTACACATTCCTCCTGGCTCTCTCTAGTCCTTTCACATGACCAGTCCCTCTGTCTGGCTACCTGCTTGCTGGGGTCGTGAAGCCCTTCCCACTTGTCCCCCAGAATACTACACTATACGTTGCACGAGTGCCATATGTTCTGCAGCTGGTATTTTGTTTTGGCTAGGTGCATGCCTCCACCTGCACTCTTTCCTCAACAGGGCCAGCTTCGTTTGTGAATGAACAGCTCGGACTGCAGCCACATCCCCAGGATCCAGGCAGAATGGACACCATTGCCAAGGAGCCACCTTTCTAGCCCTGGGGTCAGATGCAACATGGCCACTCCCAAGCAGTAACTGGTCTCATCCCACAATGAGGCAAATAAGCATTCCCTCATCAGGACCTCAGGACTTGGCTTCTCAAAGGGAGCTTCAACTAAGCCATACCCACTGCCCTGAATCCGCCAAGGCACAGTGGCTGCCAAGCAGGCACTACCTTAGTCAGAACAAGGCCCAGAAGCCCCTCCAGTTAGAGATGATTTCATGTGCAGCCTTTCTATGAGCCTCTCTCTCCCTTTGTGGAAAGGTTGCCAAGTATAAGGAATGGTGATCCAGGCTTTGCTAAGGTCCACACGTCAGACCTCGGCCATGAGAGCCTAGAGGGCTCCACTCTACTCACAGAGAAGAGGGCTGCCCCGAGAAGAAGCTGTAAACACACAGGGAAAGAGAAGAAGGTCCAAACACCTCTTAGTAGCTGGTGAAACCCCAGGAACCATTGCACTAGGCTTCACAGGCAGCAGCTGGGCTTCAGGAGTAGCTATGAGTTCCCACCAAGACTCTGAAGGTTGAAGACACACCACTTAGAGGGGAACTAGCACTTTCCCATCTACCTCAGGAGGAGAGGAGAGCACCTACAAGTATGTAAAAGCAGAGCCCTGGAGAAAATCACTCTGACCACACACGTGCAGCTCCTGGGGAATTTTGGCTCTTTCCAACCTCTTCTTGGGGCTCTTCTCACATCACACTCCCTGACATGTCTCATCCCCAGTCCTGGTAGTGCAGCTGTGACATGCACGGTGCTTTGGTGGCTAGGGAAGACCCTAAGCTGAGCTGTGAGGACCTCTCCAGGGAAGGGTTAACCAAAGAAGGAGGCGTGGGCTGAGACAATGGAGGCCAGACTCCGCTCTCTGTGCTAACACAGGCAGTTAAATATTAATTCCTGCTCTTCCTGACCAAGGCCAGGAGTTGGAGCTGCTCCTACGAATCATTTGGCTGCCTGGGTTTTTAAAATAAAATCCCCAAGCACTTGTATCTGACAGATGAAAAATCAGGTCGACCACCAAAGCCCAGATCACAGCAAGAGTGATTTAGATAAGCAGGAAGACCTTCAGAGTACACAACGGCTATTAGGGTCGGTCCAACCAAAACAAAACAATCACCTATTAGCAACAACAGAAGTCTACATGAGCCACAGGACCTTGTTCACATGACTAATTAATAAAGTACTAAAAAGAACAGATCAATAAATCTGAGAGGACAATGAGACAGAGAGCACTTCCGTGAGTAAGGCAAAGCATTCAGGCTCTGTCATGTGCAGCACAGGAGACAGAGGGGACTATCAAGCTGGCACGGAGCTAACAAGTCAGAAGGAGAACACTCTGACACAGACCACTGTAGAATCAGGTAAAGACCCTGGAATAGGAGGAAGCAGGCTGTGGATGAAGTGCCTAAGCCCACAAAGGTCAGCCAGCACTTCAGGGGCTCAGCCAGGGACAACCAGAGCTTTAGCTCAGGAAGCCACTGGCTTTACTAGCAGAGCAGCTTGCAGCTAGCCTGGGGAGTGCATCTACTCAATGCAGAACCCCACACAGATGCCACTGAGGGTCTGTGCCACAATGGGATGGGGTCCTGCCCCAAGACCTGCCCACAATCACTGTTCTCAAGGACAGTCTGCACCACCATTCAGATTGTGGAAGAGAAATATTATAAAACAATTCAAACACAGAACTCTGGAGTGTAGAAATAACCACCCAGATTTAACGTTTTTGTTATATTGGTGTCAGATGAATTTTCAGGGAAATAAAATTAAAATACAGATTTTTCAAGTAGCTATTTGCACTTCTGCACTGTGGGTGATGGATGAGGAAACAGCAGACTGTGGTGGGCTAACATGTCTGAGGGGCGTGGCATCCCTGGATGCTTTACTCCTCAGCACTCTGTGCCCAGAACAGTTGCTAACGGTCAGGGACAGATGCCCACTGTCCATCTTCTAACCTCAATCATACCCCTCATGTTCAGAGCACAGAGAGGACCCAGCTGGTGCACTCGCATAAGCAGGACAAGGAATGTTCCAGGGTACAGTGAAGACAGGGCCACTCCAACAGGAAGGTATCACCCTGCAACCATTCAAAGAAACTGGGTCTAACAAAACATTGTAGAAGTATAATCGTCACCTCCCTTACCAGTCTCAATTTCATCACTTCATCATGCTACTGTGTCCCCATCTTGATGGAACTCTGCAGGTTTGGCTGGACCCAGCCCACACAATATCCCTCTCAAAGCCTCTGGGATCCTCTCTCCACCTGAGCTGCAATGCTCTCCACCCCAGATGTGCCTCCCCGCTAACTAAGGACAACATCTTTGTCTACATAATCACATTAAAGACCAATAAGAGCTGCTGGAGGGTGAACACCACGCTCAGCAGGTCTTTCTAGAGGGCTCCATGATCTGGGCAGGTGTTGAGATGTCTGTCAACTGCCTTCAAAGGACAGCTGGTCCACTGGTGACTCTGAGTGCCCACACTGTCAGACCCTGGGAAGTACCATCTAGCAGGTCTGGTGAAGACATGAGACTGAGAAGGCTTCCCCTGTTCAAAGAAAGATGCAAGCAGAGCTCTAAAATACATATCTATTCAACATCCCAAGGCTGAATTCCTACAGAAAAGGGACTTACGCCTTGCTGTTTGGTGAGGCTGAATAATAGAAAGCCAGTTTCTCTCCATTTTGGCCTGCTCTGGAAGAACACAAGTAGCACTGCCCACTCTCTTCTACTGGCCTCAAGCCTGAGGCCACTCAGAACTTGAGTGTTTGCAGCACCCAAGAGGTATCAGGCAAGCTGAGCTCAACAGGTTCCCCTGAGCCCTCTTCTGCAGGATGCAATGCTCTGAGGGACAGGGCGGGTACTGTACACACAAGCCTCCCTACGCCCTTACTCCAGAACAATCATGAACAGCGGCCATCCTGAAAGTGGGTGCATAGCCTCCGGCAAACCCAGCTAGGTTTGTTTCTTCTGGGAGGGAAAGTTCAGGCTAGAAGTTGCCCTCCACTTTACTCCCAAGGCAGGGGTCAGTAGGCAGACTTTGCAGACCAAAAAGGGCAGCTCTCCAGGGACAGTGATGGACCTGGTACCACATAGGCCTCTGTTATACACACACCAGATTCACACCTTCCATCAGCCACAGGGCAACTGTGTCCTGTGCACAATCTGGGGACTGTGTCATCTCCATCTCACAACATAAACTGTGTCTCCAGGCATCTCTTAGGCTCACCATAGGGTCTGCTCAATTCTGAGCCCAGAGACACTTGGGCTTCAAAATGGAGTCTGCCTTCTGGTTTTCAGACTGATGAGAGAGAACCAGTCATCAGCAGTTATGAAAAGTAAAGAAGGATCAAGATGCTCAGTCAAGTGAAACTTACTAAGAGTGCTCCCCTGGAAGACAGTATTGGAATAGCCAGCACCCTGCTCATCATACAAAGCGCTCCCTGAAGTCTTCAGCCCTCTGTGCAACTCCTGGCTGATTCTGCCCTATTCAGAGATGGTGAAGGCTCTGGACTCTCTTCGAAGATGAATAGGGAGATGTGCTGGCAAGCATGACTGCTACTATTTTAATTTTCCCAGCGCACGCTCCTCCATACAACTTCAGTAAAGTGTACACCAGCATTTCAAGGCCAGACAACATTTCCAACTTGGAAAGGATAGTGATTTCAGCTCACTTTAAATCTACCTACTATCATGCCTCCTCAACCCCCCCCCCCCTTCCCACCAGCGAAACAACCAGAGTTGCTGTTCTGATCACTGAACCTGACCCAGGACAGAAGAGCTACTGGCAGGCAGGGCGACTGACCAGACCCTAGGGTAAAGGTCACCAAGCATGCCAAACCAGCTCACACTTATAACCCACACAAGGGCAGAGAAGGGAACAGGGCTCACTCCTGCAGAGCATGGCTGCACCTACAAGGGTCATACAGGCAGACTGAACCTGTGGCAGAGTCTAAGTGCAGCACACCGTAAGGGAGCAAACCAGGACAGTATCTACACTGTAGAAGATGGACGGATACCACCTCTGCAGGCTGTGGGGTGGCCAATACCCACAAGTGTCTCAGTGACAAGGTGACCAGGAGCTCCAAGGAGGAAAGAACTGGGATGTTCTTGTCACCTGCTGGACCCCGAGCTCAGGTGTACAAGGCTAGCCAGAGGGTCAACAGGCACTTTTGAGTGGGACTGTGGCTCACTTACTTACAGGAAGCAGGCAAAGCTCCATATGCAGGGATGGATGTAAATTTGATTGTGGTTACAGTTGCATAACTTGGTAAAGACACAAAAATCACTGAGTGCCCTTCAGAGAGTGGGTCTTTGGATACATCCATCCCATTTCAAAGCTTGCCCACAGGTCACCATGTTCTAAGCAAGATCATGATTCTAGGCTACATCTGCTCTTCCCCTAGGGTTGTGGACATACCTTCCCTTCTACCACTCCAGGACAAAGGAAGCTAAACTTCCTAAAAGGCCATCTTCTCTCAATTTTAGAAAAAACAAACAACATTCTTTAAGGTTAATGGGAATTTTCAGTTAGCAGTCTGTTTTTAAGTTACTTTATGTGTTTCTGTAGATGGTCACACATATGAGCACTTATGTCCTCACAGGAGACATATGCTGGGTGGGTTATGGGTGGTTGTGAGCTGCCCAGGGTGGGTGCTGGGAACTGAACTTGGGTTCTCTACAAGAGTGGTGCCACTGAGCCATTCCTCTAGTCCCTCAAAGTCTAGTTGTTTTGTTTGTTGAGAAAGGGTCTCTCTGTGTTTCCCTGGCTGTCTTGGACTCACTCTGTAGACCAGGTAGGCCTCAAACTCAGTAAGATCCACCTGTCTCTGCCTCCTGAGTGCTGGGGCATGCACCACCACTGCTCAGCTCAAAGTCTAGTTTTTAATGAAGCATTTCACTGAATTCAGTGGATCCCCTCAAGGAGATGCCTGAAATAGAGAGGGGAAGTGAGGTCAGGCAATTAGAGGGTGAGTGGCACAGGGTAAGTACACAGAAAGAACCCTTACAGGTGGTGCCTCTGTAAGTATATCAGATGACAATATTGCTGCTTCAGGAGGGACAATATGCACAGGAACTTAAAATGCAACCAGAGAATGACCCAGTCACAAAGCCCCTATCTCCGCAGCCCACCTTCACCAGTCAGTCACCAGCTGCCCCAGTCCAGCTAGAGAAGCTAGCACAAGGGACAGGGGCAAGATTTAAATGATACAAAGGAAGTCAATGTGGCCATTGTTAGTCACCTAATGAAAGATTAAATTTCAGCTGAAACAAGTACCCTACTAACCAAATTACACTGCAGCAACAGGACAAACATGTTACTGAGCTCAATTCCTGATGGATTTACAGAGGCAATTCCTGCTCAAATGTATAGGTGTCCAGTGGCAGTCTTTGCTGTGCTGTCTGCTATGGCTGCAAATGGGAAATCCCTGTTCAGTACCCCAAGACACACACACTTAGGTCAAAGAGGTGGCCCGCCAACTGTCCCTACAGTCACATTCTGCGGTGAAGCCCTCCACCCCCCAGTATATCCTGTCTCCCAGAGTCCAGCAACATCTGTGAAAACCTTTCTCTTCTATGCAGGGGAGAGGGAGTTCTTCACTCTGGAGCCACAGGACTCCCTAAGGTACAGTAAGTAAAAATGCAGCATATCAGCAGCTTTCAGGAGGCCCAGTGCGCTGCCTGGCCCAGGCATCTCCTTCCAGCTTTTTCATGTCTAGACTTGTGGCCAAGGCCCAACGTGCTTAGTGAGGGGGTAGGGAACCCCAACAAGCCTGTTGAAGGCCCAAAGATCTCAGGGTGGGAGACCCCAACAAGCTTGTCCCTCTGCATTGTGAGACAAAGAACAGAAACACCAAAGCTGCCCTGCCATGCTCATCAGTAACCACCTTTCTCCTCTGGCTGTCTACAAGGCCCATGGGGTATTTCTCTGTTATGAACATGACTTCTAAATACAAATCATTTAGATCACAAAAGTAAATTGACTGCCCACCTGATTTGGAAAATAGTCAATCTGAAAACCATTAAACACTCACTGCCTAAGCCAAAACTTCCCGGATCCAGAACCAAAATAGAAATAGAAATTGTGACCACAGATGACTTTGGCTTGCCCCGGGCCTGCCTCACCATGTGCAGCAGCAGCAGGGGGGCACCTAGTGTCAGGGCTTTGGTGGTATCAGGGGTGAACTGATGGGTGAGGAAGAGCCAGTGACAGCAGGAACTGCACAGAATGACAAGCATGCCAGCACTGGGACAGTTTTCAAGCAACAAGACAGTACAGCTCCAGTGAAACACACTGGGACCAAGATAACCAAGCACTTCCTTAGATTCACCCACATGTGGATGGACTGAGGCTCTGACTGCGACATACACAAACTGGCTGCAGCTTAGCCTCAGATGGGAAGCTGGTGAGGATGCAGGGAGTGCACAGCTGTCCTGGGGTGCATGGACCTCCCCATGCTGGCCCCGAGTGACTAAGAAAGCACTGAAGGCTCAGCCTTCTACAGAGCCATGACAGAGTCCCTACCATTGCTGACTGAGGAGAGTTAATGGTAACTGGAGGCCTCGTGTCAGGAAACTGGGAGCTGTTTTCACCATGCATGTGAATGAGGGTCTCTGGGCCACATGACCATAATAAGCATGTTACCAATGGTATGTCTACATGAGTGTGCGTCTCACAGATACCTGCTCTCCCCAAATGCATGGACAAAAGATGTTTGCTTGGCTTCATCCTGGGTGGAGCATGAAAGGGTGCTGGGGGACTATGAACTCAAGTGTCAAATCTGAGGCCAGCTTTACCCTTCACCATCAGCACAGTCTCGATTGACACTGGCCAAAGGAAAGGTATTATTATTTGGAGGCCACGATGCCTGATTTGTTCTAGATGACACGGACACTGGTTCTGTTGCCACTCACCCTTACCTGTACCAGAGCCTGGGACACTGGCAAACCCTCCTGGCCTCAGAACACTGGTGCTGGAGGGGTCCTTGCCTGTGGCCAGAAGCATGGACCAACACACTGGCTGCCAGGCATGCATACTGATGGAAGGCCAAGGACACAGGGGAGAAATATAAGGAAGAAGGAAGAGTTACCAATGTCCCCACCTACAGACCTGTCCAGGTGTCTTTCAACATGCTAGACAGATCTCCGTGTCCTCAGTTACTAAACTCACAACATGGCTCCCATCACTTCTTGAAAGAAAGCAAGGATGTAGGACTCAATGCAGAGAGAAAGGGCCTAGTGTGTGGGCTGGCAGGCAGGCGGCACAGCTCTGACAGCAGCAAACCTGTCCAGGGGCAGGACAGATAGTCCACACAAGGCATCCCAAAGTCACACCAAACCTGCCCCAAGTAGCCAGGCAAGAGCCTTCTATATTTACCTCCTACGACTGATCTCCTCCTAAAGATGAATGTGCCAGAAAGCTCAGCAAATGTATCCAAACTCAAAAACAGAAACATTGTGGGTATACATATGCGTTGAAATTATATACCTACCTTCCAACTGCACGGTGGGCATTTTGTAGAATACTGAATATATATCTAATGAAAACAAGTACAGTGTTGAGTCAGTAATTATGAAACACTGTTTAGTGAAAATACTGACAAATTGGATAACAACAATGCACACAGTGACTTCAGTAAACGCAGTTCAGCTGGAGACAGCTCAGAAGTTACAAACAAAACTCTGAGAACCCAAAGCTGAGCTTCCACCTTGGGGACAACATTGCATTGGAACTGCAGCTGAGCCTTAGCTGCGAGGGTAGCCACCATGCAGGTTTGATGGCCACACACAGGCTGAGCAGACAGGAGCTCTTGCAGGTTCGTGCAGCTCCCATCACTGGCCCCAGGGCAGCTCTGAGGAAAGCTCCGTCTTAGGGCTGGAAGAAAAAGATGAAGGAAGGAAAGGAAACTTCCAAAGTAAAGCACACTTGGAGAAGCCTTGGGAGGAAAGAGAGCGCAAAGCAGATCTGAGCATAGAAGATGCTGCCCCCCCTCCCTTTGCAAAGACCTGGAAGACTGAGTAAGACACTGGTCAACTCCATCCACCTCCATTTCATGGTGATGACCTTGCATAGCCCAGGACCATCGCAGCCATGTGCTCATGTCTGAAGGAGCTTTGTCCATTTCCAGATCCAGTTCCCAGCATCCTGATACCCAGTCCTGGTGCACCCACATTTACTCCTTCAGGTAGCATGTTACTGAGTTAGGTGTCTAGACACATCGTGCTCACAGGAAGCCTGGCATATAGGAGACCGATGGGGACACAATAGGGCTCTCTTGAGTGCAGAAGCCACACAGCCCAGTTAAGCAAACACACACTTAAGATCTTTTCCCAAACTTACATGGTGAGACAGATGTGGTATCTGACAGGCAGGGAAGCCAGAGGTCAGGAAGGAGAAAACTGTGCTTGACATCATACATTAGACCCCAGGCTGGCATGTGGACAGTGGTCTGCATGTAAAAACCATGCTGAACTTGGAGCCTTGCCCAGAAAACAAGAACGCAAAGTGCCCCGACAGTTACTTAGGTTGGTGGCATGATGTAGTAATATTAGGACATGTTAAAGTTCATCTGCACTCACTGTGACAGTAGCTGTGGTGTGGGGACACTCAAATTTCAGGCAAGGCTGGTGGCAGCTCATTCAATAGGAAGATGTCTATAGCCCCCAAAGTTCCACATAGACGCCATGGCCGTGGCCAGCTAACAATGAGGACCCCTGACTGTCTCCAAAGGACAAGCAGTTACATAAACATCCCCACCTTTGAAACATTCACCCATGGGTTGTCTAAAAAGTAGGTCCCCTTGCCTCGATTTGAGCCTTATAGTAACAGAACCACAGACCAAAATCCCCTTCACTTTTCAGAGGATATTCGTTGTACATTCATTTTTGCTCTGTCTCATCTGTCCCCACACATCAGACTCGAGGCTCAGTGCAATGAAGCGGGAAGTCAGGAGGTAAGGGACTGTGGGTTGTCTCCTCCCACTCCCACACAGCATCCTTATCATAGAGAAACTGGCAGGAAAAGTACATTCCCAAGTCTCGGACCTCGAGGCTATTGTCAGGGTAGTCATCCCCTAGATGCTGAGGTAATGATTCAGACCATATCCCTCTGCATGCTGTCCCATGGGAGGGGAGGGCCTCGTGGCAAGAACGTTCTCCCTCTAAAGAGGCAGGAGGTACTCATCAGGGTAAAGAGACGACTGAGCCTAACGCCACCTTCCTCAGGGCCTCATACTTCAGAGACCGTCTCCAGTGTCTACAGAGCTTAACAGTGTATCTCAAAAGTCCATGTCCATGCCTGAGGTACCAATCTGGGGCCACACTGCTGTCAGGGAAGAGCCCTCAAAGCCATGGTTCCACTGAGCCAGGGCATGTCCTGCACACTCATGAACACGTGACTGCAGCTCCTGAGCTGCTAAGGTCAGCACAAGGAGGGAAAGGGTCTTACTCAAGTCCTTGCGCTCTCTCAGCAGGCTGGGGTCTGGCAGTACCCGGGCGAGCTGCTCAGCCGGGTCTGCTCCGAAGCGAGCATGGGTTTCAGTCAGAATGAGAGGTCTTTGCGCTCAAAGACCATGATTCACCATGAAAATATAATGAAATGTTTATCATGAAAATGTGGTTAAACGTCTCTTCCTGTTTGAAGTTCACTTAAGAAATGCCAGCACTTTCCTCTTTAATCTCAGGACTATTTCTTAATTTTGACTCAAGTTTCTTAATACAAGTACACTCTAAGGAATGCCAATCAAACAAGGAAGAGGAATGGGGGGGAGGAGACGTTCCAGTGAGCCTGCACTTCTGGGCCAGGACAACACAGATCATGGCACAGGGGCTGTGAAGCCCAATAGTGTTCTGAGGCACCCTGTCTCTCATATTCTCCCATGAAGTCCCACTCCACCAAGGGGCTACCATCCTGGAGTAGGTCCAGCTTATGTGGCTCCATGGCTAGTTCTTTGCCAGGTGAGGTCCAGGCCAGTGGAGGAGCAGAAAAGCATCAGACACACTTATGGGGAGGAAACATTCACACCATGACAGACCTCTTCTATTCAGTGGCTTCATCCCTGAAGAAGCAGGATAAAGGGGGGGGGGCCAATGTGTTCATGGTTTCCACACAAACCTTCTCTGCCCCTTGACTCTGTCTGGTCTCTCTGACAAGATGGTGTCTGGGCCAGGATTTGCTTAGTGAAAGAGGCCATGACAGACCTCTTCCTTCCAAGGAAGGTACTAGGTCTTACTTGATGACTTCTCCCAGTTCAGATGAGGCCACCTGGCCAGGACACCCAGAAAACAGTGGGCTTGGTGGAATTGTCCTCCTAGGAGGCCAAGGGAGGGCATATAGGCCTAAGGTCCACACAGTCAGAACATATGTAATAGTGTGGGGAAGGGCTACACCTCCACATTAAGGCAACTGCCTCACTGCTGTTGTCTCTCACAGCCTGTGGGTGGGAAGACGGGAAAGGCCTACCTCACAGAGGAGGCTGCAGAGGAGCTCTCACAGTCCCCACAGAGGCACCCATCGTTCACAGGTCAAAGTATATCATTCCCGATGCTGAGGTTACCTTGCAACTAGAAATCAGCAGTTATCCCACTGGAGGCCTAGCGTACATAAGGGACACCGCTGAGGATGTACCTGTCAGAGCAGAGTGTAGATGGGGAAAGCCGGAGTCAAAAGAACAGGGTGCCAAGGTGAGCCCCACCTGCCAGAGTTGGGCCACAAAAGACATGCCATCCATCACCTGCCCCACTCACACATGTGGTGGGCCAGTCCTTCAGGAAAACACTGCTCACAGGGTACCACTGACCCAGTTATGGCTGACAGTGGTCGAGGGTAAGGTCAGTGGAGGGATGGCGCCCAGAGACCTAGCCCTTGCTAGGAGCTCTTTAGGTCTATACACTGCATCAGCCCAGCACGAACCAGCTGTGGTCTGTGAGTCTTTCCTGCTCCAGACCTCACATCTCGACAGTTTCCTACCCAGGGCTCCTGTGTCATAGGTGACTCCATATCACCTGTGACCTGTTTCTTTTTCTCCATGAGCACAGTCTATGGCTTTGTCAGGCTCCGCACAGAGCAAGGTCACTGACACCTTCCACGAGGGAGCAGCTGCCTTATCTGAGGGACAAATGGAAGCTGGGAGTAGGTACGGGTGGCCTTCTAAAGAAATAGCTAGGCTAGTAGAACACCACATGAAACACTCCTGGAACCCTTGTCACTGGCAGCCTTCAACATGGACCTGAGGTTGCGTCCATCTCCCGTGTACCCCAGACAAATAGAAGCAGGAAGAAGCCCGGCTCTTTCTAGGTTAAGATCACTAATGTACAGCCTGAGTGGGCCAGCTTCCAGGCTGCAAGGCATGTTCAGAGTAGAGTGGCTCAAGGGTCTTTCCTAGACAACGGTAACCCTCATGGAGATCCAACAGCCGCACCAGAACTGGGAACCATATGTGTGCTAGAGCAGTGTCACTGGGAACACAGTGCCTGTGAAACCCAGCTGAATTTGACTTCTGCTTTGCATGTGGACTTGGGTTACCAGCTCAGGACAACTCTACCAGGGATGATTCTCAGCACATAAGCTGTCCCCAACACCATGAGCTGCCAAATGGCCCGGTCCTGCCATTCAAATGCCTACTGCCATGATGCCCAAGGCACCCTGAGCATCAGAGCTCCCCACATCAAGGCAGGGCTGTTCTGGCCCTGAGCAGTGGGTGAACTGAACAGCTCTTGGCTCCCGACTCCCAGTATAAACCCACAATGAGATAGTGAGCAGCTCCTGCTGGGTGGCTCTGCTGTCTAGTGCTCCTGTCCCTATCTCTCCTCCCAGGGCTCCATAATGAATGGGGAAAGTGTTGAGAACATGGGTGTGAGTCCCTCCAGAGTCCCTCCCTGTAAGTCTTCCTCGGCAGCCTCGGTATTCACAGGCTTCTGCCATGAGGGAAGGACGTATATAGCTATGAGGGTTGAGACACTCCTCAGCAGAATGTGTTTGGAAGGCAGCTAAGTCTATGAGGCTGTCTCCATGGAAACGGGCAAGCATGGGTAATTTACAGCTTCAGTCTTTGGGGGATGCTAGGCACTCCTGTGTTAATAAAATGGTTTCAACTCCATTGAAACACAGCTAGGAGAAGCCTTAACTAAAGCAACAAATACATCCACAACACCAAAGGCATCCCCTGTGCATGTTCCTCCTGCCATTTCTAATAACTTTCCACACTGACAGCTCCCAGCCTGGGAGCACTCTGCTTGCCACTCCCTTCAGCCTTGGCGCAGGCTAGATAGGTCTGCACCCGCGGATCCATCTGGCTCATGTGTCTGAATTAAGCCTAGCTTTTACTATGCAGAATGGAGGGCTGGAGAGGCCCAGGGATTTGGGAAACATCCAATATTTTTGCAAAAACAAGAAAGTACGTGGAACTTAGCTGCTGATCCCACTAGAAGGTTTTCAGTCTTGTTTGACATCTGTTCCCAAAGGGAGTGGCAGACCTCTTTCAGCTTCACCTTTACAGGTGAGGGTGACTTCTGCCCTGAGTGAACGAAATAAAAGTTCCCAAAATTTTTCTAAGATGTTTTGTTTTATTCTATGTCAATACCTTTTGAAAAATTGCAGGCCTAGCTGGGCCTGGTGATGCACACCTGTCATGAAAAGTTGGGCTGTGTGAGATGAAGGCTAGCCTGGGCAACTTTAATGAGACTTTGTCTCAAATTAGAAGAAAAAAAAGCAGGCTGGGAAGGCAGCTCAGGGTAGGGCACTTCCTTAGTATGAAAGAGATACTGGGTTCAGTATTTCTACAGCTGGGAGGAAGGGAGGAATGAAGGGAGGGATGAAGGGAGAGAAGAAATGGGGAGGAACTGATTGCTACAGGTTTTAAATGGACTAAACCAAAGGTTGCTTCCCCAAGAAGCTACCAGGGGTGAGTGCTCATCACTTCCTGCCTCACTCTGAGCTCTATGCAGCTCATAGACAGACTTGCCCTCAGGAGAGGCCAGCCATGCCAGGGATGGTTGCTGCTCTGGAGAGGACACAGTAGAGGCCCAGAGCAGGGACAGGAAAGTGAGAGCTCTCAAACAACTCTCTGGTCTCATCAATCTCAGAGAGAGCCAGCCTAACCCAGGGAATAGGAGGAGGGCTGGCCCCTAGGGAGGCTGCAGGTCTTGGGTCTGAGCCACATCAATTCCCAGAAAGACTCCTCCAAAAACTACATCCCACCGGAGCACAATGAACATGTGCCTTTGCTTGGGATGGTTCCATCTAGTTACCCCTTTGAATACAGTTGGAGCTGGTGATCTCTGTTTTACAGTGATGGGGATCCTGCCAGCAAGGACACATGAATTAAGACAAGAATGGTTACTCTGGCTGTTTCTGGCTGATGTGACTTCCACACAATGTCTGACAATTCCTCCAGCAGACTTAGAGCCTCTGTGAAGTTGGAGGTGAGCTCTCCAGCACCTGCCACAGAGGGCAGATCAGCTACAAGGACTGTCACACAGTGGCCTTGAGGAAAGCCCAGCAGCAGCTCCCCTGGGAATAGCCTCTCAGAGCAGGGTGTTCAGTCTCAGACAGAGCATTTCAACTCAGATGAGCACTTTCCAACTTCAGCGCTGGTGGACAAACAACTCACAGAGGCCCAGCATCTGCACCCAAGCTTCCAAATCTTGCCAGAAAACAGGCCTGTCAGACAGCATCTACTGGCTGACTGCATGCAGTCTGGTCTAGAGCCTTGGGAAGTCCTGTACTCCAACACCTGGAAATACAGAGAGGACTTCTAGGAGAGGGGCTAACCACACAATGAAAGAATCTGGACAGCAAGAGAAAGATTTCAAGATGGAGACAAACACTGCCACATCTGCCAGGATGGCACAGAGTCAAATACAAAGAAGAAAGGTTCAGGCCTCCCCATGCATGCAGTGTCTGAAGTAATAAATTATACTTCCTTGGCAAAGGAAAAAGAAATTGGGAAGGAACAAACTCCCACATTTCTTCCACTCCCAGAGCCACAAATGCTAGCACCAGCAAGTATCTTGTTTTGTTTTGGGTATGGGCAGGGGATGCTGCAGAAGGGGTCTTATTAAGTAGCCTAGGCTAGCTTCAAACTCACAATTCTTCTCCTAAGAGCTCAGATTATATTTAGGCCTGTGCTACAGACTGCCTTGGTTTGGCATTTTCTTTTAAGAACTACCAAGATAGGCCGGTGAGATGGCTTAGTGGGTAAGGTACTCTCCACCAAGCCTGACGACCTGAGTTCAATGTCCAGGACCTACATGGTAGATGGAGAATAACTCCTGCAAGCTGTCATTCTGGGTTCCACCTCTCTTCTCAGGGTGGTCCGGGCACCTGCTGTTACGACGGAGAGGACTGGCGGAGTCCAAAATAGTGTAGGTCTGAAGAACTCCAGTCCAGCACAGAGTGCCCAGGTTGGAGAAAGCTTTCTCTGACGGCTTTAGGTCACATCTCTTAGATATAAAAACAGCTTGGGTGGTATTCAGTTAAACAACTTATGTGTGTGTCTCTTTATTCCATGGGGAACGAGGGCTTATGAACCCTGGGAAGTGGGAATGACTTTTCAGGGTGGGTGCATTTCATTGGTTGTGGCTGGGATGATGGTGCTACTCTATTTGCATCCAAGTGCCCTACTAGTGAGTACCTTGTTGGGGCGGGAGGTCACTGGATTACATGCTCCAAGGGCAGGCACGGAAACAGGGAGGAAACCATCCCACTCCTGCTGGTCTCAGGATGAGATTTCTGGAGTTTGAACGTGCTCTACCTCGCCAGTTCCATGACAGTTCCTTTGGTGGCATGGCCCACGTGCCCCACACACATAATAATTAATCAGAATTTTAAATTACAGCATGGCCAATGAAGCTGCAGTCCCACGGTCCCTCTGCCTCCACTCTTTCCCTAGTCCACAGAACTAGCCATCCTGTAGCCAAGTGTGCCATAGCGTGCTGTTACACTTGCGTCTGTCTCTAGCTGAGCTGGGATGTGTCCACACTCTTACCACCCATTTGGCCTCACCTGGCGCTGTCTGTACATACTAGAGATTTGTCAATAAGTGTCACATTTATATCAACAGAAATGAGATAACTTATCTGCACTATAAACACACAGGGCCGCTCCTTTTAATCTCTGTCTAGTATTCCAGAGACTCAATGGATGATTTATTTACACAACCCTAAGAGACCTATCCCTGTTTTTTCTCCTTCCCTACTTACAGTCTATGTAGAGAGGCCTCTAGGCTTCACCAGGTAACAGAATCTAGACTTTAGACATGGAGAGTGACAGGGCAAGATACTCTGCACATGCCTCCAAGCAGGGCAGAAGGCTTGGCTCCCATACTTGCATGGACCTTTAAACCTTTACCTTCTGATCCGTCAGCAAGCCTCACTGTGGTCCTATACAGCCTCTTTCACTACTGTGTTCTCTGATTAGCTCTTGTTATGTGGGTCTCCTAACATTCACTCACATTTCATGCACTATGTGTTCGTAAGTATACACATGTGTTTGTATGGATATGGAGGTCAAGGGATCCAATATGTATGTATGTATGTATGTATGTATGTATGTATGTATGTATGTATGTATGTATGTATGTGTATATATATACATATAAAGACAGAGTCTCTATGAACCTAGGGAACCTGCCTTTTTGGCTACACTGACCAGGCAACATGCCTCAGGGACCCACTTGTCTGCCTCTGAAGCACTTGAGGCCTGGCTTGTTCTGTGGGTTTCCGGGGGTTGAATTTGGGTCCTCCTTCTTGGAGAGCGGGCACTTTCCCAATGGAGCTGTCTCCTTGGCCCTCACTTTTTCTAATTTGGTTTCCTTTTTCTCACTGGGGGTGTAGACATTCTTTTTTTTTTTTTTAACAGGTAATGGGCACTAACAGTTTACAGGAAGCCAGGCATGGATAAGGAGAATATGATCAACTTCTCATTCCTGGGGAAATGGATTTAGTGGTTGTCTAGGTAGCTGACTGCCCATCACTTGAGCTGTTCAATGAAGGAACCACATGGTAAGCTGAGCTGACCTGTTAAAAGTGGAGTCTGGATCTGGATTCTGTCATTCATCATAACGTCAAGGGTCAGAGACATCTCTCATGTAACCAGACCAAGAGGTTGAAATCCAATTCTAAGAAGCCAAGCTACAAGAGAAGGGTTTTCATGGTCTCAATCAGATAAAACTATGGGCAACAGGGATCTTATCTGCTGGACTCAAATTTTTTCCAGGATCTTAGCCACTAAGGCATGAGAGACAGGTTCCTACGGAAAGAACAGGGTGGAAGGTCACCCTATAACCTGGAGCCATTCACAGGGGTAGCCATAGGCTGAAGACCAAGCTGTCAGGAGTGACCTCAGCTGCTGTAGCCTGCTGTGTCACAGGCTCTACAAAGTCAGACCCAGAGCACGCCACAGAATCCAGCTGTGGCCACACCCAGTGGGTACAAACAAGCTGTTCAAATCCCAGTCCCAGCATCCTGTAGAATGAACAAACTGAAGTTTATTCTGGGGGAAATTACCTCTCATTTTTCACAGGCCACCATATTTCAAACCTTGGCTGGATTTTTATCAAACTCGGGTCAAAGCAATACATATTTATTGGCAGTGCTGATTCATAACCATATCTGAACAAATGAGTGTACAAGCAGGAGACAATGAATGGTGAAGCTTGTGGATGAGCATTAGCATCTATGTGAGCTGGCTATAAAAACTGGCCAAGTTTGAGTTGAGATAGAACCCTTCCATCAGGCATGTTCATAGGGAGACCCTACATTGCCAACTGAACAAGTCATACTGATGGCATCTGAGTCTGACTTGTTTCTATCTTCCTCCTGCTGAGCCTGACTCAAATTCCTCTTTCCTGGTACGTCTGAGCCCAGGCCTGAGCACCTCTACATGAAACAGGGCCCTTCACAAGCCACGCCCCAGAGGCAGGCCCTGTACCTGCACTGTGGAAAGATCAGAATCCTCATCTAAGGACCAGTCCCTGGACAATCCTCCCACAGGCTTTAACATCTTAAGGGGAAAACAAGAGAAGTCACTTTGTCTGGTGTCTGGCTTAGCTATGTGGGTGACTATGGTGTGTCCTGTGTAGGCTTGTAGGGGAGACACACAGATCCTGAGGCCACTAAGTCTACATTCTTCTGTCTGTCTTGTAAGGCACACTGAAGAACAGAGGGGACAGCTGCAGTGCCTATGGGTCATAGGTGACAAGAATTAGCACAGTCACTGACTGGACAAGGCTTTTTTCTGTTGTGTTTTTTCTTTATTTCTTTTTTTAAAGTGAAAATCATCTCTCATGAAAAGTTCATAAGCTGTTTAGAAACAGGCGGCCATGACAGTTCCCTGAGAAGAGCTTGTTAAGCTACCATGGTGCTATGCAAGTAGACTCCATTTCAGAACTGACTTCGTTTTGTCTGGTTGGAAAAAACAAATCTGTTTAATTAAAAAACAAAACAAAATACAAGGAAAAGGAAAAGCTCAGAAAAATTACTGCAAACAACCTTCCAGGCCTCTTAACAGAACAAATGAAAGTGTCTGTCTCCAATTTTCCCTTAAGTAAAAGTAAACTTGCAGAGCTACTTACAACAGTGGAGATTTCACTTCTGATTTTAGTGAATTCTCAGCACTGGGGGAAAAGCAGGTGTCATCACACTGGCTGTACCCGTGCAAGGTGGGTCACATTGGAAACGTGTAGGTGTCCCCTGGGGGAGGGCAGAGGCTCACAACAGCCTTCCTGGGCTCAGAAGCATAAGGCAGCACCAATGGTGCATGACTCTCTCTCCATGGATGCTGACTGCTCCACAGTGACAATCAAGGTCTCCAGACGCTGTTAAAGTCTTGGGAGTGGGAGGGATGTGTCAGAATAGCTCCAGTTGAACATTTCTACCTCAGAGCAAGCCGGGTTCAAGTTTAAATGACAGCACCTGAGCAGTGAGACAGCTGGGGGAGGGGTGCTGCAGGGGTCAGGTGTGGATTGTTTGGAGGGGTGCTTCTGGGTATCGGGGAGTGGGGTGCTGTGGGGCAGGATAGCGTGGTGCTGCAGAGTGTGGCTCCTCCTATCAACAGAATGGAGTTCCTGCAGATCTAAGTAAAGTGTTGGAAGACGACTGCCCTCCACACCAAGGTGTACCTCACAGCCATGCATGTGACTATGAAGAAAAATACGGATGTTAAGTGTTTGAAGGATGGAGAGGTAATGGAGGGTTGCTCCTCTGTTAGGTGTGGAAATGGTGTAGTTTGGAAAACAGTTATCAATGTGGTATTCCCCAAAGAAGCAAACACAAATGCTCACTGCTGAACTGTTGATTCAGAACAACTGCAGCAGAACCGTTTAAAATGTTTATAGACTGACGAGTGGATACAACATGGCATATCCCTACAGAGGAGCATCATTCAGCTATACAAAGGAATGAAGCTCATGCATGAACCTGTGGACACGATGCTGATTGAAACCAGGCAAAAACAATCAAGCAAAAATGTGTGCTGCACCATTCTATGTTAAGTCCAGAAAAGGAAATCCATAAAGGTCAAGCGCAGATCAGAGGCCAGCAGGGGCTGAAGGGAAGATGGGACTGCACAACTGCGAATGTCCTTAAAACAGCTACCTGACCCATATATATGCGTGCTAAGTGGGGGTGTGATGTGGAGCAGGAAAGGAAACGTCTCTCCTGTGTCCTGTTCCCATGCAGAGCCACAGCACACACTTTTCTGCACATCCCCTGGAGCTGTGAAACCTCACACGCTCAGCCCCAGGAGGGAGCCCTGTCCATGTCATTCATAAAGACATTATGTCATGACCATGATCCTGACTCCAATCGGCTGCAGGCACCTGCCCCAAAGCTGCCAGCCTCAGTCCAGGCTTCATCTTTTCCCGAAAGGCAGGAGTGCAGTCTCTCGCCTCTCTGTGACATCTGTCTCTTCTGCCCTGTCACCTAGCACCGAGCCACCCTCTTGGCTCTATTGTGGAACTTCACATGGGAGCAGCACCTGAGCCCAACTCCTTCAGGAACAAATCTTTTGTTTGGTCTTAGGAAGGAAATAAAGTGTGGACGGATGTAAAGCTAATTCACCTTGCCATTTCTACAAAGAGAGGAAGCAGTTGGCAGCAGTCACTCACTGAGCTGGCAAACTTCAGGGCTACCCAGTGTTTTATATCAAATGAATTTTTACACCATTTTTTTGTTTTGTTTTGTTTTTTTTTGAGACAGGATTTCTCTGTGTAACACAGCCCTGACTGTCCTGGACTCACTCCTGGCCTTGAACTCACAGAGACTCGCCTGCCTCTGCCTACTGAGTGCTGGGATTAAAGGCATGCACCACCACACCCAGCGAATTTTTACATTTTTGTTCAAATATAATCTACAAAACTAAAAATTCTAGGGCCAGTTTCCTCTCCAAATGCTGCCTCTGAATCACTGTGCACTTGTGAGGATCACACACTGATGGAAGGGTCTCTCTGTGTCCAGGGGCACTTGTGAGGGTCACACACTAATGGAAGGCTCTCTCTGTATCCAGAGGCACTTGTGAGGGTCACACACTGATGTAAGGAGTCTCTCTGTGTCCAGGGGCACTTGTGAGGGTCACACAATGATGGAAGGGTCTCTGTATCCAGGGGCACTTGTGAGGGTCACACACTGATGTAAGGGGTCTCTCTGTGTCCAGGGGCACTTGTGAGGGTCACACACTGATGGAAGCGTCTCTTTGTCTCCCGGGGCATTTGTGAGAGTCACACACTGATGGAAGGAGTCTCTCTGTGTCCAGGGTCACTTGTGAGAGTCACACACTGATGGAAGGGTCTGTGTCCAGGGGCACTTGTGAGGGT
>CAJQZJ010033015.1:8126211-8137338 GCA_907164525.1 Lophiomys imhausi | reverse complement strand
TCTCTGTGTCCAGGGGCACTTGTGAGGGTCACACACTGATGGAAGGGTTTCTCTGGGTCCAGGGAAAGGGATGGTTTCATGGATGTCCCAAGGTGCCAAATCCCATTGTGCTCACATCCCTTATGTAAAATGCCACTGCTCACCGGGCATGGTGCCCACGCCTTTAATCCCAGCACATGGGAGGCAGAGGCAGGCGAGTCTCTGTGAGTTCAAGGCCAGCCTGGTCTACAGAGCGAGTCCAGGATAGCCAGGGCTACACAGAGAAACCCTGTCTGGAAAAACAAACAAACAAGATGCCACTGCTGACTGATGAACTGAGGGGGCTTGTCAGGAATGGGACCACCCTCACCTGAGGAGAAGAAGAGGAGGGAGAGGGGGAAGAGGGTGGGAGGGTGAAACCAGGAGGGGTGGAGAGAGGGTGCTATGACCCAGATGTAACTTGAATAGATAAATAAATGTTAAAATTTTTTTAAAGATGCCACTGCTCCTTCACAACCTACACGCATCATCCCTCATATGCTGACAGCACATGTGAAAGTGGGCACTGCCAGCAGTCATTATGGAGCAGTTCTTCAGTTGCCAGAGAGAGGAGGCAGCTGGGCAGATCTAGGAAGTGTGCAAGGTGCTCACTTTATTTCAAGTATCTTCAGGTGAAAAGAAAACACTGGAATTCAATGAAAGCCAAGCAACATGGGCCACACTTGTTCAACTCTCATCAGAACCTGACGTGCACCATGGGGCTTACTTCTGGAAACACCACCCAGGCAATGCCAGAAGAGCAACACACCAGGCTCTGGAAGGCACATGATATGTGGACATAAATGATGTGTCACAAACCACAGGGCTCAGAGGAGGACCTCTCCCAAAGCAGAAGTCACAACAGAGTGAAGTGACGGGGCTAGGAAGTGTAAGTTCCTAGTCTTTATTACCTTTGCTCTTACCATAACCTGCTTAATTATTCATTTACATAATTTAACCTTCATAATGGACATCTGGCAGCTGGCTATGTGTTCAACACAATGGCATGTCTGTAAGAAAAGACTCAAAGCAAGAGGGCCACACAACTACAGACGGAAACCTCCCAGATCATAAGCCAAAATAGGCCCTTCCTTATTCGGATGACTACCTCAGGTGCTCTGTTACAGTGGAGGGGTGTTCTCAAGGCAGTGGGTGGAGAGCGGTGGGCCAGCTCCAAAGGGAACTTGAGACTTCCTGATTCATGGCAATTCTCTTTTGCAGGTTTTGAAAAACACAGCTTGAGCTGGGAAAACATCATATCAAAATAAGAACAAGAGCCTAGCTTTGATCTGGATACACCTCCCAGTTTTCACAAATATCCCTGTAGCAAACTAAGACCGGAACAAGGAAATGCTGCAGAAAAGGATGGCTTGGCACTCAGAAACCAAACACCAGCGAAACACACTGGGTGCTCTGTACCTTATTTATTCTCTAAGTGACAGCTCCTGGTCTGTCAACACTGCTCAGGATGCAGGAAACACACAGCTGCTTTGTCCTGTATTACCCCGCCCCCACTTCTGTGATGGACAGGGACTCAGGGTTGCTGGAGGCCTCCAACGTCTCAGACACTTTCAGTCATAACTTCACATCCTCTGCCCAAACCAACAGCAGGCACTCAGCGAGCTATTCCATGCAGCAGATGCTCATATGTTATGGAATACATCCACACAAAACTAAGTTTGAAAATGTGGTTGTTGAGCTGCTGAGATGGCTCAGCGGGTAAAAACACCTGCTGCCAGCCTGACTACCTGAGTTCATCTCCCAAGTCCCACATGGGGGAAAGGGAGGACAAACTCACACACACACACACATGCACTCACTAACACAAACACACAAAGTAACTAAATAATATAATACATTTAAAATTTTTCATATTTATTATTTTTTAGATTCACTTATTTTGTTTTATGGGGCCCAAGGAGGCCAAAAGAGAGCAATGGATCCCCTGGAATGGAAATTACAAGATGGTTGTGGCCCACGTGACACGTGGGTGCTGGGAATTGACCCCAGGTCCTCTGCCACAGCGAGGGCAAGTGCTCTTAACCACCAAGCTGTCTCTCCAGCCTTCAGGTTTTTTTTTTTTAATAAAATAAAATGTGGTTATTTTTTGAAGCATGCAATTAGCATGTAATGAATTAGGCCAGCAAGCTGCTTGATGTGCTGCTGGTAAAACTGGCCATTAGAACACTTTTAATTTTCACTTTTCCTCAGAAGGCAATTCTCATTATCAGGACTCATAATAGAGGACTGGGCTACTATCAGATGAATGTCCTCACCTGCCACTTCATCCCATGACTTGTAGAAGGAACCTCAGAGAGAAGCCAGTGCTCAATCACTACCAATTTGGAGAGACTTTTCACCCTCAGGAACCCCTTCTCTTCCCCATTCTTCTTTCACCAGGCTGGGAACGGCCTGGACCACTTCCCTCTAGTCTCCTGACATCAGTGGAATGTAGCAACGGAGCAGCTGCAGCAGGTACTGCTTGAGCCTGGAAGTGACAATATAAGTCCCAAAGTGGCAGATGCTGAGTGGCACACTCAGGCAAATGGTTGAAAGGGAAGCTCAGCCACACGCCAGTGGAGGGTCTGTTCATATTCCTTCAACGGCTGGGTGAACTCCAAAATAAACACATGGAGTTTATGGAGCACTTGTTCAGATTCTTCCCCATCACACTCTCAGTAAACGAGACTTTTTCACAAGTATCAGAGGATTGCCAGAGTCCATGACACCGAGTCTAAAACCCAGGGACTCCCAAAGGAGGGGAGGCTCTTGGGGTGTGCCATTGTCACATTTCCTAAAAGTAATGACCTACAGACTTGCAACCAAGAAAGAGCAGATGGTATCTTAAAAGACCACACCAAGCAAGGCCTGGGGGCACAAACCTGTAATCCCAGCACTGGGAAAGCTGAGGCAGGAGGATCATCAGGAGTTCAAGTCCAACCTGGGATACAGAGTGAGTTCCAGGTCAGCATGGGATACAGATGATACAAACAACCACCCACCCACTGCAGAGACCACAGGGGTGGTCATACATATGGATATGAGAAAACACACACACACAGTGTTGCACGCTCAAATGTCAAAAGACAAATGAAAAGCTGGAGAACTATACTACTCAAATTGTTCCAGAGCCCAATTCTTTAACATAAAAAAACCAAACTTCTCAACAATGAAGAGAACATATGAGCCACCCACTAAAGCACATTTACAGGTGTTCACAGATGGACACAACAAAACCAGATACCAAAATACTTATAACCATGGACATGCCATGACATAGCAACGTGACACCACATGCCACCTAAGAGGCCAGAAGGAAGCATTATCTGATATACGCAGGGCAGTAAAGGACATGTGGTAACCTTGCTGGCAGTGCTGTGCAAACAAACCGGAGACAGATAGCAACCAATCCATCAACGGGGGCACCCTGAGTAGGTGTGCCACGGTAAAGCTACCCACACAGGGAACACAGATGCACTCGGGCAGGTATTTGTTTTGCTGGAGTTGGGGTTGGCCAATCAGAGACGGGAATGAGGAGTCTTGCTTAGTGAGGGGCTTTCACAGCAGAAGGGGTGAGACCAGGGCCACAATGCCAAGGTCATACCTCATCAACGATCAACTTTGTACTGTTTGTGCCTCAGTTCACACCTGGAAAACGGAAATGGCAGTGCCACTCTATCCTGAGATATGATGTGAAGATTAAGTGCCAGAAACTGCCTACTCTATGAATGTAATTTCAGATAAAGATTCTAACTGCTGCAAAGCAAGGAGTCTGCACATATGCAGCCTAGAGGCAAATCAGCTCTTGAAGACAGGCACTGCTTTTTCCACCTGACTGTGGCTAGCACCCTCCTGGGGGAAATCCCTGTCCACAGAGGGTCAGCTAGAAAGCAGCCTGAGACACTGAGGTCACAAGGGGTGTGACTGGAAGTTCCTGTTTGCCTTCACTCATGTGCAACTGGGGAGATGTGGTGGACCCTTCCCAGACACCAACTTCCCTGCTTGCCTCCACTATATCTAGTACAATGCTTGATTTTCCCCCCCCCTCTAACTTATGTATATCTATTTTGCCTATTTTTACATCTAGGGCTTTTAATAAAAAATTACAACTCCTTGTAAATATTTGGTAACTCTTTGGACAGTGCTAGGTACATATCATGAGTACACTGTAAATCTAAAGAATAGTTCTCCAATAGTGAAAGACTTTCAAACTAAATGTTAGAAAATAACACAAAAGGGCTGGAGAGGTGGCTCAGAGGATAAGAGCACTGGCTGTTCTTCCCAAGGTCCTGAGTTCAATTCCCAGCAACCACATGGTGGCTCACAGCCATCTACATTGAGATCTGCCCGGGCATATATGTAGAGCAAATACTGTATACATAATAAATAAACAAAAAAATTTAAAAAAGAAAATAACACAAAAGCTTTCTTAAAAAATAAAAAAGGATCTGGTCATGGCATCACAACACAAGGCTGGGATGGGATGCCATCCAGATTGGCCAGTCAATGCTGCTGTTAAACACAGAGCCAGACTTGCAAGGCAGGACAAGATCTGCAGAAGTACCATGGGCCTCTTTAAGAGCACGGGTGGCATGCTAAGAGGGTCGCTGGGGGGGAGGGGGTGCAGCTACTATCCCTAAGGGTCTGCTGGATCTTCACAGCCCTGATACACACACACCTGTGCATCCTACCAGCCTTTCATCGAGCAACTTATCTGTTGGCAATCCTGATAAGTCTGAAATAAGGATCCCGAGGACCCAGCAGCATGGAAGGCCATCCTCAGCAAGGTCAAGGTGTCCAGCACCTTCCTGTGGAGGGTCCTCCAGTGGGTGAGCCTGACGCTTTAATGATACCCAATCTGAAGATGTAGGCCACGCAGTGTGCCTGGCAGGGCGATGGATGTCATGTCACAAGCACAGGGTACCTCTGAAGCCCAGGCCCTGCTCTTCTCTTTCCTGTGGATGAAGGACACTCACTTCCACACAGAGGGATGGTCAGCGTGGGAAGGAATGGAAAGTACACAGCAGGCACATCCGGCAGCAACAGAGCCTTCTGGCAGTGAGCTCAACCTGAGAGGCAGAGGGTGTTAGAGACGGAACAGAAACAGGTGCCAACTCACTGGAGAGGAGGGGCAGGAGCCGGGCAAGGTGCTGGCCGGAAACCAACAAGCATAATTGCCTGCTGCCATACCATAGCCAGCGGAGGGGAACAGGAGTCCCTGCGCCTGCTATGGAGTGGACAAGAGCTCTCTGTGAAATCAACCTTGAGAGAAGCACCCAAGAAAACCCAAACCCCAGGTCGTCAGACCACGCCTAATCAACCTGGCCACTTCTCTGACACTGACAAACTGCGCCCAAGGGGAAGTCATTCTCAGTTGAGAGCTAGGTGGCACATATGGCACCCCCACACTGCACTGCAGCCAAAGTGACCACTCCCCACCTGCAGATGTTACTTACACCTGGTGACTGTTTAACCCATAGCCAGCCTCGCAGAGAGAGTCACAACCAAACACCAAAGCATTCCACACACCTCAACAGAGCACTGGTTGAATTTTTTTTCTTTCATCCATGAAAATTAGATTGAATTTGCTTTCATGGAATCCAAGGCTAACAGGAAACTACAAGAGCTTCAGAGACCACCTCGCTGCAAATTCCTGCTGCTGCACTAAAGTGGGTTGTGGTCAGCCAGCTGACCCAGATCAGACCCACATCCTTTGGTGCTGAGGCACAGGGAAGAATGGGTCTTCAAGTGACACCCCATGCCCTGAAGATGTGTACAGAGGGGGCCTGAGCCTGAGGGAGGATGAAGGCTGTTCACCACCATCTGCTCAGGCTCATGAGGGCAAGAGTATGAGTGTTCAGGTAACATGAGGTGAAGAAGTGTGTAGAGCAAGGAGCACCTAGGGTCTAGCTCTGCCTACTGATGGAAAGGGCATCAGGTAGAGAGGATGTTCCTAACATCCTCACCCATGTCCTGGCTGGTTTAAGCGCAGACCACTGGCAGTGTGTGGGCAGCTCTCCTCTCGGGCCCACGGAGGCGCACCTTCCTAACTGCCTTGAAAGCAGGCTCAGGGAACCTGTAGAGGCAGAGCACACAGGGATGTGCCAGGCCCAGGACAGGAGAGATAACAGGCCAAGGAGGATAGGGCTTACAGCCTGCCTATCCCAGACCCCCAAGGGGCTAAGGAGGAACTGGGCTTCAGGGGTACACGAATGCCTGCTATGTGGAGCTGGGAGACCATGCTGCAGGCGCAGAGGTGGGAGACAGGAAGACCGTGCAGCCACCATAGGTACATGCTCCTTACTTGGGGACTTTCCTGTGTCAGGATGGCTGAGCCATTCCTTCTCAGTGGAGTCTGTTATGGAGCCCTGGCCCTTTCTAGGGCAATAACTGCCACCAAAACAACTCAGGAAAGATTCACACTATGAGAAATTTTGTTTGATGCTATTAAATTAAATAATAATTTTACAGTAATTACCTGTAAACTTACATTTTTGTGTGAGGAAAACAGCAACATCACTACCTTCAGATATCAAACTCTGATGTGGCATCAACCCAGCCAGATGCCAGTGGTGTGCAGGGCACAGTCAACTGTCTGACATGGTAGTTGGTTAGTGCTCATGACTGTGGCCAATTGTGGTATGGCACCATCATTGCTCCCATTTCACAGGGAAGAAACCTGGGGCCCAAAGAGGCTGAGCAACATTTGACCTGGCTACCAAGCTCACAGGCACTGGCAAGGCTTCAGCAAGATGTGGTGGCCGCCACCCTACACCTCTGCCACCCTACACCTCCGCCAAGCTCTCCGGCACACTCCTCCACAACATGAGTGGCATCTGAGCAGATACTGTGGCCAGTGTGACTCAGTGGAATAACCAGACCTGTCATTGCCAGGGCAGATGATGAGGTCAGCCACTCCAGTGACCCTGGGCCACTTGAGGCTTGGTGGATTGTTACAACAATCTGTGAGTCACCTAAGTCACCTTTCATATGAGAGAGGTGTATGACTTTGGGAACTGTGTCAGCACACACAGTGTATGGCAGTGACTATAAAGGACTCTGTTTGATAGGTAGAAGATGTAGCACTCTTTCCCGTCTCTGCGAAGCCTAACAATGAGACCTGATGCCCAGATTCTCATGACTTAAATCAGAGGCTCACGTGACTCTACATAAGGCTGAAGGTTGATGGAAAGTCTTCAAAGCTCACAGACAATTTATCTCTCAAGGCTCCACTGTCTGAAAAAATTACTAGAGATTCAGATATCTGACTCAAGTAATGTAATTAATTCCCAACATGTCTACAGTTCTCAGAATAACCCTTCTGTATGCCTTGTATTTTTTTTCATCTACAGAGTGTCAGGGACACTTTAACAATGTCCCCGTCCACAGGCAACATATAAGGGAAAAATCAGTGAGGTACCATCATAACTAGCAGCTGACGTCTGAAGACAGAAAACGCTGGTACCGTGTTCAGAGATCCCAGCACTCTCAGTGTCTCCTCCCTTAATGAACTATGATGGTGGCTCTTTAGTCTTGTCCCCAGAGGATCTCTTAGGAGTTGACATAATGGAACTTTGATCACCATGTAAAATGGGGCAGGGTGAAGAGTCAACGTTGGTGACCTCCCCTCAGAGGGCCAGGCAGCTTCCCTCCTGTGGCTTCTGTCTGGCCACCTGCCCATGACATTCCAGGACCTTGGCCTTTTCTCCAGGCCTCTACACCTGTGTCAGTTCACCACATGCCAAAAACTTCAGCCCTCTCCCACACAAAAGAATGTAACAGCCAAGCTATGTGGGATGCCACACTTTCAAGAAATTCAGAAAAATCAACTCACTATTTAAAGAAAAAGAAACTCATTCTGAACACTTCTAAAAACATTACCGAAACTATAGCTTGTAGTATTTGGATTTCCCAGTGCCCTTTATAATTAATTTCCCCTTAAGTGAAAAAAGTTTATTTCCCCAGACAAATGTATAGAACATCTCTCATCAGACAGAGGGGGAATTTCCTTTTCTAAGTTTAACTAGCAGAAACAAAAAGCTGAGTTTATCTCAGAGGTTTTCTAGTATTTGCTTGTTCGCTTTCTGGTGTTTGTTTTGTTTTGTGCTGGGTCCCCTCCCCTTCCTTACGTTGCACTAATTACATAAGTAAGTTCAAACCATTCCAGGAAAGAGGCAGGGCATGTCTCCTGATTAGGATTTCTTTTCCCTGACATCAGCTGGACTCTCCAAGCTATGAAGTAGCTGTGGCTCACATGACTTATGGCTGTATCTCAGAGCTGAGGCGCGCTCAGAACAGTGTGCAGCAGCAGTCCAGGCTCCTGCGTCCACAGAGGATGCTCCATGAAGTCCAATGATGGTTTGAGAGATGTTCTCATATTGCTAGCGCAGATTAGGGCAGGACGTAGGTAGCTTTCAGATGGACACAGACACATGGATGGACACACACACACAATTATTGAAAAAGACATCAATTCATATCATATGAGCCCTGTGTCTAGAAGATATGTACCTGCATTCTGATGGCATCTATATCCAGTGCTACCATGACAATCAGCCTTAAGGGAATGCTAGGCCTACTGGGCTGTGCCCTCAGATGTTGCATGGACATAAAGAGGCACAGGAAAACTTATGTTCTAAACCTTTAACTACCATTTTGCAGTGGCCACAATACCTAACAAAAACAACTAAAGGTATGAAAAATTTATACTGCTCACATGAACCCAACTCCATTATACACTGCCTGGCCTACAGGCTTTCTTTTAAAAAATTTTGCTATGGGGATCCAAGATGGTGGCGGCCGGCGCAGACGTATTTTGATTTCGGGGTCAACAGTCACAAGGCAGCAAGTGTTGCAGGACGCTGTATAAAGGGCACGACCCCTTCTAAATCTCACCCAGCTACACAGGGACAACGGAAGATGCCTGGGCAGGACGCCCCTTCCAACTCTCGGACATGCTAGGAAGCCTCTGGACTCGGGAATCAGGACAACGCATCCCCCAAAAGGAGAAATCCCCGGTAAGTTCCAACCTAATACCCAGCCGGCAGATTCAGAAACCACGCAGAGATAATCCCCACCCTGCTGGGCACTCCCAGGTCTCACACAGACTATCCAATTATCTGGCCAAAGGTTGCGACCCTTGGAAGTGAAGTAGCTCCACTGCAAAGCGCCTTCAGATCACAGTCTGTGACATCACTGGCCAGTTTTCAAGCCTCAGGAGCGGCAAGGCTATTGGAGCTGAACTGCAAACTTATCCCCTACAGGAAACAACCCCGGGAAAACTGCGAGATATTTGAAACTGTCCTATATCGAACTTTTGTACTAGTAAGGGCCCTTCCGGCGGTGATTCAGAGCTTACTTGTACACAGCTCCGCCACCTGAATTAATTAGGTGACCACCTGGGAGGCGGGACTGAATGACTCACCATATAGGGGTAGAGTAAGGCAACTCGAATCCTACACCACAGTGCCCCCTTTGGACCCAAGTCCAGAAGACAGCCAAAAAAAAAAATTCCACATGGCCAGAGGCCCCAGACCAAAAAAAAAAAAAAAAACAAAAAAAAAAACAAAAACAAAAACAAAACAAATCAAAACAAAAAAAAAACAGAGCGAAATGTCTCCAACAAAAGAAAGCAACGCTATTCCGTCCAGCCTGAACCACCTCACCACAACTGAAACACATGAAAACTATGACAATTCTACATTATGGAAAGTGATAAAGTCCCTTCAAGAAGAACTTAAAACTATGAAGGAATTCAAAGAAGCCACAATTTTACAAGTCAAAGCAACAAATAACATCATTAAAGAGCTCCAAAGCCAAGGTGACCCAGCTTGAACAGGAAAAAGATAAAGCCATGAGTGATCTCCAGACAAAAACAAGCAAACTGAAGAAAGAAATGTACAAAACGAACACTACCATTCAAGACATGAAAATAGAAATGGAAACAATAAAGAAAACACAGTCAGAGTTAAAAAAGGAAATGGAGAATGAAGAGAAGAGAACAGGAACTACGGATGTGAGTATAAAAAATAGGATGCAAGAGATGGAAGACAGGATCTCAGGCATGGAAGATTCGATGGAAGAAATCAGTACAACATCCAAAGAAAATGAGAAAGCTAAAAAAATCTCTCACCCACAACATACAAGAAATCAAGGACTCAATGAAAAGACGAAACCTAAGAATTATAGGCATAGAGGAAAGAGACACCATGGTCCAGGAAATATCTTCAACAAAATCATAGAAGAAAACTTCCCAAACCTAAAGAAAGAGATGCCAGTAAAAATCCAAGAGGCTTACAGAACACTAAACAGATTAGATCAGAAAAGAAACTCCTCTCGCCACATAATAATAGAAACTCCAAATGTAGAGAACAAAGAAACGATATTAAAAGCTGTAAGAGAAAAAGGCCAAGTCACATACAATGGCAGACCCATCAGAATCACACCTGACTTCTCCTCAGAAACTTTAAAAGCTAGAAGGGCCTGGACGGATGTCCTACAAGCCCTGAGAGAACATAGGTGCCCAGCCAGACTACTATACCCAGCAAAACTCTCTATCAACATAGAAGGAGAAAACAAGATATTCCATGACAAAATCAAATTCAAACAATATCTCCTCACAAACCCAGCCCTACAGAAGATCCTAGAAAGAAAATTCGAACACAGAGAAGATAACTACAACCAAGAAAACAGAGGAAATAGAAACCTCCACAGCAACTAAACAAAAGAGAAACACAAGACAGCCAGCTATACCAAAATAATGGGAAATAACAACCCCTGGTCAGTAATATCCATCAACATCAATGGACTCAACTCGCCAATAAATGACACAGACTTACAGACTGGATCCATAAACAAGACCCATCTTTTTGCTGTATACAAGAAACACATCTCACTATTGAAGATAAACACTACCTCAGAGTAAAGGGCTGGGAAAAGGTTTTCCAAGCAAATGGACCCAGGAAACAAGCTGCAGTAGCCACCCTAATATCAAACAAAATAGACTTCCAATTGAAGTTAATAAAAAAAGACAGAGAAGTGTAGGGGTTAGATAAATTAGATTTAGAAAATATATAGGGGTTTCTGATACTGTCTCTTAATTCGGGGCAT
>CAJQZJ010033015.1:8095885-8126201 GCA_907164525.1 Lophiomys imhausi | reverse complement strand
ATGCCCCGAATTAAGAGACAGTATCAGAAACCCCTATATATTTTCTAAATCTAATTTATCTAACCCCTACAGAGAAGGGCATTACATATACATTAAAGGAAATATCCACCAAGAGGTCATCTCAATATTGAACATCTATGCCCCAAATACAAAGGCACCTACATTTATAAAAGAAACACTTTTAAAACTTAAGTCGCACATTGATCCAAACACTTTAATAGTGGGATTCAATACCCCACTCACAACTATGGACAGATCATCAAGACAGAAACCAAACAGAGAAATAATGAGTCTAACAGAGATCATGAACCAAATGGACCTAACAGATATCTACAGAACGTTTCACCCAAACACAAAAGAATACACCTTTTTCTCAGCACCTCATGGAACCTTCTCCACAATCGACCATATAGTTGGACACAAAGATAGCCTCAACAGATACAAGAAAATTGAAATAACCCCTTGTATCTTATCAGACCACCATGGAATAAAGCTGGACTTCAATAGCAAAAGAATCAACAGAAAGTCTACACTCACATGGAAATTGAATAACTCTTTACTAGAGGACCACTGGGTCAGGAAAGAAATAAAGAAGGAAATCAAAGACTTCTTAAAATCCAATGAAAACGAAGACACAACATACCCAAACCTATGGGACACAATGAAAGCTGTGCTACGAGGAAAGTTCATAGCACTAAGTGCCTTCAAAAAGAAAATTGTGACAGCTCATATTAGCAAATTAACAGCTAAACTGGGTGAATTGGAAAAAAAAAAAAAAAAGAAGCAAACACTCCCAAGAGGAGCAGAAGGCAGGAGATCATCAAACTTAGGGCTGAAATCAACAACTTAGAAACAAAAAGAAGTATACAAAGAATCAATGAAACTAAGAGTTGGTTCTTCGAGAAAATCAACAAAATAGACAGAACCTTAGCCAAATTAACTAAAAGACAGAGGGAGAAAACACAAATCAACAAAATCAGATATGAAAAGGGAGAAATAACAACAGACATTGAGGAAATCCAGAGAATATTTGGATCCTACTTTAAAAATCTATATTCCACCAAATTTGAAAACTTAAGTGAAATGGACAATTTTTTTGATAGATTCCACCTACCGAAGCTAAATCAAGATCAGATAAACAGATTAAACAGCCCTATAATCCCTAAGGAAATAGAAACAGTCATTAAAAATCTCCCAACCAAAAAAAGCCCAGGGCCATATGGCTTTAGCACGGAATTCAATACTTTTCAAACTCTTTCACAAAATAGAATCTGAAAGAACATTGCCAAACTCATTCTACGAGGCCACAATCACCCTGATTCCTAAACCACACAAAGACCCAACAAAGAAAGAGAACTTCAGACCAATCTCCCTCATGAACATAGATGCAAAAATACTTAATAAAATACTAGCAAACCGAATTCAAGAACACATCAAAAGTATCATACACCATGATCAAGTAGGCTTCATCCCAGGGATGCAGGGATGGTTCAACATACGAAAATCTATCAACGTCATTCACCATATAAACAAGATGAAAGACAAAAACCACATGATAATCTCGCTAGATGCAGAAAAAGCATTTGACAAAATCCAACACCCCTTCATGATAAAAGTTCTGGAGAGAAGGGGCATACAAGGGCCGTACCTAGAAATAATAAAGGCAATATACAGCAGGCCAGTGGCCAACATCAAAATAAATGGAGAGAAACTTGAAGCATTTCCTCTAAACTCAGGGACAAGACAAGGATGTCCACTTTCACCATATCTCTTCAATATAGTACTTGAAGTTCTTGCTAGAGCAATAAGACAACTAAAGGACATCAAGGGGATAAACATCGGAAACGAAGAAGTCAAATTTTCCCTATTTGCAGATGATATGATAGTATACATAAGCGACCCCAAAAATTCCACCAGAGAACTCTTACAGCTGATAAACACCTTCAGCAAAGTGGCTGGATACAAAATTAATTCAAAAAAATCAGAAGCCCTTCTTTATACAACAAACAAAAGGGCTGAGAAAGCAATAAGGGAAACAACCCCCTTCACAATAGCTGCAAACAACATAAAATACCTGGGGGTAACTCTAACCAAGCAAGTAAAGGACCTGTACAACAAGAACTTCAAGCCCTTGAAGAAAGAAATGGAAGAGGCCTTTAGAAGATGGAAAGATCTCCCATGCTCATGGACAGGTAGGATCAACATAATAAAAATGGCCATCCTACCAAAAGCAATATATAGATTCAATGCAATTCCTATCAAAATAGCAACACAATTTTTTATAGACTTGGAAAGAGCTAGCCTCAATTTCATATGGAACAACAAAAAGCCCAGAACAGCTAAATCAATCCTGTACAATAAAAAAACATCTGGAGGTATTACCATCCCAGATTTCAAGCTGTACTACAGAGCAATAGTTGTAAAAACAGCATGGTATTGGTATAGAAACAGACCAGTAGATCAATGGAATCGAATTGAAGATCCAGAAATAGACCCACACACTTATGGCCACCTAATTTTTGACAAAGAAGCCAAAATGGCACAATGGAAGAAGGACAGCATCTTCAACAAATGGTGCTGGTCCAACTGGATGTCCATTTGTAAAAGAATGAAGTTAGACCCATACTTATCACCTTGTACAAAACTTAAGTCCAAGTGGATCAAAGACCTTAACATAAGGCCGGTCACACTAAATCTACTAGAAGATAAAAGTGGGAGAAACCCTCGAACTAATTGGCACAGGCGACAATTTCCTGAACAGAACACCAACAGCTCAGGACTTGAGATCAACAATCAATAAATGGGACCTCATGAAACTGAAAAGCTTCTGTAAGGCAAAGGACACTGTCATTCGAACAAAACAGCAGCCTACAGACTGGGAGAAAATCTTCACCAACCCCACATCTGAGAGATGGCTAATATCCAAAATCTACAAAGAACTCAAGAAATTAAATGCCAAGAAACCAAATAATCCAATCAAAAAATGGGGGACAGAGCTAAATAGAGAATTCACAAAGGAGGAATCCCTAATGGCTGAGAAACACTTGAAGAAATGCTCAACATCCTTAATCATCAGAGAAATGCAACTCAAGACAACTCTGAGATTCCATCTCACACCTGTCAGAATGGCTAAGATCAAAAACTCAAATGACAGCACATGCTGGCAAGGGTGTGGAGAGAGGGGTACCCTACTCCATTGCTGGTGGGAATGCAGGCTTGTGTAACCACTATGGAGGTCAGTCTGGCGATATCTTAGAAAACTTGGAATAGCTTTGCCTCAGGACCCAGCCATACCACTTCTGGGTATACACCCAAATGCCTCTTCATGGAATCATAAGGAAGTTTCCTCATCTATGTTCATAGCAGCCTTATTTGTAATAGCTAGAAACTGGAAACAACCCCGATGTCCCTCAACCGAAGAATGGGTTAAAAAACTGTGGTACATCTACACAATGGAATATTATTCAGCTATCAGGAACAATGAAATTATGTAATTTGCAGCCAAATGGATGGAACTAGAAAAGCTCATCCTGAGTGAACTAACCCAGACTCAGAAGGACACATATGGTATCTACTCACTTATAGTAGGATTTTAGCTATATAGTAGAAGGTATCAATACTACAACTAACACACCAAAGGGAACTTGGACATAGACTTCTTATTTTTAATTTTTATTTATTTTTTATATATTAGTTATATTTTTTTCTATTTTTTAGTCTTTTTTATCTTTTGTATGCTTATTGGTTTGTTTGTTTAGTAGTTCTCTCTCCCGGGCAACGAGACACTTTTCACTGATGGTACTGTTTCGTAGATCCCCAATGAATGAAGAGGCTCTTGAACCTAATATGACCTCTCAACTGAGATGAGGGACTGTTATATAAGGACACCCCACCCCAGAGAAATGGGATGGAAGGGTTAGGAGGTAAAGAAAAAAAATGAAATGTGATGTTTCGGCCTTTTACTACTGTCATAAACTGTTTAGGATAATTAAGAAATGCAAAGTAATGGTTATGGAAGCCGGTCATTCTTTTAGGTACTATGACAGCCTATTATAGTTACTTGCTAAGCTAATCAGAAATAAAGCTGCTAAGAGACAAGCAACATCTGCTTATCCTAATATAAGAGGTAGATAGGGCCTCTTCAAAAACCTCAAGAGATCTGCAGAATATGGCATTCAAAGATGTTTTCATAACTTTAGATTTTTTTATATCAAGACATATCAACTCCTGACAGCACCCCTATTCTCCTCCAAGTAGAAGATGAGCATCGAAGAATCTCCAGTGGGAGATGATTGAATTAGTCGCAAGCCTATCTCTTGGTAGGAAAAGCCCCTTGCTTCAACTGTAGACAGAATGCTGTCCAAAAAGGACAAAACCTGGAAGCAGGTAAGTCGACAGCCTAGCTCTGCCAAGACAGGGTAGGCAAGTCCTTCATAACCCCTGCTCTACAATCAATGTCTGTCAGAGAAGCGGGGCCAAATGACTGAAGATCGATGCTGTAATGTATGGAGAGAAAATGAGAACTGTCCAGGCAGCCACAGGTATGTCATTTCTTAGTTTGGGAAGCTGCAGGCCCTGTACATCCTATAAAATCAGATATATTTATCCCTCTCAGGTCTCTGAGGCGGTTGAAGAACAGATAGCTAGAGTCTCATAATTAAATTTTGAGTTGTTTAGGAGTCAAGAAAGTGTTATAGATCTAAGAAGATACTTTTAAAATTGTGTTGCAAGTTAGTATGAATGTTGAGTCAGATATAGAACTTTAAATTCATGGAGATGTTTAGATAGTAGAATGTTAAAGTCAGGTACCAAATACATATGGACTGGTCATTGGGAATGTACGTTAAGCCATATAACCCTCATAACTGTGGCCTAATTACCTCTGTTGTTTTGTATTGTATTTATTATTATAAGAGAAAGAGCCATTTGTTGGACTGAAAGGGGAAACTGTAGGAGGAAATAAGATATATCTTAAACTTTTAAAAGAAAAAAAAAAGGGAAGAGGTTGGGGGGGTTGAGGGTGGGAGGGTGGGACTGGAGGGGGAATAGGGAGGGGACTTCGATTGAGATGTAACTTGAAGAAATAAACAATAAAGGAAAAAAAGATACTAATATAATTATTAAAAAGTTAATAAATATACAATCTTAAAGATATAAATTGTAAAACCAATAACAAAGAGTTGGGGAGAATGAAATTGTCCAGATTTTTTGTGTGACTAAAGTCATGAGCCTAAACTAACTGCTACAATAGCATAATCATAAAAGATTTACAGTAACAACAAGTAAAATACCTACTGAAGATACATAAAGGAGGAAGAACAGATGCATCACATTACAAAGGAAGACACACAAGAGAAAAAACAGAAAAATTATGACAGGAAACAAATGATAATAGTAAATCCTTCTCTACCAATTAAAGCTCTAAGTATTTAGAGCTGTGTGATCATTAATCAGTACTGTGATCATTTATCATTCTCTACTTGGCAGGATGTATGGTCACCATGGAAACATACTGAGTATGTCTATCAAAATATTTTCAGAAAAGCTGAACTGAGAAGGGAAGACATTCACTCTCAATTTGGGCAACACTATCCTATGACCTCAGACCCTGGACTAAATAAAAAATGAGAAAGCTACTACATGGTAGTATTCATCTCTTCATCCTAGGTGTGGATGTCATGTGACCAGCCTCATGTCCCCACCACCAAGACTTCTTTCTCTGTCATCAGCTGTACTCTCAAACCCGGAGCCAGGGTAAACCTTAAGTTGTTTACTGTATATTTTACCCCAGCAATGCGAAATGTAACTAATACATGCATTAAACTCCCCAATTAAAAAATGTAAAAAGAAAAAAAATCTTGCTACAAGCCTCTGTGACCTGATAACTTCTGAGTCGGTCATGCCTAAACATCCATCAGCCATGCATAATACTGTGTTCTTTTCTGCCACTTCAGCAAATTCTGGGTGTGAGACTGTTGGGTGAACCCAGGAAAGCACCTTAGGCATCCCCTTCCCAGCAGAGGACCCCAGCACAGCACCCCTTTACAAAGGAAACCACTTCAGGATCATTTGCATTCTTACACATGAGAGCCTTTGACAGGCGGGACGCCATTCTCCTGCTGCCTCAGTACAAAGTGCACGGCTTCCTCTTCATGGCGCTAATCTTAGCTGCTTGTTCCACATTCATGTGATCTTGCTAGTCAAATTGCACATTTTTTCAAACTGTTCTACATTACTTCCCCTCATGATTCTCAATGTAAATCTGACTAAATGTAGCTGGCAACAGCCATGTCACAGCTTGACTGCTATGCTGTCATTAAATAAATTCATTCATTAACTTTGAACATAGTCTAACCAAAAACTCTCAGGGCATTGGCAGAGAGCATAGGTAAACTCTGCCAGAATGAAGGATGATAGCCTCTAGGCCAATACCTGGCTGATCCAAGGCTTTTCTCTCGCCCTGATGTATAAAGAAGGAACTCCGTTCATTACCTGGAACCAGGAACATGCCTGGCAAGGCCAATAAATAGCCTGAGGGCAGGGCCTTGGGAGAGTTTCATCCTAAAATCTTGACTTTTCCCCCACTTGAAGGGCTGTGGTCATCAGTCCCAAGGCTGCTGTGATGCGTCTGAGAAACCCTGTTGTGCAACATTGCATGACTAGCTTCCTGGTGACGTCACTTTACTGTATGATGGATTTCGGCTATCTATCTCACTTTTTCCATTGCAAACTGTATATAAAGTTCTATGCCTCTTAACAAACTGGCTTGACATGAGCCATCAGCTTATCCAAGTTTCCTGACCCAAACTTTTCTGTCTCCTTTCATCCCCTAGTCCTCCCTCTCAGGAACTTTCCACTGAAGAACAGCCTGCTGGTCCAAGTCACCTAAAATCATCCTCCCTCCAATCAGAAATCTCTTGAGCTTGACCTTTATTGTCTATATTTCTGTCATTTGGTCTTCCAAACTCCCACCAGCATCATCAAGAAGTTACACATACAACATTCTAAGGTTCCTCTAGTTTCTCTAGCTTTCAGCTCCAATGGTTAAGAATTCCCTCCACAAACCAGCTCCAAAGGTCTGAGAACCACAGGGTCAAGCTTAGTCACAGAAGGAGCCCATCTCTCTGGTGCGAATTTTCACAACCAGTCACTTTCGCATCACTCTGACACTAACGTCTGAGTAAGGGCCATGCTACAACCTGAAAGGCCCACCTCTGTGGCCTACTTCCACCCATCAGGTTCCACCTCCTAAAGGTACAGCCTTTCCAGAGATGCCATCAGATGGAGACCAAGTATTCAAGAAATGAACTTATGGGGACATCTCTGACTACAAGCCTAATTGTGCTTGAATCAACAACAGTTCTTAGTTATATACCATGGCTTTCCTAGTGCAGCTTTAACAATGTAACATACATTTCTAGAAGAAAACAAATAAGCTTTGATATGAATAGGTTGTAAACATTGTGTGTCCACTGCTTCAACTTTAAAACAGAAGGGTTCTAACACAGCTCTGCAATTCAACATTTGCCACCTAAGTGAAATGCAAACACGAGTTAACCTGTACACAGGTGTGCTCAGTACTGCAGGCCTCTGTGTGTTCATGACTCAGGCTTAATCCATGATGGCAGATTGGCGTGTAGCTGAGAGGGGGGGCATAGGGGCCACAGGAGGAGGACAGGCTCTGGCCTTCGGGTGATGAGCCATGACGGTACACCACTTCTTTGAGCTTGTGTTTATTCATTTATTTTTGTGCAAAATTTTCACTCCATGTGGTAATACTTAAGAGTCTGTTTTAATTTAATTTTTTTTACATTTAAATTTTACATGGCTTCTCATATCCAGCTCACCCCCATCTCCCACAAACTACCAACTCCTTATATGAGAGGCAGTTTGGGGATAGTTACCACCATGCACCAGGCACAACTTCAAGGTTTCAGACCAGCCCTGACAACAGACCTTGCACTCTGTCAGAACACTTTACTGCCACATAACACCTAACCCTACACAAGGCCACCATGGTCACTGCCTCACACAGGGGTAGAGCCAGGTCTTATATCCCATATCCAAACACTGGAAGCCCCCCTTTCTCCTGACTGTAAATCACCCCTCTAAACTGGACCCACTACCACCAGCCTCTCTGCTGTTTTCCAGACAGGGTGGCCTCTCTCCCTCTGGCTTTACCTATACCTGCATTTGTGCCTGTTCCAAGGGTTACCCCAGATGATATGGTGAGTCTCGTGGGACAGCCACACACATAAGCCATGTCTCTTCCCTCTATCCCTCTGAGAGGGGTTGTCCCAGATAGTTGATCAACATGCAACTACCAGATATACACAAAGGGTGGTTGTTCAAAGGCCACCAGGCTGCTTCATGTGACCACAGAGGCCCCAGATCTAGTGTCCTCCACAATCTCCCCAGCATAGGCCTTTGTCTTATCAACCCAATACCACTTGACTTTCCAAAGAAACTAGCTGACTCTCATACTGAATACAGCTCCAAGGCTGTGTGACGCTACTGTATATGTAGTGTACACACACACACACACACACACACACACACACACACACACGTATATATATATCTGATTATGGTACAGAGCTCTGTGTTGCAAACAGAGGAAGGATACTCTTATTCATTTTAGTCTCCCCCAACCCCAGGTGAGACTGAACCCAGGGCCTTATGAAGTGTTCTACCACTGAGCTAAATCCCAAATCCTCTTATTAACTTTCAAGTGAAAAATTTACACACACAACCTGAAAGATGTCTAAGTATTTAAACTTTAAGGTCTATTTACTAATTTACAGACTAAGTTACACCTGGCTATACCCAGCAGAGCAGACAGTCATTCCCCAGACAGGAGTCTGTGAAGACCACACCACCATGAACAACTCATTCATAAAGATTCTAGAGCAAGGCACCTGCTTAATCCTTGGCTACCACATACCGCTACACCTCAGTCAGCTCTATAACCTACAATAACCCACCTGCATAATCTTCCACTGTGTGGTGGTTTGAATAAAAATGGCCTGCATAGGTCTATAAGGAATGGCACTTTTAGGAAATGTGGCCTTATTGACAGAAATGACACTCAGTCTCCTTCGGCTGCCTGTGGATCCATATGTAGACCTCTCAGTTGCCTCTCCAGCATCATGTCTGCCTGCATGCCACCATGATGACAATGGACTAAACCTCTGAAACTGTAAGCCAGCCCCAATTAAATGTTTTTCTATATAAGAGTTGCCGTGGTTCTGGTGACTCTTCAGATCAATAGAAACCCGAGCTAAGACACACTGTAAACACACCTCTATGATACTATCCCCCACACCACGGCCTTCCTCTGTGATTCACTGTGACTATCTCTCGATAATCACTCACCCAACTCGTGTAGGTTCCAGTGGTTCTCCAGCCTGCTGTTCTGGAAAGGGTTGAGTGCCCAGCACCCTTACAGCTCTACTAGAACCTGAGGCATGCCCTCTTCCCGAGTCTCTGTCATAAGCACCACACTGACGGGGCAGCAGCACTGTGAGCAGAGTACCAGAAGCACTGCAGAGCCAGGGCTGGTCAGCTGCTCCTGGGCAACAATCTGCTATCCTCATCTCTGATCTGATTCTGCTCCAAGAGGCTTCAGGAAGTAACACAGACCCAGACAAGCACAGGAGCTGTCTTAGAGTCAAGAGTCTGGGGCAGCAGAGCTGCTGGGAGTGCAGAGGTGTTCTCAGGTCGGCTCCTCTGGGCAGCACCTGTCATTTACTGCATGATGTCCTCCACTTAGGGCAGCTAGCTGAGGACCTGCAGGGCCCACAGTTTATGACTACTGTCACTAAACTTTCCCACAGAGAAACAGGCTGCTGCTACACAGCCTTCAGAACACACAGATGAATACATGTGAGAGGTGATATGACCTCCAGTCTTCAATCTAGCAGTAAACAATGACTATTATAAAAATATATACTGATGTTTATTTTGTTACAAAATCATTATTATGGGCTATTTAAAAGTGGTCAGTCCCAGAAATCTGCTTCCGAACAGATCTAATCATCATTGACCAGGGTAACTGTGTGCAAGCACCTCCAAAGAGAGCACTTGTCTCCCCTGCTGCCTTTATAAGGAGCAAGGCCAGCACTGCCTTCCCCTGCTTCCTGTTAGACATGGCAGTTGCTGGCCTTGGTGGTGAACATCAGCTAAAGATAGCAGGGTCACTAAAAATAGCAAAGCACCAATTCAGCCACTCCCGACACTGTCCACACATGGACACCCTAACCACTGTGATGCCACGCAAAAGAAGAGCTGACTGGACACAGGCACCTTCAACAAGCAGGAAAGAAACTTGGGGAGACTACAAGTGGGGAGACACAGCCTCAGAGAAGAGTCACCGAGAGCCTGAAAAGCTGTGTCCAAACAGACTGGAGGACCTCCAACAGGTGTGCCAGCGCCCCATGTTGTAACAACAGGTGTCTTGCAAACTTAAGGCTTGTCATCTGAGTTCTAAAGATGCCTGGACCCTAATCAGAGGACAGTGCATTCAAAATGCTGCCACCATGGGCCACATAGAAGCAGCTGACTGGAGACAACGGGCAGAGATGGTACTGTACACTCCTCATTTGCCTGTGTACTACTTACCCATTCACCAGATCTCCATCAAACCACCAATGCAATGAATTAGAGAAAAATGGAAGGACCGCAGAGGACAGCAAGGGTCAAGTGAGCAGTGACATGACCCAGGGTGACATGCAGCCCACCCCCTCAGTACTGTCCCTAGCAGCCATACTTACTCTCTGGAGGTCAGTCAACTGCTTTGTAGATAGGCTTTTTGGCTTGGGGCTACCACATTCTTCATACCACAGGCCACAATATCCTCCTTTCAGAGGAGGAGAAGGAACTTTGACCTTCATTGCATTCGGAGGGCCCTGACTGCAGAATAAGGACTCCTTTCCCAAGGAATGTGAGGACTGAAGACACACCCTTTAACTACAGGTCCCTGGTTGCTAAGCTCTAAATGTGACCTGTTTTCAGACTAGGGGCAGATACAGGCAATAATAGTGAGTGCCCTGGAGTCCCAGTGGTGAAAGGGAGAAAGTGTCTCTAGGGGACACTGTCATGTGCGTGCCTCGGTGCCTGTCTGTGTTGTCTCTGGTGTGTGTGTTGCTGTCTGTTTCCAGGAAGATGGGCTACGGGTTTCTCTGTCTGCAATGAAGGGACTGGGAGTCCTGTCAGAGAATGGCTTGAGACACTCATCCCAGGGAGGAGTCAGACCCAGCTGGAGGGAACCCCCTAATAATAAGTGACTGCAGAGCTCTTGCAAGCAGACTCCCGGTTGGCCCAGAAAATGAGCAGAGACTGTTCATTAGCCTGGCCCCTGGCCAGAGCTCTTACCTTCTGTCTGCCTTGTCTGTGTGTCCTGGTGCGAGGATTGCAGGGAACAGAGAAAACCAGCTGCCCTAGCTTTGCAAACAAAGAGAAGTATCCATTTCCTTGGGCAATCTGAAAGGCTAAAAGGAACAGAGAACCTGGGGAGGTTCAAAGCTTACGGAGCTCATACTAATCAGAGTCAGAAAAGCAATGCTCCTTGTAGTTTGGGGAGGAATCATTTGGATGCATACCCAGAAGTGGTATGGCTGAGTCTTCAGGTAGAGCTATTCCAAGTTTTCTAAGATACTGCCAGACTGATTTCCATAGTGGTTGTACAAGCTTGTAGTCCCACAAGCAATGGAGGAGAGTTCTCCTTTCTCCACAGCCTCGCCAGCATGTGCTGTCATTTGAGTTTTTGATCTTAGCCATTCTGACAGGTGTGAGATGGAATCTCAGAGTCGTCTTGAGTTGCATTTCTCTGATGATTAAGGATGTGCTGAGCATTTCAAGTGTCTCTCGGCCATTAGGGATTCCTCCTTTGTGAATTCTCTCTTTAGCTCTGTCCCCCCCCCCTTTCTGGATTGGATTATTTGGTTTCTTGGCATTTAATTTCTTGAGTTCTTTGAAAATTTTGGATATTAGCCCTCTGTCAGATGTGGGGTTGGTGAAGATCTTTTTCTAATCTGTAAGCTGCTGTTTTGTTGGAATGACAGTGTCTTTTGACTTCATTTCCTCATCTATGTTCATAGCAGCCTTATTTGTAATAGCTAGAAACTGGAAACAACCCAGATGTCCCTCAATTGAGGAATGGATAAAAAAACTGTGGTACATTTACACAATGGAATACTTACTACTTAGCCATCAGAAACAACAAAATCATGCAATTTGCAGCCAAATGGATGGAACTAGAGAGCTCATCCTGAGTGAGCTAACCCAGACTCAGAAGGATACACATGGCATCTATTCACTTATAATCGGATTTTAGCCATATAGTACAGGATAACTATACTACAGCCAATACACCAAAGGAACAGGAACATAGATTTTGTTACCTGTCAATGAGATACTTTGCCCTAGTGGTGCTGCCTTGTAGGCCCCCAGTGTATGAGGAGGCTCTTGGCCCTCATATGACTGCTGAACTGGGGGGGGGGTATTGATATGTAGGGACACTCAACTCCGGAGGAGTGGGATGGAAGGGAGAGGGGGTAGAGGTTGGGGGTGCGGGACTGGGAGGGGTGGAAAGAGGTCACTTTGATGGAGATGTAACCTGAAGTAATAATAAAACATTAAAAAAAAAAAAGAAAGAAAAGCAATGCTCATCTGAAAGGCACTGGAACTCAGCTCTCCAGGCTTTGGGCAATGCAAAGGGGAAGTCCCCAGGAACACAAGTCTCTTGCTTACTGTACAGTCTCAGAACTCTTGCATGAGTTCCCAGTCCTACACAGTGACTTGATGTAAGCCTGGCTGTTCTGACTAGCCTTGGTGACTGCTTGCTGCCGTTTCTGCAAGCTTGACTGTACTTTGTTTAGTGGCTACTGAGCACCCTCTCAGGGTCAAGTATTGTGCAGGCACTGGTAATACTGACAACAAAGACAACAAAACAGAATACTTGGCTCCTCCTGCTAGAATTGAAAATCTAGTGAGGGAATCACACAGCTGCCTTAAACAACTGTGATGAGCAACAGAGCTGTCACCACATGTGGCAGGCTGGGGCACCCACAGGCAAGGACCTGGAGTAGTGCACAGATTAGAAGTGCAGCAGGGAGTCCCTCACTACCACAGCTGGTGAGGGGGAAGGGCATTCATGCCCACCCTCCTCACTGCAGAACTACAAACTCTCCTCTCTCCTTAGGCTTCAGACTCTAGCCACCAGTCACCATCAGGAACAAAGTTAACCCATCACTCACAAACAGGAGTTCCTATGCTCTGGATGGTCCCCAGTGTAGTGACAATTTTCAAATTTTGGTTTCTTTAAAAACACCAATATTATAAGAATGTGTTTTTGTTTTAATCCCAGGTGTGGGGATGTGGGGCTGCTTCGGACTGTCCACATCAGCTCCCTATGATTTGCCTTGTGCTCTAGCAGAGGCGTGGTTTTGTCAGCTGTAGAGAGTTTCTGCGATTGTATGACATTTGTAAATCTAGAACTTTTTAGAGGCTATCTAAATGTTAGAGCCCTGAGAGGCGGTGTGGGTGGTTGTAGATCATTCAGAGGGGGATGGTTGCAGTTTGTTATTAGTAGTGCTCAAAGAACAAACAAAAGGAAAAAGACTTACAGCTCTCTCTCTCTCTCTCTCTCCCTCCCTCCCCCCCTCCTTCCTTCTCTCCTATCTAGTGTTAAGAGGGTGAAACTAGGGGAGGGGTGCAGATAAAGGGTGGGAAAAAGAAGAACCCACAAAGTAGCAAAGACCAGATAAGGAATTTACCTCCAGGAGGTGCCACCTGTGCCCTTTTCCCACAGGACACTGGAGGGCTGGTGTGCTTCCTTGGTCTCACACTTAGGCTGCTCCTCTGTGAGGGTCCTCCAAGTTTAGAGTGGAGACAGCGCCATGTCCTTGTGGTCCTGAGTCACCAAGCATATCTACTTTAAGCACTTTACCCTTTGGCACCTGGACACACAGTTTGTCACCAGGCAGTATATGAATGGCCACAGGTGGGAGGTGCTAGTGGTCTGCAGCTAGAGTGGGGTGAGGGCCTTTGCACTAACTAGGCTTCAAGGAAGCACTGAGGGACACCTGGGTCAAGCCAAAGTGGTACCTATCCTAGAACCACCACCAGGGGGCTCGCACCTCCCAGACTACAAATGGAGGTGCTCAGAGCCGTGACACCCCTAAGCATCCTCTGTCCTCACACTACCTCAGCTCCAGAGAGTGAGTCTCAGCTCCTTCAGTCCCACACAGATGCAGAGGTGCGAGGGTGGGCCTCGCTGTCAACCTCTTCAGATCAGGCAGTAGGCTTCAGTCAGTGGCTTGGCAAGGCAATCTCTAGTTCTGAAGTTCAGGAAACTGGGGTTGCTACTTCATTTGCAAATGACAAATACCAAGATGCCCCCCCTCAAAGCCCAGAAGGTGGCCATGGATCCATGTCTTCCTCTTCCTGACCCTATCCTGCCCAGGTTCTTCCTCTATGAGTTTTTATTCTTAACAAAGCAACAATGAGAAATAATTTTCCTGATTATTTCAAGCAATGCTTGTAATATTGTACTGAGTATGAAAGCCTAAATTCCAACAACAAAAATTTTAAGTGGCTTTGGGGTTAAAAGGGGGGGGGGCTGATGACTATTCTAACCTCTGTCATGAAAGCCCTAGACCCATGGATCAGGTGCACAGTAGCCCTCTCTGGCCCCAGGTGACACATATGGCCCCATCTGAACACCCCCTAGAGACCTTTCTGGTCTATAACCAGGAGCCCTCTATGGAGTCATACCACAGGACAGCTTTTGGCCATGACCTGTCTGCTTATGTGTTTGAAGGCCCAGAACTAGCCGCCTCCCCACCACTGCCACCATGGCCAGCTGGGAACAACCTTCTTCACCATGGTTTGCAAACCAAAGGTGTCACTGACCTCGGGGCAGCTGAACTGCAGGCTGGAAGAAGTCTCCCACTTGAGGCCCTGCTTGCTTTTCCTGCTGGGTCTCCTCCCAGTGATGCTGACCACGGAAGGCTTAGCCACGCCCCCACACACTCTTTCTCTTCCCCCTGGTTCCTTCCTGGTTGCTAAGATCATAGCAATGAGTTGACTGGAGGTGCTCTTGTACAGTGGAAAGCTCCCACGAGCACAGGGAGGAGACAGAAAAACCCCAGGCAGTCATTTTCTAGGGAGTGGCTGTGCCTGCCTCATCCAAGATCATTACACTCTGCTGGAAAAAGCCTATTTTGCTCTGGTCAGATACAGGAGTGACTACTGTGTGTTTTAGGTGTGTCTTGGAGGGGGTAAGATGAGCAGAAAGGGCAAGTGCCAGCACCAGACCAAACTTAAAAAGCACACATGAGGGTCATGTGCTCTTGCTGAGCAAGTGTCTTCCTGGAAGGGTCCACAAGCCCTATAGGTGTAGCTCAGAGGACATGACCTCCTGCAAGTCCTCATATAAAACTAGAGAGAACACCTGCAGAGGCCGATCACAGTGTTGGTGCCAGCTGCCTGCTCTGCCTTGCTGCCCCATTTTGCCAAGGGGAAGCTGTGAGCTATGTGAGTGACCTCATCCTGGCTCTCTCTGTATCCCTGGTCTTAGTTCTAGTGAACTGTGGGGATGGACTCGCAGAAGGGCTGTGCGCCTGTACCAACTATGGGCTACAGTCAGCACCCTGTGACCAGCCACAACTTCACTGATAAATCCTGTGGGGCAGGACAGCAGACAGAGCATAGGCTCATCTGCAATCCATCCTTGGGGGCAGCCCCATCTTGTGAAGGAGTCAGAAGGGGCAAGATGTCTACACAGATCCTGTGCCTACATGGCTGGCTGGTGTCCATGTGCTCTTCTGTCCTGTCGCCGTCCTTCTTAAACTGGATCACTAATAAACACTTGGTCCTGGCCCCTGGTCTGCCCTTTGCTGGGGGCCTTTACACTGAGATGTGAGCCAAATTCTTCCTCTTTGACCTGTGTATTGAAATAAGATAAAATCAGACACAAGTGATGCTAAGTTTTCTACATAAACTCAGTCTTGAGGCATCCAGAGTACAGGTGACAGTTACTCGCTGAGCAAAGTCACTCACAGACTAGCCATCCATAGTGAAATTCCCCAGCTGTGCTTGCCGGGTAATGGTGTCTCCTTGGCTACTGTGGAAAGTGCCTGTCAGACATAGCTCACTTCTGCACTACAAGGTGGGAACCCCAACCCTCAAGCAACACTGTAGCTGACTGCCACATGGAATAAACCAAATTCCATAGACACACACACACACAAACTTAGTAGGACAAGAGGACTCAGAACTTTTTAAATAATGCCTTCCTTTTAAAAAGAAACAAAGGTATGAAACAGAGAAAAACCACTTCAAGTAAAGGGCAGTAAACAAAACAAAACAAAAATCTCAAAGCAGCCTGACAGTTCTCACAGAAAAATAGATCACACAGAATACCACCACTCCAGCTGCTACAGTGTATTCAGAAAGGCGCAGGAACCTCACACTGTGACAGCCACCACTGCCCCTGAGCTGCCTATGTTATCAAATGTTCCTTTCTGGAGCAATCTCCACTCACTACCCTCAGCCCAAGTGGGCATTAAGCAGTGTATAAAGCCCTTCTGGTTCTGCCTGGTTCAAAACCCTGCCAATAACCTAAAAGTCCTATGGAAACGTCACTGGTTCTCAGGGTTCTCACTGTGTCTCAAAACGTCATTGTGTTCTCAGTCTCCTTCCTCCTCCCCTCTCCTCCTCCTCATCATCATCATCAACATCATGTTCGCTCTTTTTAGTTTTTTGTTTCTTTTGATTTTTCTTGTTTGTTTGAAACAGAATCTCACTGTGTAACCGTGGCTGGCCTGAAACTCCGTGCTGTAGATCAGACTGGTCTTGAATTCACAGGTACCACCTGCCTCTGCTACCATGCCCAGCCATCTTTCTGGTTTTTACAGAATCAAAAAAAAATTTTTTTCCCTCAAAAAGCAAGGTATGCATTATCAAATGTAAAATAAATTTCTTATTTAAAACTGTCCAGAAATCAGTTTAATTTGGAATACATTCTGGAAATGGATAGCAAAACACAGTGCTGTCTGATACTATGAAAATAACAGTTAAAAGTTAATTTAGTATCATGGGTACCATTTTACCACACCCCAAAAAAAACTGTTCATAGTCAACAAATTACCATGCCCATGTATTATTGGCCTGACAAGATGCCTTATCAGGTAAGGGCTCAGGCCACCAAGTCTGATGATCCAAGTTTGATCCTAGGACCAACATGGTGGAGGAAGAGAAGTGCCTCTGGTCTCCACATGTGCCATGTGGAACATACTTGTACAAACACAGGCACAAGTACATACATATATTACATGTGCCTTTGAAGAAAAACCACTCCTTAAGTGAACTAGGCCAGGAGCAAAAGGACTAGCACTGTGTGTTAAAGTTTTATGTGGAATCTGAGACTGTTCTCAAAGAAAGAGAAAAGAGCAACAGTGTTAGAGCCCAGACAAATTTGAGAGAGCAAGAAAAAGCATAAAGGCACAGGGTGACCAGTTGACAACAGTCAGGGAAATAGTTCAAAACAAACAGTGAGATTAGTGTGGATGCGGATCAATGCCAGCATAAGGAAGTAATGTGCGTAGACATGTCAGTCACTGGAGCTGACCATCATGCCCATCTGCAAGCACTAAAATGTCACACTGTGTCCCCAACGTGTCATCTAAATGTGTCATCTAAAATGTTAACAGTGATTCAATTTCTAAATTATTCTGCTTTTTTTCTATTATGTAATTTTATTTCTTTGGGCATATTATTTTAAGACAAAATTAAGGCTTGTATAAAAAGCTGGGCATGTCACTGCACCCTGGTAATCCCAGCACTCAAGGAACTGAAACCTGCATTTGAAGACTGCCTAGGCTACAAAGCCAGATTTTGGCTTTAAAAACCAACCAACCTACCTACCTTCCTCAAAATGCAACATTCAAGTTACCTATTTTAAGACATAAAACTCCAAAGTAGAGAAATCAAGGGTCATTCTTGTGTCTAGCCAGCTCCATGCTACAGCACCCAGGCTCTGAGTCTCAGGCTTCTCTGCCTGACGGTCCACAGGCTGGCTTCCAGGCCATGGGCCCAGACCCCTTTAGGACTCAACTCTGGTCACCTCACCACCCCCCTTCTCTAACACCAGCACACCAAGTGACCACCCAGTTCTTATCTGTGTGCTAACCAGTCTCCAGTCTGCTGCACTGGATGTGCGGTGCATACAGCAAGCACTCAGCCACTGTTCGAAGAGCATCAGACATCAGGGCTGACCTGTGCAGGATTCTGCATGAGAAGTTCACAGGGTGCCTGCAGGTATTCTCCAGTGATGCTTTATTTGTGTTCTGCATCCAAGAAACGATGATATAAACCGATCAAGAATGACCACCAAAAGGCCTCTGACCACCATGGCAGCCTTCTTCACGCAACTTCCCAATTTATACCAAAGTTAATCATTACTAGAAAAATTCACTACTTTAATGGTTCATGTTTATCCACACCAAAACAACTGGGTTGGATACTTCCTAGAGACAAAAATTGAGTCCATATGCAAAGCAAATGGACTGAAAGCACATGATAAATGTAGGAGAGACTTGACCCAAGTCACAGATGTCCACACTGACGATCTCCCTGTCACTTCATTTCCACCTTCAGGTTCAGGTGATCTGTGAGACCTTGGAAAAACTACACAAAAACCTAGATGAAACCCTCAGGCAGAAGTTTGCTGCCCCTAATCCCCTGCTGAAAGCAGGCTAGGGAAATCCTCTTTTTCCTAAGCACAGACTATTTAACTGTTAAGGCACATCGTCCTCCCAGCAAGAGGAAGAAGGTTCGCAGAACCACAGATCTGAGATGGCTAACACCAAGCCCACACAGACCCTCCCACGCTCCAGTGGGGCCTAACCTCTGTTGTAAGCAGTTTCTTGCCCTGGCCTTGGTTTACCCTTTGCAGAAGTTCCAGGTGCCTCCAGGCAGCATATGAAGACTCTAGACCTGGGGTTTAGTGCCAAAGCTGGGTGGGATTTCTGCTTAAGAGAGGCTTCCTGCTTTGTTTTCAGTCAAATGGTTGAAAAGTCTCCAGAATTAACAACCACGGAGGACAGACGACACCTGGCTGGAAGAAGAGCCATGGCTGATGATGGTTTCTGATATAAGTCTCATCAAATGACAATGAAACTCTTGGTCCTTTAAACACACTAAAAGCCAGTCAAGAGCTAGCTCAGGGACTCACAGCTGTCTGTGAGGAGCTGAGGGTTGTAGTGTGCAGTCCTGTGCTATGATTCTGCTACTGGAGATTAGCAGTGCAGACAGCAGAGCCCCTAGTCAGCTCCTTCACTTCCAGCCCATCTCCCTGCCACCAATCCTAATTTTGCTGCAGGAAAAATATCAGTCTGAAGAGGAGAGAGTTAGCAAGTCCACTTACTAGAGCCATAGTTTCTACTGGTCACATGGCCATGGCTCTATCCTCAGTAAGCATCAGGCCCAATCCACTTTGTGACATAAATAGCAACATCTTTCTGGTTAATACTCCAGATGCGCAGCATATGGACCACTACACAAACACCACAACAAGGTGTTATGTTGCTGTCTTATCCCAACTCTCTCTGTCCTGCCAGACCTGCTAGGACAAGAGAGATCAAGCCTCTAGACCACATGTAATAATAGGTGAATCACCTGTTTCACTACTTAGAACCCCCCCCCCACACACACACACAAGCCTACTCTATGCTGAGTCTTCCTAGGTTTTGTTGAATGTGCTATAATTTATTTGGTAATGCAGAAAGCAAACCAAATATCTGCTTTGAGATTCACTGTCTGAGCTGAGCCTCCACATGCTGCTTCAAGTGTGGCTGACGCCCTTGGGAATGTATAACTGTACTTGAAGATAGGCTGGGACCAAAGCCCTGAGGATGGTATCTTTTTTTTTTTTTTTTGTTTTTTCGAGACAGGGTTTCTCTGTGTAACAGCCCTGGCTCTCCTGGACTTGCTTTGTAGACCAGGCTGGCCTCGAACTCACAGAGATCCGCCTGCCTCTGCCTCCCAAGTGCTGGGATTAAAGGCGTGCGCCACCACGCCCGGCTGAGGATGGTATCTTAGTACGGGAGGCCAGTCTCTCTTTTGATCAGATGGGGACATCAGAACCCAATCCTGCTGGCAGCCCAGCCTTCAGCCCACGAGATGCTCCCTGCTGAGGTGGGCTGTGTGTGCACTCACTGAGGTGTGATAGCACCACTGCAGGGCTGCACATAAGCTGTCAGGGTACCAACAGAGCCACTCGCGCGCTGTTAGACTTGGCAAGAGGCACTCCTCAGGGAAACAGCACCAGACACAGGCTGGTTTAGCTTTGGCATACTTCTCCATCTGACTTAGATGCCCATCAACTGTCGTTCTCGGAACCACAGCGGCTGATCTCACCTGGTGAGACTAGACAAGCGCCTGAAACAGAGACAGCCATCCACTACAAACACTTCTGAAGCCTCCAAGCAGACCTCCAGTCTGCTGCTCTGACTTCACCTAGAGAGGACAGATGTAGTCAGCTGACAAGAGTGGGGACTGACATAGACCACAGGAAGAAATCTGTAAAAACAGGTCAAAAATTCAATGGCCAAAGGGCTTTGTGCCTTGCTTAGCATGGGATAGGGACAGGGGTCCCAAACATGGAGTCCTCCTTGAGTGGGTAGAAGACACTTCACAGGGATGATGCTTTTGCAGTAACATACGGAAGTAAATAGCCAGGGAAGTGAGGGCTCTTCAAGTTCACATGTCATTTCTACATGTTTGATGCACTTCAGAGAGAGGCAGCTTCCAAGACTTGTCATCACAGGTACCAAGTGTCACCACATGTCAGTGCATGAGTGTCAAGTCATAGCAGCTGTTGGCCAGGTCCTAAACATAAAAGGGGAGGAAAGGGCACATGTCAAGCTGTTCAGACATGGGAATGCTGGCCTGCACCTCAGCCATGAGGCCCCGGCTGCACTCTGTCCTCAGCCCAAGCCAGCTGCTGCTTCCTTCACCCCTCTGCAGCCCTCAGCACTTGGATCGGGAGTTTTTTCTTGGACTTTTCTCTCAAATAGCAGGAGACGGATCCTGCCCTCCTTCTAACTCACTGTCTCTACAGTGTGCCTCACAAACCAAATACCAACCAGAATGTTCCTCAAACAGTTCCACCCAGTGCCAACCCACAAACAAGCACCCTGGGAGTCCCTGGGTGAGACAGGTCCCATTAAGGCAAAGAACACAAGGAGGCAGGAGCAGAAATATCACAGCAGTGACAATGAGGGTACCATCACATCTATGAGGCCACCTTGAACACCAACTGCCTATGTACACTCAGAAGACTGCAGTGGGCTAGTGCACCCAATCCCTCCTCTCCATATACTGATGGAACATATGCATCACTCGGCAAGGCCAGGGGCAGGGGATCACCATGCTCTGGGCCACTCCCCATAAGAGGGGGTCACTTAACTTACTTGCCAACCCAAGGCGTTTTTATGACAGGGATGCTGAGGAGGATTATTAACTATGCTATGCTAGAACAACAGGCCTGCTCAGAGGCTGTGCTGGGCAAAATGAGTATATGGCCTCATAGAAGGCCCATGAACCTAGAACCACATTACACGGATAAACCCAGTATACTTGTGGGAAAATACAGTGCTCTTTTCTGGGGGTGTGGAGAGCAACCTCAGGGGACAGTCTGCCAATAAAACAGTGAAGAAGGTTCCCCTCTGCTGGTAGAGACACCTGTGGGCCCACATCCACCTAGCCATATACCTCTCACCTGGGCCCTTTTCTCCTTCCTCTGAGATTGGTGGGGTGGAATGGGGGCAGGGGACAAGAACAGTGCGGCCAACTTTAGACTGCACTCTCTTACAGTGCTGTGGAATGCCTAACCCACTGGCTTCTGATCAAATAGTTTCCACAGAACAAACCTCTTAAAAATCTTTTTCCTCCAACTAGAAAAATAAATATTTCCATTCCCTTTTTAAGTTAGAAAAAGTTCTTTATGACATGCATATACACTTTGGTGAGCAACTCAGGAGGCACTTCACAGTGAGCATCCGATCCTCAGATCTGTACCCGCAGGGGAGCAGCTACATTTGCCATCTGCCTCTTCTTCAGCCTTCTGGGGAGATAAAATGAGCTCACAGGCCACCTGAGCTCACCTGAGACCCACAGAGAATGATTCACACACTGGGCTGGAGGGCTAGGACCATGGCACCACTTGTCAGGTGAGTGAGGTCAAGATTTGCAGGGGCACAATGCTTCTTATGAGTAATACCTTTCTTTGTGAAAATTATCTTTACCCAAATCACAAACTGGGCCAGGCACAGTGGCTATCAGTTCTCTTGGTGAGGCTGAGGAAGGATTTCAAAGTCAGCATGGGAACATGGGCCAATTCTATCTTTAAAATAAAAAAAATTTTTTTAAACTGGATTGAGCCATGTGCAGTGGTGGCGCATGCCTTTAATCCTAGCACTCAGGAGGCAGAGGCTGATGGATCTCTGAGTTTGAGGTCAGCCTGGTCTACACAGCAAGTTCCAGGCCATCAGGGCTACATCAGGGCTCTCAACGACAAGAAACACTTGAATTGAGTCAGACTCTTATTGGATACCAGCCTCAAGTGCTGATGTTACTTTAAATTCACAACTAATACCAAACGAGAGAGGCACCATGTTATCTTCTGGAAGCATGGGTCACACCAGAAGTGTATCCCTCTCAAACCTGGCTTGTACCCTGGGAGCAGAGCTCACCCCAAGAGCAACATGGCTCAACCCCAGAAGGGCAGCTCACTCCCTAGTAGTGTAAGTCAGTGACAGAGTGTGGGTCACCTCGACGTGCGTGACCCTCTCAACATACATTCTCAGGAAGGGGTCTGGTTCTGACACCCACAAAAGTTAAAACTACAGAAACAGAGGCCTTATTTATAACAAAGCATCAGGAGGAGGAGAAGGTAAGTACTACAGGTTTTAGAATGGACGTTTGAAACTACAGATTTTTCCACATTACCCCTGTCTTCCAGGATAAAGGGCACAGTGTGTTTCTGAGTGGGGAGTCTGCCACTCACGTGTCCTGCACGTGGGTTCAAAGAAAGAAGCACCAAACTGCTGCCCACAAACACTGACTGCTACTTACTCCACTTTTAGAATGCTGAGGAACAGCTAAGGGACTGACAGTGGGGAACATGGCTAATGGCCACAGTGCTCGCATGCCAGGTCCACCAGGAGCCCAGGCCGCTGAGATCAAGAGCTGTCCACTGAGTTCCACATTACTGTCCTCTTCAGGAGGTACAGCAAGGGGAACCTCCCTACCTCAGTCACAGAGCACATGTGCAGGCATACACACAAGAGACACACACAGATACAGACACAGACAGACACACACACAGACACCGATACAGAGACAGACAATATCAGGCAAAGCACAGTAAGAATCTGAAGAGCAGAACACAAACTACCTCACCCTCACCCCATGGGGGCTTAAACCAGAAAAGCCTGAATCCTTATCAGGGGTGACAGACAGGTCACAGCCAGAGAGGCCAGGCAGCTCAGAACAGCCCAAGCCAGCACTGGCAGTCCCTAAACAGCTGTTCCCTCCAGCAGCAGGGCCATAAGAAAAGGATCCACCAGTGTTCTGGAAGAGTCAGACAGTGTAGACATCAGCAGACACTCGCCCATATCTAAGTATTGGCAAGAAAGCCGACTACTATTCCAGCCACTGGGCAGCCAATCTACCCAGTGCAGGGCCAGCCAACCGCCTGACCCAGGACCAGTTCCTGTAAGAAGACGCAGAACTGGGAAATCCCTTCTAAGGGTCCCAGAGTTAACTCTTGGGAATTAACAGTTTAGACTTCAAGGAGACCTTCACAGCTTTGCTCTTGAAACCAGGTTCTGTAGAAGGCTGTTGCTGTTGCCCCAGGCCCTGAGGTCCAGTGAACTGGCAGAAGAAAACCCTAGATTCCAGAAAACTAGAATCAAGCCCCAAGGGCTCAGTTCTGGTAGAGTCAGTGGGGACAGCAGGAACCCCGGAAGGCACCTATGAAAGGCACGGGGACACCAGAGGCACCAAGGCTGAGTGCTCAGGAACGTGGCGTGAGGGGCCAGAAGCCTTTAGAGTGTAGTCGTCCCACATCCCTGGGACTGTATGCAATGAGCTAAGGAAAGAGAATGGGGCAATTGCAACAGTGCTGAACAAAACTTAAGGACAGGTTAACCATTCCAGGGCTTGGCAATACTACGGTGCTCCCTTCTGAACTGCCTTGCAGCATTTCCTCCAGCCATAGTTAAGCTGATGGTGACAGTCACCATTAGAGGTCACGGAGCAGCTGTACATAGGGCTAAGCACGGGATCCCTGACACTTAGGGAAGGTTACTCCTCCCGATAAGGGAGTAACAGAGAGAGGGGACATCAGTGCTGAGGCCAGGGTCCTAGCAAGGGAAGAAAGTTCACAGGGTCATAAGGTGCACAGGTAAGCAACAAGGCAACAGCCGCTCAGGCCCCCACAGCCTCTGCCCTGCTCACACTACCCGGCCCAGGCCTAGTCAGTCCTTAAGGCCTTCAGGATACTGCCCAATGGGGCCTGCTAAACCAATGTTATGGTCTGGATACAAAGCATCTGCCTGCCATGGCTCATGGCTTGGCCCCCAGCTGCTAGTCAGTCATGGGGAGGCCACTGGACTGGAAGGGCCCTGACATGGTCAGCGGGGTAGTACAGCGATGAATTCACACACAGACAGGGTCACAGAAGGTGCCGAAAGGAGTACAGGCATGAAAGTTAGGTGACTGGGAGTATGCTCTGGAAAGAAAGACATACCTTGTCTCTGGAACCACAGGAACAATCTCTAGTTCATTTTCTCTCCCCATCTCTGTGTCTCTCCTTCCTCCCCCCTCTCTCCCTTCCTGGCTCCCTACCAAGAAGCCCCTTTGATCTTCACATAATCACACCATAATTTCCAGTGCACCTTGCTTTTGGGTCTAAAGCCATGATCCAAAAATATATTTTCTCCTTTCAAATGTTATCCATAATGCCAAAACAAACAAACAAACAAAACATAAAACAACAACAACAAAAACCAAACCATCTGACCACTAACATTTGCTTACGTTCAGTTTGACTCTTCATTCTGAAGTGGCTACCCAAGGACAGGGATCTTTATCTCTGATGTAAAGTGTGAGGATCTAAACCACACTGGGGCTGCTTCAGTCAAGTGTGAGGGACACCACTGAGGTCAAGAAGGTCCTGGGAAGAACACCCCCGGGAATGGGGAAAACACAAGGTGGGAAGAAAGAAAGTCTGGTCAGTCAGCTTCATTTGGTAAGCCATTAAGACAAAGGGTAGATGAAAACATGACTGGATGCCATGGACAGATGATGTCACCTAAACAGGGGAAGGATCCAGAGGACAAGCTACACAACTGGTCTCTATCAGAATGGGATCTGCTGTCCCAAACCAGGGAGCAGGCCAGGACCGACACAGAAGGGTTGTGGGCCATGCATACGGGTATGCTGTCTGCTTCTTTTTCAAATATCCAGGCAGGTTTTCATCTGCCCCAGGAAGAGGGGGAGTGGACGTCTGCTGAGAAACAGGACAGCACAGACTCATGTTGTCCAAACTGAGGTGCCCCGCTCAAGGTGCAAGGGCTGTGTCCTAGACCATGCAGGCACCAGGGAGTGGGCACTACTGGCAGTCCTTGCTTTACAGAGGAGCAAACAGTCTGCTGAAGAAGCTAACGAGCAGCCCAAAGTTCCCACCCAGATAGAGGCAGAAACAAATGTGAGGATCCCAGAGACTGATACCTAACCTCCAAAGCTCTGCACTGACCCTGAGTTTCTCAGCATCAGCATCCCAGTCAAGCAAAAATAGTACCTATTCAATCTTGTTGTGTTCCCACTGCTGTAAAGACGGCTTTCTATTGATTTGTATTACAAATAAATAGCATGCTTACCTACATCTAACTTGGTTAAAAGAACATTTGTAAGTCTGAGATGTAGGAATCTTCCACCCAGCCTGTTTGTGCTGAGCCTAGGGCGCAGGCACCCAATAACAGTTTGTATGTTCTGACTGGAGCACATCTGCAAGCAGAATTCTTAGGTAGTGAGGCAATGCACATGCCTGTTAAAAGAGTCACGTCATCTCAGCTAATTGTAAACTGAGGACAGCGCTCTCATTTCTAGAAACTTAACTGGCCATAATGATACAAGCCTCTTTCCCCTGGGTTATTAAATTCAGTCTCTGGCATGAAATGAAAGTATATGAGGATTGTTTGTCCTAATAAGCAGACACTCAATAGGGTTCCATAGAACAATGGGAAAGATGTGATGCAAGGAATGAAACATAAAGGTTAAATGTACAGCTGGGTGACTGCTCAGAAATGTCCAATCAGAACACACCAGCCCCTGAAGACAGGCAGGTGCTGGACAAACTTGTCTAGCTGCCACCTTCTTAAGTGTGTGTTTATAAGTGTGTTTGTAATTATAAACTTTACAAGTCCACCCTATAGATTGCTACCACCGTGCTAGAGACAGACCATCCATTAGCCTGGGAATTCATGCCGAAGGAACCACTTATTTCAAATACCAAAAGGCCTTGGTGGTTAAGTGGTTTCACTTTGTATCCGGGAATACAGACTCTATGGGCTGAACAGGAAGGCCTGGATCCCCAGAGTTGCAGTAGAAGCAGAAAGTCCAGTGAATTAAGTCTCTCAGAACAGGCAAGCTCACAGTGAACCCTGATATCCATGACACAAACCACTTGTTAATAAAAATGAAGAAGTCAGGCATAGTGGTATATGACTTTAATCCCAGCACAGACAGGTAGATCTCTGAATATGAGGTCTTCCTCACCTATGTACTCAGTTCCAGGACAGCCAGGGCTACATAGTAAAATCCTATCTCAGAAAGAAGAAAGAGAGGAGGAGGAAGGGGGAAGGAGAAGGGGAAGAAGAAAAAGAAGGGGAAGAGGAAGAGGAAGGACAAGATGAAAAGGAAGTAGCAGTATAACAGGAGGAGGAAGAAAAAACAAGTGCATACTTACAAATTTCTAAACTTTTGGGGAAGTATAAAGAAAGCGCTTGAAGTCCTCAGGAGCCAAAACTGTCTTGTTCTAATATAAATAAATTCAGGGGTTGGAGAGATGGTCCTGCAGTTAAGAGAACTGGCTGCTCTCCCAGAGGTTTGATTCCCAGCACCCACATGTGAGCTCGTGATGGTCTGTAACTCCCGTCCCAGGTGATCTTCTCTGACCACTGAGGCATCAGGCATGAACATGGTATACTTACATATGTGCAGGCAAAGGGGCCATTCGCATCAAATAAAATAAAGAAGGAAATCTAAATGAGCTGGATATGGAGGGGCAGGCCTGCAATTCTAGCTCCTCTTGAGGCTTAAGACCCACCTAGATATAAAGTGAGTTCAAAGCCAGCCTGAGCACCTTAGGGAGCTCCTATCTCAAAACAAAAAGTAAAAAGACCTAGGGCTATAACCCAGAGGTAGAGCACTTGCCTCGCATGCAGGAAATCCTAGGTTCAATCACCAAATATCACCAAGAAAGGAAGGAAAGTAAAGGAAAGAAAGCCTTCAGGTTGTCTCAAGTTTCCGTCTTAGACAAAGTGTGGTGTGTGCAGAGCAAATTCTGGAAGGCAGAGGCTCTGACAAGCCATAAAACATAATAAATGAAATCCAGGCCCCATCACAGAAATGTATTACTGAGGCATGACAAAATGAGGCTCTTGACCTACAGGAATATGAGGGAAAATCAAATCCCCTCAGCATGAACCAAGAACAGGCCTTTGTGAGGAGGCTGGCCTAGGAAGCCCCAGTAACCTCTCCAACTGTTCCTGGTTTACCAGCAACAATACTCCACACCTTGCTTTAAATCATTTTGTTTTATCTTTGCAAAGTATCCAAATCATATCCACCACCAATTCTTCCCTCCCTTTCTCCCAGCGAAGACCTGTAGGGGACAAGCCAATCCCCATCCCCTTTTAGTTTTTAAAGGACTTGGGGCCAGATGGCCAATGCCTTTAACCACAGCACTCGGGAGTCAGAGGCAAGGAGACCTCTGTGAGATCAGCACTAGCCTAGTCTATACTAAGATCCCTGTCAGACAGAGCCACACAGGGAGATTCTCTCAAAAGAGTCAAGGTTTTGAAAGGTATGTGAGCCCTCAGCTAGCCTTTGAACTGGTAGCCCAGGTCGAGGGCCTGCCCAGGACCCAGGGATCCTTAGCAGTGGGTGGTGGTAAACTTGCTGAGCTTTTCTTGGGATCCAGGCCCCAGTCTCAGCTTTTTCTGGACTAATAGACTCGATCCTCACAAGAACTGCAAGGCACAAGTTGCTACTGTCCTCTGACAAGTGCATAGAAGCAGGACACTAGGTCACCTGTCCCAGGCACACAAATGCAAAGAGCTTCCTCTCAGAGGGTCGAGGACAAGACCCACATCCCTCAGTTCACATACCAAAGAGGAAGTGTCAACAACTCTGTGTGCTCTTTAAATTGCTTAACATGATTGATAAGACTCAGCCTATGTCCTGGCACAGCAGCCACTTCATGGTGTGTGAGCTGCGCACACGGTTATGTTCAAAGGTACAGCAATGTGTACTGTGGCGTGTACTGGCTTCACCCAGACAAGAGTTCTCTCTTCATTTAGTTGCCTGTACTCACTGCCAGGAACCGACCAAGGACAAACTACCTAGGGCAACGTTTTCCAAAGACTGATGACTCCATCTTTATCAACCTGTGGCCTCAATGGGAACTGTGATGCTTTTATTGATCTCAGAAATTCTGACTGTGTGAGGAGGAGAGAAGCTGCATGAGCCACGAGATAAGAATATCTGATCTCTTTTTTCCTCTCACGAAAGAAAATACAATTTAACCTCACATCATGGAAGATATGTTACAAGAAAACAAATTATAACAGTTTCTGGGAAAAGTCAAATTAATTTCATGGCTAGACTCAAGTTTAAAAACGTAGAGATGAGTGGTTGCATACAGAAGTGTGGCAGAGGAGTCAAGGAAACACTCTTTGAGCAAGAAGGTAAAAATGAGATAAGCAGGAAGAGTAACATCCCATAACTTACATTCCAGACGCATTATCAAATAATTAAGAGTAGAAAAGTTCATTAAGGACTATCTGCTGCCTAGATTTGCCGCCTAGATACCATTTCAAAGGTAAACTAGCACAGCAAAAAGAAACTAACCTGAAATTTTAACTAGACCGAGTAAATAAATATAAGACAGCGAGAGGACTGCCTGGGGACAGTACAGAAGTAAAAGGTAGCACCAGGGCCCTATTTGTGTCCTCTGGCTCTGGGAAGCGGGCATGTCCACGGAGAGTCTCTACAGGAACCAAGAAGGCCACCCCTCCACCTTTCACATCCCACAGTGGAGGACTGTAGTTTCCTAGTCTCGTTCTTTTCCTATTGGGAGGTCAAAGTTGGAAGGAAATTAACTAGAAAAAACACAGTGGGTACATTCCCCTTCGGAAAACCCAACATCTAAGGCCAAGTGTCCAGCTCAGAGAAGCCAGAAAGAGCCGGCTCTGGTCCCCTCCGCACCCAGCCGGTGCTGGGCACGCGCTCCTCAAACCTGTGACCACCCGGCGCCAGCTGCCGGACAATAATAGGTCCTTGTGCCATGAGCAAGGAAGATGCTCTGTCCCGGGGCAGATACTCTCTTTTCTGTACACGCCCCTTTGCTCAGTCCTGACCGATGGCTGCCACCTCCCTGATCTCCCCTCGTGAGGCACGCTCGGTCACTACCCGCGCAGCAGCATCCAGGGGAACCGGGAACTGCGCACTTGGACCTGGCTGGCTACTTTCAGAGACGGCAAACTTCACTTCTGACTCCCCGGCGGAGGCTCCCCGCCTCCCCAAAGCCCTGTACACATGTCCCAGCCGGTCCCTGTCCCCGCCCGCCCCGCTGTAGCCGAGCTTAACCCCAGAGGATGGATGTCCCTCGGACTCTGGGATCCACCGGGCTGCAACTGCCTAGCCCATGGGCCAGGCCGAGCACACGGGGAGCGCGGCGAGGACCCGTCGACGGGACGTTCCCGGCCCGGACCCCGGACCCCGAACCCGGCCCCATCCCGAGCCCGGCCCCATCCCAGCGCGCCACTCACGTATCTGCGCACGAGCGTCCTCAAAAGGCTGCAGTCCATGGTTGCCGCTCCGGACTCCGCGAGTCCCCGGGCTGCGGGCGCCAGTGCAGCCGCCCCCCGCCCGGTCACGGCCTGGGCGGCGCGGGGGGCGGCCGCGGCCCCTCCGCGCTCATGCCCCGCCGGCGGCGGCGGCCAAGGGACGCGGCCCGCGCGCT